>VZTI01001214.1:270281-424049 GCA_013397865.1 Struthidea cinerea | reverse complement strand
GGCCTCCAGGAAAATTCTCTTGATGTGTTCAGATGTTGTTGAAACAGTCCAGAAGAGAAGAACAAAAAAAAAAAAAACAAAAAACAAACAAACAAAAAAACCCCAAACAAACAAACAAACAAAAAAACCCCAAAAAAACAAAACCAAAACCAAAACCAAAACCAAAACCAAACCAAACCAAACCAAACCAAAACAAAACAAAAATAAAATCCAAAATCCTAGGAAAAAAAGGTTCAACTGTCCGTCTCTCGCTGGAAAAAGAAAAATGCCGAGGGAAAAAAAAAGTTGACTGTGGGAAGAAAAAAAACCAAGGGTACCGCTGAAGTCGAGGAGTGTATCTCCGTGTCCTTGAAACAACTGCTTTGAAAAGTTTTTTGTTTTCTGTCCTTCTCAGGCTCAGTTTAAAGACACAGAAAAGATTGGTGGGCATAGGGTAGCGATAGGGGATACACATTATAAAGTCACCCCACGACAGTAGGTCAGGTAGACTGGCAAGCACAGACCTTGTGATTTTGTTTATGCATTTCTGTATCACTTAAGGGGAAAAAACCTTTGGCTAAGAATAGTCTTGTGTTACATGATTTCAGAAAAACCTTCTATAGTGCCACTTAACAGTTTTATGCTGGGTCCTTACCTTTTCACTGAATTTGTACTTTAGATGCAGCTTTTTACACTATGACAGCTACTACAGTGAGGACTTCTATCTTGAAAGCAGTAATTGATAGACAGGAAATCACTAAGCCTCTTCAACCTAGCAAACATTCAGACAGGAAATATTTCATAGACATCTATAAAAGATTGAGTTGCATATAGTGAGTAAGGGCATCAATTGAAGTTGAGAGGACATGCTCAAAACAAAGGCATTGCTCTTCACAGTGTCTGGTTGAGCTGCAGGAGACCCTGGTACATGTTGCTGTAGATTTCAAAAAGTTGGTGCTAGATTAAGAGGAAAATTACCATTCTTGCAAAAGAGAACTCTCTGAAGAGTTTTCAATACAAAAGTCTTTCTATTTGAAGATACCATGTCTGAATCAGGACATCCCTCAGACTCAAGTAATTGACAGTCAAGAAATGTTCATCAGGCTTGCCCTTTTCATTAAGGCCCTTTTCTTTCTTTGCCGTTTGTGTTTAGACATCATTGTAATCAAGATTTTGAACTAGCGTCTGTGTGGTCTTGTGTATTCTTGTTTTTAAAAAATATAAACTGCCTTCCAAAGTGTTTTTAATAACAGAGGGAAACCTGACAGTCTCTGAATCATTTTCTTCTAGGAGCAGAACTTGTGAATGAGTAAGAGAACTAGTAAGTGAAGATATACAGCCAGAGAATCTTGAAAAACAGGACACAAATATGGCTTTTACATAAAAAACAGAGCTGCATGCAGTGTTCCAGGAAGGGTTCCACCAGAGCAGAGGGGCAGAATCCCCTCCCTGGCCCTGCTGCCCACGCTGCTTTGGATGCAGCCCAGGACACGTTTGGCTCTCTGGGCTGTGAGTGCACATGGCTGGGTCATGTCCAGCCTCTCACCCACCAGCACCCCCAAGTCCTTCTCCCCAGGGCTGCTCTCCATCTGTTCATCCCCAGCCTGTGATGGTACTGGAGGTTGCTCTGACCCAGGTGCAGCACTTGAATTTGGTGTTGTTAAATCTCCTCAGGTTCCTATGGCCTTACTTCTTGAGCTTGTCCAGGCCCCTATAGAGATGGCATTCCATCCTTCAGGTGTGTCAGCTGCACCACTCAGCTTGGTGTCATTCGGAAGTTTTCTGAGGGTGTACTTGATCGCTTTGTCTATGTAATTGACGAATGTATTAAATAACACCAGTCCAAATGGATTCCTGAGAAACACCACTTGTCACGGATGCCTGCTGGGACTCCGAGCCATTAATCACTACCCTCTGGATGCCACCTCCAACCATTTTGTAATTCATCTAACAGTCCACTCATCAAATCTATCTGCCTCCAATTTAGAGATAGAGATGTTGTGGAGGACTGTGTCAAAGTCTTTACAGAAGTCCAGAAAAATGACATCTGTAGCCTGTCCCTTGACCACTGATGGAGTCACTCCATTACAGAAGGCCATTGGCTTGGTCAGGCAGGACTTGCCCTTGGTGAAGCCATGCTGGCTGTTCTGAATCAACTCCCTGTCCTCCATATGCCTTAGCACAGCTTCTAGGAGGATCTGTTCCATGGTCTTCCCAGGCACAGAGGTGAGGTTAATGCATTGAGAGTGTCCAAGGTCCACCTTTCTACCCTTTTAAAAGAGATACAATGTTTTCCCTTTTCCAGTTATCTGGAACTTTCCCTGACTGCCAAGACTTTTCAAATACCATGGAGTCGGCTTGGCAACTACATCAGCCAATTTTCTCAAAAGTCCGGGATGTATTTCATTGTGTGTCATAGACACATTCAGGTTCCTCAAGTGGCCATGAGCCAGACCTTTATTTAGAATGGGAAAGACTTTGCTCCTCTGGTCCCCATCCTGCTGTCCATCCACTTGAGAGATGTGGTAGGAGAGGCCGCCATTGAATACTGAGTCAAAAAAGTTGTTGAATACCTCAACCTGCTCCTTATCCCTGGTTACCAGTTTTGCAACATTGTTTAACAGGCAGGTTCACCTTCTTTGACCTTTCTTTTCTGGTTAACGTAGCTGTAGAAGCCCTTCTAGTTTTTCTTTGTGTCCCCTGCTGGGCTCAGTCCCAGCTTTGCCTTGGTCTTCCTTACCCAATCCCTACACAACTGAACTTCATCTCTATACTCTTCACAGGTCACTAGTCCTATCTTCAGCTTCAATTTGATTCATTCCCTTTAGTTTGACCAGCAGTTCCCTACTCCTCCATGCTGGTCTCTTGCCTTCCTTGAGCAGTTTCTTGCTCCTGGGGATTGCTAGCTCTTGTGCTCTATGGAAGGTGTCCTTAAAGAGCTGGCAGCTCTGTTCTGTTCCCTTGCCCCTCAGGGCAGTCTCCCAGGGTGTCCCACTGACTCATCTCCTTGAACAGCTGAAAGTTGCTGTTCCTAAAGTTCAGGACCCTAACTTTACTCCTTACCTCACCCATATCCCTCAGGACTGCAAACCCCCCCAGTGCACGGTCACTGCAGCTCAGGCTGCCTCCAGTTTTGATGTCCTTGATTCACTCCCTTACCTTGGTGACCATCAAGTCCAATATCACAACCCCCTTAGTGGGGCTATTACCTGGCTCAAGAAGTTTTCCTCCATGCCTTCTAGGAGTCTCCTGGATTGCCTACAGCTTGCTGTGCTGCTTTCCCAGCAGATGTCAGGGTGGTTGAACTGCCCCAGCAGGACAAGGGTCTACAAGCGTTATGCCTCCTGTAGCCTGAGCAAGAAGGCTTTGTCCACAGACATGTCTCTTTGGTCAGAGACATGAGTTTGCCTCTGCAATATCTTGCACACAGGCTGTCATGAAAAGGTAATGACAGCAGGAAAAGCTGTGCTTTTTCTTTATTTTAAGGATATTTTAACTGGCTTTTTGATTCACTCTAATTTCATTGTGGAGCCTGTGTATCATATTAACTATGCATAAAGGAGAACACAGGAACAGGAGGAAAATTTGCGAAGAAAGCACATCAGCCAAGAGTAAGACTCAAGCAAGACTGTGAGTCCCTTTCTGCATTTTTTTTGTGAAGAGCTCCTTTTCAGGGGGAACTCATGCAAGATAAATTAATAATAAGGAGAGAAGGAAACACAAGGCTTTGAAACTGACGCTTTTGATGTGTTGAAAAGGGGTTTGAAAACATAGTAATGGACAGATTTTATATGATAGAGTAGATTCGAACACGCTGTGAAAAATCAAGTTCCTAATTCTTCAAAAATTAAAAGGTACCTGCTCATTTCTTCCTAAGATATTTTTGTTTCAGTTTTGGCTTTTGATTTTGTTGTGGGCTTTTTGTGAATTTTTCTCCTCTAACAATACACCATGATGGATTTTTAGCTCAGAAATTTCAAATTCTGAATAGGGGAGGGGTTATGCATTGCTTTAAGCAGTTGTTGGAATAGGTAGGTGCTTTTTGTACATCATTTTACAGTCTTCAGCTGAAAACAATATTTATAGTATCTCATTTTCATGAGCTCCAAAATCTTATTTAATACCTAGCATACAAAAAGAAGACAGAAGAAAATGTTCATCTGAGTTACTAAGAGAAAATATGAAATATAGAAGTTTTAAGACAAAGAAGTCTATGAAAAAATTTTGTTATTGTTTTACCATTTGGATAGACTTTTCCCCCTGCCAACATTCTGTAGAAACTCTGGTTTCTCGCTGCTTTTTATCAGCTTTTTCATCCACTGTAATTTGATTGGGCAGCCTCCATATCATATTTTCTCTTGATACTCATATAATTCTGTTAGACTCTTTATGTTATGAAACAAAGAATTATTTCTTTTTTTTTCCTCTACAATTTCAGTTTAAAATCACTATTTTCTCCTCTTGTATTCTACCCAAAGTGTTCGATTGTGTTCACATCCTACTTGCAGTATTTGAGGGTATTGGAAATAGTCTTCAGACCAGAATGTTCTAATGTAGTCTAGGTTCTAGACTAGATTAAGCTTCAAAAGCAGTTTTTTATGGCAGGCTAGGTTGGCTATGCAGATTCAGCATCAGATATGAAGCACCACATACTTAGAAATCATAGCACACAAAGTCATTAAATAATGCATTATAAAGAAGTGAAAGGATCTTTACCTGCACAGTGCTGATGTTTTAATCTTCTTTCTTCTTTTACTTTCCTCTACACACAAGTTCAAATGCTATCGTCTGTACTGCTGTGTTATTTGCCACCATTAAGCTCATTTTTAATTTACTTGACACCAGTGTCAAGCTCTTGCTTCTCAAATAAGCCAGAAGAATTCAAGCTGTGGAGGAAATTACTCATTGTAGCTTTGATTATTTGGTAAAAAATATGGATGTGAAGGACGCCAATATAGTTCAGGATGAATGAATGGTTTCTTCCACATTTCTACATGATAAAATTATAGACAAATTATTAGTATTCATCATTGATAACAATATAGAGACATTTTCAAATCATCAGCCTGATACAATCACTACATACAAATCTTCTCTTGTCTATGCCCATCTGAGTTGACAAGGAAGATGGCAATGCCAAACATTATGGAAGTTCCTAATGAAGGTAATTTATGTCTCTCTTGCTTAGCTGCATGATTATTTCAGAACCACACATTAGCTGATGGCTGCTGAAGGCACATATCCCCTTTGTAATCTGGTGTACAAACAAAGAAGCACAAAGTAGCCATCCTGTAGAATCCTGATAAAGCATCATTCTCGGGACTGTATCTCTGTGCTAGAGTGTTCTCCTACACTTGTATAACAATTCATATGTTTCACCTCTCTGCCTATCGGTGTGATACCTCGTTATGATCAAAGACTCAGAATGAAACTCTGATGCAAAATAGCTTTTAGAGTTCGGAAATTTCTTGGTTTCCTTGGAAGAATGGAGGAACTAAGCGCCTGGGAGCCTATGTACAGCAGCAGTCTCTGTCACTTTTGCTGCCACAAGCTTTTGGCTGCTTGTTCTCAGGACCAGTCCTGGTACTGTGTCTTACATCAGGCTCCTGGGAAAGAGCTGTGTGAGAAAGAGCTGGGAGATGTCTCAGTAGAGCCTCCTGCCCTTGGCTCAGAAGCCAGGGTGAACTTCAGGCCCTTACCAGGACTGCACGACAGCCAGGACTCTGACCCTTCCTGGCTTCACGCCCTCCTGGTCCAGCCTGCCAGATCTGACACCTTGGCTTGGCCTTGGACCTGCCTCAAGCCTGTACCTTGCCCACTGGCCTCTCAGGTTCTCAGCTGATCCTAATTTCTGTCACTAGCCCTGCCCTGCTCTCCCAGTGGCCAGGGAGGCTGCTGCCTGTCCTGCTCTCATCCCCCTGACTATGGGGCATCCCTGCCCTTTCAGAGTAGCTACCCTTTGCTGCTCCCTTGATTTTAAAGGAGAATTGCATGCACACATCGAGTACTAACTTTATTATTTAAAACCTTACTCTATGCAATCATCTGTAAGAAAAGACATGCTTGTCAAAGGCCAAATCTACTGTCAAGAACTGCCAATAAAAATTAAAATATTAAAGGAAGAAGCCAAACCCTCTGTTTCATTAATGCCAATTTTCTTGACTTCTTGAAATATTATAACAGAAACCTCTGAACAAAATGACTGAAAAATGGCACCATTCCACATCACAAAAACAGAATATTCCAGTGAGTTTATAATTAGTTTCATAATTAGTATAATTATAAAGATTTTATAATTTTTACTTTTCTCTACAATTGTTCCTATTTTGTTGGGGTTTTTTTCCATCAACTTGAAAAAGGAGAGAAAAATAAAAGGAAGAAAATTAAAAAATGAAATGGTAGAAATTCTAGAAAGAGAATTATTTAGTGTAGAGATATTACAGAAATCTTCAAAGAGATTTGCTAATATCTGTTTCCATGGGTATTTTGATTAAGCAAAAAAGAGTTGTTGGAATCCAAATCTTTCATTTCAGCATTGGCAGAACTGAATGCAAAAAAATTTATTGTTCAAGGCATATCACGTAAAAAGGAATGTCCTAGCAGCCCTGCAGTGCTTTCTGGGAAGGTTGCGGCTTGCTAAACCAAACCAAGCAACGCAACACCCCACTCCCCACCTCCCCCTGCAGTGGGGTAGAGAGGAGAATTGGAGGCACAAAAGGTAAAGATCCTGGCTTGTGATAAGTACAATTTACTGGAAACAGCAATGAAACGAGACAGCGAACAGTAACAACAACAATACTGATGACAGAGTGTACAAAAAAAAGGTGAACAATTCACATGTGGTTGCTTACACAACCTGGCAACTGGGAATACCTGATTGCTCCCTCCGCCACACTACATGACCCAGAAGGGATCTCTTTCCCCGTTCCCAAAAAGTGATGTGAGGTTGTATAGAATAATCCCTGGTCCTCCTGGCTACTGCAAAAATTGGCTTTGTCCTAGGTAGAACCAAGACAATGTAGGAAGAAGAAAAGAGGCATAAAAATTCCTGGAGGTATTTTGTCATCAGTGACCATGAAAAACTACCAAAGTATTTTGCAATCATCTGATCCCATGTGAAGCAAGAAAGACATCTGCTGAAGAATTAGTGTCCAGATGGCTACTCCAAGAGCTAACAAGATGTCTTAATCAAATGCTAAAGGTGAAGGATGCTAGAGCCAGGACTGGATTTCATTCATGTGTTGTCACAAGGCTGCCAATGATTAGCTTGTAGAAGGGCCGCTTGCTTAAAGAGCATGAAAATATGGCTTGCTAAAGTTCAGCAATATGTAACTCAAGAACATAGTTAGATGAGTGCTTGAGAAAGTCACCTTTTTGGTTCTGTAACTCAATACCAAAATCATATGTAAACACGAAAATCATAGACTCATAGAATGGCCTGGGTTGCAAAGGACCTTAAAGATCACCTAGTTTCAGCCCCCTTACATGGTCAAAGACACCTCTCGCTAGTCCAGGTTGCTCAGAGTCCTGTCCAACCTGACCTTGAACATTTCCAGGGATGGGGCATCCATGACTTCTCTGGGCAACCTTTTCCAGTCCCTCACCATGCTCATGGTGAAGAATTTCTTCTTTACCTGTAATCTAAACCTACTCAGGTCAGTGACATTCTCCCTTCTCCTATCACTACATGCTCTTGCAAACAGCGAGATAGTCATTCCAAGCTTCTTGTAACTAATTGCTTTCCATCTTTCCTGTAAATCCTCTCAGGTACTGGAAGGTTGCAATTAGGTCACCCTGAAGCCTTCTCTTTCCAGGCTCAACATCTGCAATTCTGCCAGTCTTTTCTCATAGGAGAGGTGTTCCATCCCTCTGATCAACTTGATGGCCTCCTCTAGGCTCACTCCAACTGGTCCATGTCCTTCCTGTGCTAGGGATCTCAGAGCTGGATGCAGTACTCCCAGTGGAACCTCTCTTGACCTATTGGTTGTGCTGCTTTTGATGCAGCCTAGGATGCAGCTGGCTTTCTCTTTATCTGTCTTGGATATCATGCCGCTTAAACTCTCTTGGACAGAATCAGATAACTACAATTTCCCTAATCTCTGCCAGGGCCTCTCAAATCTGTGGATCAATAGTAGACTAAAGTAACCTGTTACCAGTCCCATGCTTTTCTTCTAATGCATTTTAATATTTATGGAAGAAATGCCAATAAATTCTATGAAATTCCTAGATGTCAGAGAAGAGATCTTCAGAAAAGATAACTTTGATCTTAGAAAAATATTGAGTGGGTTATAAAAGGGAGTAGGTCCAAAATTATTTTATGCACATACGCAAAAACGAAGACATATAAACATTCATCAGTATTTAACTAGAGAGTAGGGAATACAGAGGATGGAAAGATTTCTTCTGAAAAACATGGTAGGGGAAGCAACAGACTCTCTTGAGTTTAGGGGAATTATTTGTACCACAGCCTTTCTCATGTGGTTTGCTGAAAGCAAGAGAGTACTTTTCAGTATCTCTCCTCTGCTTCCTAAATATAACATTTGCTGGGAAGAAATTTTGGGACCTGCAAGTATTATTGCAACTGTGTTCAGCAAAAGACTCCCACCAACTTTCCAGGATGTCAGTGGAGAGACACTATTTGCCATGGCCAAGTAATGATCCGGAAGATAATTGTGACTGATGGCTCTTCGTCTTAATAGGCAATGTTTTAGCACTGAATGTGGTGTCCTGGGATGTCATCATAAGCGTGTTTGGCAGATAGAGGAGATGGAGGAGATGAAGGAGAAACAGGAGCATTTTCACAGTCTGAAATGGCACAGCTACAGCCATTGATTCAGGGTCAGAGACAAGAATATCTTTGTCAACAAGACACTGCCCTCACAACTGTTTATCCAGATGAAGCAAGGGATTCACTATCATTCCCTTTCTCTTCTCATAATCAGAAGTGGGAGTAAAAGTTCAGTTTTATCTGGTAGTTGTTTCTTCTGTTTTTTGACGGCTTTTTTTTTGTTTTTTTAAGCAGCAGAAGGAAAATGTTGAGAGTCAGTAACACTGCATGGAAATGGGCAGAAATTCACACCCTCAGGACTTAAGTCATTCACTCTTCTGCTTCCCTTCAGTGAATAGAATAAGGCCGGGACGTAACCGCAACAAAGTTATTAATTATTAACAGCAACAGCAAGCAAAACACTCATGATACACGGAAGTAAATAAAATTGGTTCATTTCTCTTTATGGGTTAATAAAATGTTACTTCACCATGTTTCCCTTTGCCTGGCTTTCTTCTTTAGTGTTGACTCAGTAACAGGTGAGCCAAGGATAGATTTGTTCCATCATATACTAATGACTCCTCTTTAATACTGTCTTGAGAAGAGAGAGACTGTTTTTTTCTTTTATATCTTGATTTATAGTTGACCTGTTCCATAAAAACAAAGAAGTTTTCAAATATGTCACTAATTTCTAAGTAGCACTTTGGCAACTTGATGTCTTGCTTAAAGAGAGCTGTTGCAGAGAGAAATTTTCTTTTTTTTTTTGGTCTGGATTTTTTATTTTTTGTTTGGTTGTATGTTCTTAATTTGGGGAGCAAATGTCACTTCCCTTCTTCCACCTGCTTACAGATTCCATCACAGGTTATTATGAACTATTACTCATTAGAAGATGATAGAACTGTTTTGAAATAGAAGGTAAATCAATCCATAAAAATATTTGCTTCATTTTATTTTGTTAGAGTTCACCATTTTCCATTTTCTGTGAACATAATCCTTTTCTGGTTCTGTAGGATACCAGTAGGACTTGTATGTCCAGCTTAATTTATACTCAGCATGACAGAACTGAGCTGATACAGGGTGAGAAATGTATCCGAACCATCAAGCCACTTAAACAATTGATCTATATAATCAATACTTTATAGAATGAAAAGCTTCTTTGATTCTTTTTCTAACCGTTTCTAATGCTTACTCCAACTCAGACACGCAATGAGAATGGCTATAAAAAAAGATGTGCAAAACAATTGACTCAATCTGAAGCATTCCTGTTGCACGTGTTTGGTTCAGATGTCCCTGTTGCAGTGGGATATTCTGGTTACAGACTGCACCTGAAAGGGGGCAGGTACAATTAAATGGCATGTAGAAGCCTGAGAATTGTTCAGTAATTGCAGTTGTAGGTGGGCAAAGAGCAGAGTTTCTCAGAATGTTCCCAGTTAATTGGAGGGATTGGCCTGATGCACTTCATGTTAACTTTTCAGCTCAGAAAGAGTATTCACCTTCAGTAACCTCAGATGATGAGATGAGAACTGAAAAGCACAATTTGTGCTTCAGACTCCCATCTGACTTTTCAAGACTGAGTGAAGAAGAATAAGTCTAAATGTTTTTTGCCAAAATACGTAAATAACACTGGAAGTCAGAGTAATATGTTTGTGGATTAATTATTTGTTCAAATAAATTTAGTTTAAATAGGGAGTGCAGTATGTTAGGGAGTTCTGACTCACAAGTAGCTGCTGTTTTAAATGAAAATATCCCATGCAAAGCAATTACTTGAATGTTTCTTCATCATCATCATCATCATCATCTTCATCATCATCATCATTTCTGAAATCCCATTCTTCTCCTAAGGTTTCTGATGTTCCATACTCATAAGTAGGCTTGGTGTAAGAAGAGCATGGTCGTGGGCTTTGATACCATCCTATCCTAAAAATACTCAAATCTATTTTTTTGATGTATTTTAACCATCTCCTGTGCAGGGTTGGTTTTGAGGTTGCTTTTGTTTGATTTTTTTATTTATTTGTTTTTTAGGGTGGTTTTGCTTTGTTTTTAGGATTTTTATTTTGGTTGTATTTACTGGGCAAATTTCCAAACCCTCAGGAAATGTTAGCTTATGTGGGTTTCAGTTCCTAAAAGTGTTCACGTGATCAGTTTCAGAAGCACATGGTTGGCAGCAGCCCAGTGGTTTCCAACTTAATTACATCACCCCTGTTACACTGCTTGAAGCAGAAAAAGACTTAACACTGCATTTTCTTACTTTGTGACCATCCTCTCAGATGATGAAAAGACTGCAAGATCTGTACTAATTGCATTTGCTGGACAAATTTTAAAAGTTACATTAACTATCCTGTCAAAATGTGGGATTTTTGCATTGGCTGGGCTGTGGAAATTGAATATATATATGCACAGTATCCAATCCCTCCAATAAGTATAAGCACTGTGATGTGGCCAGTAATCTGCACAGATTCAGTGATCACTGTAGCTGAGATTCTCCAAAAAATCAGGCAGCAGCATGTGTCTAATGAATGAGCAAGACACTGGGAAATTGTCCAGATCCTTTAATTTAAATGTCTGTTTGCCCCAAATTTTGAAATGGAGGTAGGGAACTGACAAACTAGCCATGAATACAAAGAAGTGGGGTTTTTTTGTACAGTGTTTTGAGCACAGTATGTTCTATTTACTACCGGAATGTACTGTAGTACCAGTGATACTGTAGTATGTGCTATGTGGTATTCATTGTTAGAAATAATGAATCATTATCTGGCTGATACATTAATTTCTGTTATACACACTGTTATCCAAAAGGAAATCCGGTTTGCAAAGTTTAAATGTTATATGTTTACATATAGTTATATACAGAGAGAAAAAAAATGCATGATTTTAAAATTCAGTTTAATGAGAACTGCAAAATCACATAGATATGAAGAAGTTATTGTTACTGCCTTTGAGACGTCTAACCACTACAATACATGAGTGTGAAAAATAAGTCTGTTCTGAAAAATAATGAAATCTGTGGAACACAGAGTACAATTTTGCTTGGTGACATTATGTTCACCTAAAACTGTAATTCAGACAATTATGGAGAAATTCTAGCTACAGTAAAATGAATGCTCCTTATTTTGGCCTGCAGATTTCACTGCAGCCTAACCAAAAAGGGCAGCTTTTATCCTGTTTTTTTCCCCAAAGTATTTCTTTATCATCTGTTAAAATGGTGGTAATTTCTGATTTAATGCACTTTTGATATGTTCTGTTAGAGGCAGAATGACCTTTACCACATCATTCAGCTCAAAGAGGTTATTTTAACTTTGTTCCTGCACTCTTTGTCCCTCAAAGGGCTACAGATACCGTAGTTTTCATTTCCCATTTCTATTCCATTTTCTGATTGCCCTTTATCACGTCCTCCTGTTCAGTACATTAAGTCGATCTTTCTGGGAGCTGGATCCTGAAACTCTACCCTGTTTGAAGCAATTTAGTCTGTCCAGCAGACAGACTTTCCTTTTCCTATTACACAGAAAGCTGGTTGTGTTTAATAGTTCCTGACTATTTCTGTTCATATACACTTAAAATCCTTACACGTGTAAACAAAGTGGATGAAAAATTTCATGTAAAAAGTAGTGTTTGTGACTAATATAGAAATGTTATGATTAAGCTTTATCCATCACCTGCAGCATTAGAGGTGGTGCATATTTACAGAAAACTCACTTGCTACATTCTGTCAATGAAAAGAGCTCTGATATGATTGCTGGTTTAACTTGCTCTACTCCAAGGTACTTTGTTGTGTGAAAAGGCAATTTAAAGATAGCTATAATGAAAAAAGCACTCTTGATAAATTACAGGCCTGATTCATTTTCTTGGCTTTGTTTTTTCCTCGTTTGCAAGGCCAGAAATGTCACAGCAGGACGAAAAAGTAAAAGGATGACTGGAAGACCAAATGACTACAGCATTAGCTTAACCTTACTATTTTTTTTTCAATAGGATGCAAAAGACAAAACAGAAAAAACCTCAACAAAAACCCAAAACCCTAAACCAAACCTAATGTAGGCAACACCCCTTAAAGACAAGAAATCAGTGAGAGTGTTGACAGTCTTTCTTGTAAAACATGCACCCGATTTCACAGTCTGAGTTTTGAGTCAACTCTTTTGACATCAGCAAGTAGTATGTGCCATAAGTGATCTTTTGAATCATTAACTGTTTTTTTCCCCGTTTCTGTTCTGCATCACCCAAGAAAATGCAGAGCAGAGCACTGAATATCAGTTAATTCAGTTTAAGTTTCTAGTGTTGTCTAAATTTTAGGCAATAAATGTAATATTGTCTTGAGCCATGTATATTGGATTTCATGCAGGACTGCTGTATTTACATAGGCCATACTTAAAAAGACCAGAAAGAAATGTATCCTGGACAATAATATTTAAAAAATACTATTAAAAATATCACTGGAGTCCTAGAGTCATATATTTGGCCTCAGTCCACATCTTGTATGACTGTGTGGTGAGAAGAGAAAGTAGCATTGATTTGGTCTCTCATAGGCCTGGTGATAAAGCATCCCTGTGGTGGTTAAAAGCTGCACGGCAAAGACACCAGTGTCCCATTTGCAGCCCAAAAGATCCAGCACAGGCATCATAAAGGGCGTAAAGCAGACAAATTGGATGGACAAATGATCCAGTCAGCCCTGGTGCTCAGAAGGGTAAGTTAGAAACAAGGCATAACATGTCACGCTGGCATTGCCTGTTCTGAGGTCAGACACCAGCTAGCAGACTTTTTTTGTGAACTGAGCAGTCTGCAAGGCTTCCAAGTACAGTCACGGTACTCCTGTGTCCCTTGCAGAGCCACAGGCAGCTGCTGTGGGACACTCCACTTGGCACAGACCTGGCACTGACAGATGCCGTGAAAAGTATTCTATCCATTTTTGAATCCCACGTTAGAAAGTGCTTGACCAAAACCAGACAGCCTTGCCCTTCCAAACACCAGGCAAGTGGGACATCTTTTCACTCCCACATTGCCTGTGTACATGATAGACCTATTGTGAGATATCATATGCTTCAGTTTTATACTCAGGCTATTCAGTCAAATAAAAAATTTCTGAAAGCATAGTCTGAAGAATCAGATCTTGATTTGCTGTATTGACTTGAAAGGAGGCATTGTGAGATAAGGTTTGAAGGAAGTACTGCAGTGTGGAAATCTGCACCTATATGCCAAGAAACTGTGAGCCAGAGCAGAGTGCTAGTGGTTTCTTGCACAAGGACTTCTGTCTGTTTTCACATTCTTAGCTTTATGATTAGTCAGAATATTATTACTGTAGCATGTTTCTGGTTAATTTACACAACTATTAAAAGATGGAACAAAAGAAATTACTTCTTGGAAAAATCAAAGCATATTAACATGCTACAGATCCTGGTGATACTATGGTGGCCTGGTGCCTAAAAACACCTTCTTGAGGAAAGGTGGACAGTGATATGCCCTTAAGTGTTTTCTGCATCTCATTTAATCTACCTCACAAATATATTATTAAAGCATCTCTCGGTTACTTTAATTAGTACATTTTAATGTTATCATTTCTGCCGGCCCCTCAAATTCCTTTTCTGTAAATTTCACAAACATTCACAAACATACTGCTGTAGTACATTATTCCTATGAGTTTTCACAATACTGGAATTTCTGTGAAACTACCAGATACTTCAATGTTTTCAGGAGGCAGTGGAGAAATATTTCTGGTATATCTGCTTAGCACACCATTATGTCATATAGCACAGTGGAAGAAGTTATCAGAAATACGTAATTTTCAGCAATACATTTCTGTCTTTTTCTGATTCAAAGTATTTTTCTTCATGATTATCTTCCCGAATATAACTTGGCAATTAAAAAAAAAAATCTCCCTTAGGCTTACTCTTTTTCAGGGTGAAATATTTGCAAATGAATTTTTTTTTTACCACTGCAGCACCCGGGGATACACAAGGTTGTCATTATTGGCTAGACAGGCACTGAAGATCTGCTGAAAATGGAACAGACAGAGAAGTTTCGCTCTGTGAACTCCTAACAAGGTGTAAACTAAGACATGGTATAAACTCTCCTTCACAGCTGTCTTTGGGTTTTGATAAGTGGGGAATCAATTCTGGTGACTGTAGCCTCTCTCAGTATATCTTTCCGTACTGAATTTCCAGACAGACAGAGGAACATCAAAAGAGCGTTCAAAAAAAAATGTTGGTAATCTCATTGAGAAGCTTCCTATTTCTGATTCTTGAGGTAAATGCCTGGACACTATGCTTCTGGAAATTCCTATAACAGAAAAGTTAGAGCAACTTGTGTTGAACCATGTCCAGCAAAACCTGCATAAAAAGACTACAGTGCAAAGGAAGGCAGCCCTGACTATCGTGCTGAAGTCGTCTCTCCTGGACAAAACAGGACTGCACTCAGATGCTGGGGCCAGTTTTCCCTGTTATGAAAGAGCTACCTCATTTTTTCATAGCATCAGGGATCATACAAAGCATTCTTAGTTTAACATTCATATCCTGGCAGCAGACCAACAGGACAGGAGAGAAAGCTTTCAATCTTCAGAGCTTATGCTACTCTTGTACTGAGGGTACAGGAAGTTCAGTGTATTTAATTGTAGAAGCTGCGTTATAAATCCTTGTTTTCAGCTGTTAAAGTGAGCTGTGAAGAGCTCAGGCCATTTGTGGTGAAGTTTATTGCCTATGTAGTGGAGCGATAGTAAGGAACTCATCAGAACTTTAGATCATATAAAGGCTTCACTGAAATACTGATTGATGGAGTACTTTTGGGAAATGTACGTCAGACATGCATGTCTTTTGCAGACTTCTGAGTGCTGATGAGGTCAGGAGGCTGGTGTGGGGTGCACAGACCTATACAAAAGCGAGCAAAGAAGGCAAGGCTAGTGAGCGCAGAATAACTTACCACTAGTAACGTGAGGCCACAACATGACCACACATAATGCCTTGGTAAAAGATGCTGACTTGTTCAAGACTTAAAGGTAGTTAGCAACACTATTTCTTTTTTTCTTTTCTTTTTCTTTTTTGTTTGTTTGTTTATTTTGTTTGTTTGTTTTGTTTTTGGGTGAGGGGGGAGGGAATTTTTTTGATACTTTATAAAATGGTAGGTTAAAAAATGTATCTTTTTACTGGCCCGGGATATTTGTGCTGATGGTTTTTCGGCGTTACTGCCTCATGAGGGTGAGGTTGGAAGTGCTGTGCCTTGCCGACAAGAATTCACACTTGCTCAAACTTGTGAACTGAGCTCTAGATTTTAATGTGTGGAACAATAACAATGCCAGCACCTACTGACTTTTGACACTATGGCAAGGTCTCCAAATCTGACACTGCTGGGCTAATATTTATTTTAAAAATCACAATAATGTGAGACTACCGGATTCATTATGAAGGGAGAACTCTGACAATATCCAGATAATCTTTTGCCAATAGAAATTTAGTGAGTTTGGGGTTATTTTGTGGTGATTGAAGATCAGAAGATCATGGTGAAGGTTTGTAAAGTAATAATATATGCCCAAGAACAACAGAAAAAAGAAGCTGGCATACTGCATTTAGTCAAATTCCCCAAACCAAACAGGCATGTATATTTAAAATTTTGGTTTAATTGAAGTAATAAATTTCAGACTTACATGGAGCAGCTTCTTTTTTGCTAAAAGATACATAAAGAACTTCAATGAAATCTTTAAACTGTTCTTCTTCCCTGCTTTCTCTGGTAGCTCTTCTCCCTAGGGAGAAGCCTTTGTGTTTAACTAGAACAGATTAAGAATCCATCTCTAAGCAAATCTTTTCTATGCGTAGTGTTTCCAGCCAAAATTTGATTTAATAAAGTGTTTGCTTGATTCCAATTTGTATTCATCAACATAGTTCTTCCTGAAATAATATTAGGAGTATTTTATAAAATGAAATATTTACTGTCCACACAGCAATGAATTAGAGTTTATCTGTGAGATATCAGCAAATTTAGCAAGGGAAGAGCATTTGCTAGATTTAGTGAGAATGTTTGAGTCACAGAATGATGAAGTGGTAGCAGTTAATGCAAGTGTATTCTCTCTGTCTACGCCAGCAAAAACGATTTGGGCAGAATATACCTGCATTCATCCTTGTTCCAACACTGCAGCAGAGTTACAGGATAGAGAGGGCTCATTTATTTAGAACCATCTTACTCAGAATGGTTCAAAGTCTCAACTCTGCTAACTAGTACATTTTGAAGTCCAATTTTGATGAAGACAGGCTATCACCCACTGAATGGAGCTAAGTCTGCTTTACTTCTTACAAAGCAATTTCAGTTTATTCTGAGAAATCCAATTTTTTAGCAAGTTCTATTACAGAAAAAAAAAAAAAGAAGGGATACTAGACAAGTTCTAGCTTCAAGAGAAGTCTGCTAAGTTCCACTGTAAAAACAATGAGACTCTGACTCCACAACTATTATGATTATAGTCTTGTCAAAACTGTCTAGTAGTTAAGTGGGCTTTTCAGGAAAATTGTGTTCTTAGGTACACCATTTATTTACTTGAATGACTCCCTCAGAATGCACTCAGTAGTGTTAGTGCTTGCATGGCTACACAGTAAGTAAACCTCTTACTTCTGGCAAAGCACACCTTTAATCTTTTGGTGGTTGTATAGGCTGTGGGCTCTTTGGACATGTCTGCGTGCAGCACAGGATCCGGGTACTAGCAGAGGTCTCAGGTGTGCAATCATAGTATCACTGAAGGCATTTCACTGCACTTTTCAGCAGAACAAATTACTTTGAGAGAACTGATGAGCCAAGGTTTTGTACTGGTTTTGACTTCAGAGCTAGCTTATCTAGCACAGGCTCAAGTTTCTCTGTAGAGTCCACACCGTGTTCTTGAGACATACTCTAAATGATCCAGAGCCTAAAAACAGAAGTAATACACCTACCATCCAATTCTACCACCTTTCTTCAACAGAAATGCTCAAACGACTCAAGTTTTGATTTAGTAGGTGCCTAGCTGGTTGTCTGCGCAAAGACTCTCATGGTTACAGTTACAGTCCAGGTCTTTTAAGGCTTTTAAAGCTCGAAGCAAAGCCATATTTTTGTATATCATCAAGAACCAGTATTATGACAAGAGTGGCAGGGAAAAGGGCAGAATCCACTTGCATATGTAGTATAATTTTTTATTTTTTTCTTTATTTTTAAAACACTAGTTTTCTTAAATAAATATTATTATGCTAATCATAAAATGTTGCAGGCTAACATTTCTTATTTCTTTCAGGGAAAGCAAATTCTGTCTATTCTTCCATGTTGCGCAGTATAATGGCATGCAACCCACACAGCGGGTAATTTGAATGAACAGCAGGCCTTCAAATTACACTAAAAGGGCTGTTATATTTCAAGCAGGGAACATTTTTATTACAGTCACATTCTTGACATCCTACAAGATGCATATACATTTTGTCTTCTCTATTGATATCAGACCAACAGGCAACTAGCTGGAATAAGCAGGCATCTCAAAATACCCACGAAGAGTTTACAAAGACAGTTACCTCCACTTTTTGATGCTGGGATATTTTGTAAGGAGAGAAAACTCTATTTTATACTCAGGAACTGCACCAAGAATTGCATGCAGGAAGCCTCATTACATACAATCAGTGATTCACAGTTTCATTCAGAGCAGACAGCTACTAATGGCATTATTCACCCCAGTGAGCAGGGATTTGTGTAATGGGCCTTTCCAAAAGTATTAACACAGCAATGAAGGGAGGTGGCAGCTCAATATTTTATATTAGTGTTTGACCTTTTATCATGCTTTGGACCTTGGTACAGCCTTAGCTGCTTCCCTCCTTCTCTGGAAAAAGGCCGGCCATTTTTCCTGTAGCTGCACAGGGACTCAAACAGACGGTAGACCTACACCCACATCTTTAATCTGTGTTTGCTTTCTCACCTCGTTAGCTCCCTCCTTCCTCATCCTCACTGTCTCTTTCCATTTCAAGGCTACAGCAGCTGTAGTTCATTATAATGAACTGCAGTTCATTAGTGATGCTCTCCCAACCATGGAAATTCCTTTCTAAAGACCTGGCACTCAAATAAAGTGACCTAAAAGACTGGGAATTTCCAAGTGTTCAAATGACAGCAAGATCTCTATTACCTAAAAAAGAAAACAAACCCACCTTGTGATTCATAACAATGCGCACATTTTAATGCTACTAAACACATGACAGTGTAATTGCCTAGATTTGTTAATCTTTCCACGTGGCTTAGGTTGTGTCTTTATTATCACCTGATATGCAGCATACACATATTCAAGACAGATATCCATAACTTGCAGGAAGGGCTAATGACTAGAGAGTTCTGCTAAGACTCAGCAAAGTCTATTCTTAGCACTGCTACCAGTAGACTAGATGAGCTTGGACATGTGAATTCACCTCTCCAGACCTCAACTCTACTCACCAAAGTACAGACATCTGTCTGTCCCTGGGTTATGATCTGATATGTAATTGGTGAAGTTTAAATGTCCCTCTTATTGTTTGTGTTTAAGGGCAAGTGAAGAACATGCAAACTCTGACTATAATCTATTCAAACCTCAGCAGTATTCTAAAAATTGAAGCTCTTTGGGTTCAGTTACTTGGCATACTGATTAGAAGGGCAAATAACTTCTGTCAATGAATAGAATTCACTCCAAATGAATAGAATCTCTGCCAAGAAATTTTGCCTACCCAAAACTGTCCTTTGGGATATTTTTCCTGACACTTTGGCTGACATTGTTTCCAAACTGGCTTTGAATTTTGTAATATCCGCTAATCTGTAATATCCTTCACTTTACAATCTCCAAGACAATTCACAAACAATAAAGAAAAAATTAGTAAAAATCATCAAGCTATTTAATATTGCTTGATCAAGCTATTTAGTACAATAATTCAGATGTAAGAATTTAGGTCTATGGTGGTTTTCCGGTCCACTGTGGCAATTCCATCTTTTTGTGCGGCTGACAAGTTTACTCAAGATTGTGTAATACTAAGGATATGCAGAGCTATTCAAAGCAAGACTGTGTCTGCAAGGAAGATAAATGGGTCTGACCAACTGGCTTCTGCAGGGAGTCCACAGTGACAGGATGAACATGCAGCAATAGCAATTGGTAAGAAGGATCAGGTGTCATTGATGCCGTGACATTTTATAGGTCTCTACAGATACGCATAAGTGCACAGATGCCAACAAAGGCCATAAAAATGCTAATATATTTCACAGAGAAATACACACAAGGGCACCATGGAGAAAACTGAAAAGTCATCAAAAAGTAAAGAGCAGATAGAAATATTTCCATCATTTATGTGGAACCCCAAAGAAAATTTAACAATGTGGTGATAAGGGGGAATCTGATATTAATATTGTTAACAGGGTTTTTAATTCCCATTGTTTACATAGTTTTCATCACTGAAAATGAATCCAACCTTTTTCTTGACGTTGGTTGGTAAATGTAAGGAATCTTAGAGGGGAGGAGGTGGATCCCTGTAACACAAGGTTCCTGCCATTGCTGATACAAACCTTCCTGATCAGTGCCAGGAGGAGGAGTAATCTGCTCAGCTTTCACTCTGACAAGTGTTAGCTGAGCAAGCTGCCCTACCAAGGCACTGAAGAACTCAACATGCTTTCTGCACAAATTGTCAGAGCTGCTGTCCTAGCCTGTATGTTCTAGTCAGCTGGGAGATTGTAGCAGAGTTGGCCGGCCATGCTGGTACGCAGACAGGTGGCTGTGGCATTCAATGTCTCTCTTTCAGCCTTGACAGGTAAAAACAAATTTCACTTGAACAGCTAAAGGGCAGAGTTTCTTCTAGCTGAGAGAGAGTAACCTGTAAAATCATCAGCTATTCTTGGCAAGCTGATGGAATGCTGCTTGTTAAAACATTTCCAGAGACACACACAGGATCTCTGCAACAACAGAAATGCTGATGAGAGTGTTGATTCAATGGTATAAAGGACTGACACAGTGGGACAGGGAGAGTGAAGCAGATCAGTCTATCACTGACAATGACAATGAAAAAGAAATAGACATGTTCTTAAACTTTCTTCAGGCCAGATGTCTTATTCAGGGTCTAGTTTCTGACTGATACTGATTTCAAAAGGTTTATCTTCTGTGTCAAATACTGCTGCAGTATTTGACATTTCATGACACGGTTAGGAGAGCAATCCATTTGGTGGTCAAGCAGTGAAAGACCATAGGGCTCCACTTAGCAGGTGCCATTGGCAGATACATGACTCTACTTCTGACTGTGAATATCCTCAAGAAAGAGGTGAGTAACAGCAGTGCACAGCTCTGCACAGAACAGCAGTGTGGAGAATAGTGAAAAGCATCCTTGTTACACAAAGTTTCTGCTTCAAATCTAGTTGATAGATGGGAGAGGTAATAATAGACTTAGAACAGAGTCAAGAAGAGAGCATGAAAGTCTCCTGCTGATATTCTGTGTATGTTGCAAAAGCCAAAGAATTTCTAGTGTGCAAATTTTGTGCACATACACTAAAGGGTTTCTAAACCAAACAAAATTCCTGTCATGAGAGAAATCTGCAAAGGCAAAACATTAAACCACTGATATTAGGAAGAGTTTCAAGTTAGTAGAATTCATGTCTAACAAGCAGTTGTCAATTTTTCCTGTATCATTACTCTGATTCTACTCCTTATGCAGAATGAAGTTGAACAGCAAATGGAGAAAGCAGCCCAGCAAATAACAGAGGGCTCTCCTCCCCTCACTGCTCACATCTGGCTATTGGTTGCAGTCGAAGGATTTGAGTACCAATTAGATCTGTGATGTCACGACAACCTATGATCAAAGTTTTCATTTCAGATAGGAAAAAATAATGCCTGAATAAAATGGAAGTAATTGCAAAGGATGTACTACACTGTCTGTAACTAAAAATGCAGTATCTTTCTCCAAATGCTTGATGTAATCCAGATATTAATACACAGGTAACATGCCAAGCAGTGAGCCTTAGACACAGAAAGTAATAGCAAGTTTCAGACTGCTGTTTATCAACAAATGAGCAATTCTTGGATGGGAATGTTATGTGGCATTGAAAGTGCAAAAGTAATAAGATGACTGTATGGAATCATATAAACATTTAGACTGGAAAAGACTTGTAAGATCATCGAGTCCAATAGCTAACCAGGCACTACCTATTCGGCCACTTAAACTGTGTCCCTAAACACCTCATCTTTTAATTACCTCCAGGGATGGTCACTCAGCCATTTCTCTGGGCAGCCAGTCCCTGACAACCTTTTTGGTGAGGGAATTTTACCTAATATCCAATCTAAACCTCCCCAAGTTGAATATAATTTCCTCTTGTCCTATTCCTTTTTACTTGAGAGAACAGATTAGCCTTCATCTTGCTATGACTTCCTTTCAGGTAGTTGTAGAGAGCAATTAGATCACCCCTGAGCCTCCTCTTCTCCAAGCTAAACACCCCCAGCTCCCCCAGCTGCTCCTCACAAGACTTGTGTTCCAGATCCTTCACCAGCTCCATTGCCCTTCTCTGGAAACCTCAATGTCTTTCTTGATTTGAGGGACACAGAATGGGACAAAAGATTTGAGATGAGGCCTCACCAGTGCCAAGTACAAGGGAACAATCACTGCCTGGTCCTGCTGGCCACACTATTGCTGATACAGGCCAGGATGCCACTGCCTTTCTTGGTCAGCTGAGCACAGCTGGCTCAAGTTCTGTGACTGCCAACCAGCACCCCCAGGTCCTTTCTCACTGGGCAGATTTCCAACCACTCTGTCCCCAGCCTATAGTGCTGCATGAGGACGTTAAGACCCCAGGGCAGGACCCAGCACGTCACCTTATTGAACCTCATACAACTGGCTTGGCCCATCGATCCAGCCTGCTACTTCTATTATAATTCATATGAATAACAACTGGTAATGTGCATATGGGCGATGTACTTTTTAAATGCTGTAAAATTAATAAAGCATGTATTAATGGTAAATTTTATATATATATATATAAAAATAAAATATTATTTATATATTCTTGTGCCGTATCTGCTCTATCCGTCCTCAGCTGGAGATGGGAGACAAAATATATGAAAGTCTTGTGGGTCAAGATACAGGAAGGAAGGAGGAGGGGGATCGCTCACCAATTACTGTCATGGGCAAAACAGGTTTGACCTGGGGAAATTAGTTTAATTTATTGCCTATCAGATCAATCTAGGATAATGAGAAATGAAACTATACCTTAAAACACCAACATTCTTTCTGTGCTCCATTTTACTTCTGATTTCCCTACCTTCTCCACTCCAGCAGCACAGGAGAAAGGGCAGTGAGGGTTGCCGTCAGCTCCTCACACATGTGCTCTGCCACTTCTTCCCCTTTAGGGGAAGGACTCCTCACACTCCAGTGTGGGGTCCCTCCTACAGGAAGCAGTTCTCCCCAAACTTCTCCATCATCACTCATTCCCACAGGTTGCAGTCCTTCAGGAACTGTTCAACCATGGGTCCCCAATGTAGTTACAAGTCCTGCCAGGAAACCTGCTCCAGTGTGGGCTCCTCTCTACACAGGTCTACATGCCCTGCCAGGAGCCTGCTCCAGCAAGGGCTTCCCACAAGGTCACAGGCTCCTTTGGGCACATCCGTCTGGTCCAGCGTGGGGTTCTCCATGGGCTGCACGTGGATATCATCACCACCACGGACCTCCAGGGGTTGCAGGGAGACAGATTGCTTCACTACGGTCTTCAGCATGGGCTGCAGGAAAATTTCTGCTTGGACACCTGGAGCACCTCTCTCTCTCCTTCTGCACTGCCCTTCATGTCAGCAGGGTTGTTGCTCTCACCCCTCTCCTCTGGCTGCAAGTGTCAGGCTTTTTTCCCCTCTTTTTAAATAGGTCAAGAAGTGCTGCAACACTTGCTGATGGGCTTGGCCCTGAACTGCAGTGCTGAAGTCAACTGGTACAGGATGTAGTGGACGTAGGGGAATCTTCTGCATCTTCTCACAGAAGCCACCCCTGTAACCTCTCCATTACGAAAACTTTTTCATGCAAACCCAATACAGCCCTTGGTTTACACCTGAGAGCTGCTGTAAAACCTGGATGAATTGCCCTCCTTTTAAGGGGCACAAGAAAAATTGATTCATTAAGATCAGAAAGACTGCACCCTTATAGAAATTTCCTTCTTTTTTAAAATTTTATTTTCAGGCTCAATGCAAGTGTTTACATAATGTTTCAATTTTTTAAGACATTATGCTAATATGATTTTAAGTTCTTGGCTACCTAGACCATCATTTGTCCTGTGAGGTGTTACATCTGCAGTAGCTGTCTTTGCTGATTCTCAGTCCCATGTAAATGTTAAGGAAAGGAGTAATCTCAGTTCTGAAATTCTGCTTCTTCTTTGTTTCCAGAAGTATCTAAACACTTGGTCCAAAAATAATTTATGTACAGTAATTCACTGGCAGCCATGAACAACAGAGCTAAGATCAATGAATGACACGTGGTTAATGTAATTAATTTATGGTTTTTAAGTCACAAGTTTCTCAACCTTCCTTCTTCACAAAATTTTTCTTCAGGGTACCTGGCTGATTATGGGTCAAGCATACTGTGGGGTTTAATGTGAGTATTGATCAGTAAATGGAAAGACTGCTCTTAACAAACAAATTTATATCCAGTATATTGTGCCATATACTATGCACAATATATAGTGCTTATACAAACTAATAAAGACAGAAGTACTGTGATTTTCTATAAAGCGTTCTTAACAATTTAAAGATGTCACAAACTTCTAATAACATTCCTAATAGTAATAAAGATGGTTTTTGGATTTCTAACAAAGCTTAGTTACTTTTTTCTCCTCAAGTAAATTGAACATGACCCTTTTTAAGCTTACAACAAAGAAATTTTCTTTTTCTGTTCTCTTTGATTATTATAAATGCCATCAATATTTTCTTTTTTTTAAACAATCATGTTAAATACTGAGTAGTGCTATACTCTCTTACCCTTTCAGAGAAAATCAAGTTAAATGCAGTTAGCTATCAATTTTCAGTGACAATTACACTCTCCCCTGCGTACCCCAGAAAGATATTAGAGAATGCACTCAATGGCCTATCTCTTTCAATCACCTTTATGGTATCTGACATCCCAGAATCCAGTGAGGGTTAAACCTTGTCTTGCTTTCCCTGTAAATCAGCAGCAAATCTCTTGCTCTCAAGTGTTTAGAAGCAAGTTCTGGAGTTATGACCCTTACACAGGCAATAAGGCCAAAATGTCTTCTTGTTCCATTCCCTTCACCAGGAATCAGGTTAAAACTTAGAAAATTTTGGTTCAGAGTAGTACAGTCAATAATCGAGATTGCAAGTCAAAAGGAGTCTAAGGGCAACTGTATTCATCCTACTGAGGTGTGAGTGAGGAAGACTGGGCTGAAATCCACTGAAAACTAGTGGAGAAGAAAATGGCACTCTGTGGAATCTGACAATATTTTCTCCAAACTACCAATTTCATCTACTGTCCATAAAGAATTACATGTCTTGCAACTTAGTTGGACTAGCTGCTTAGTTTTATTGCAAGCTAAGAGCTAGGCAGGATTTTATTGCAACAATATTTTTTAAAAATTTATTTGTAACTTTTGTGTGCAACACAAAGTTTCCTTTCAAAAAAAAAAAAAAAAAAAAAGCTAAAAGTCCACAGCCAGCAAAAGCTGTATTTCATTTATCTGCCCACAGGGCCTGAAAATAATACAGCACAAGATGCCCCCTCCAGAAGCTTTCTCCTGTGCTTTCTCCTGTGCCCCCTCCTGTCCTTTCTCCACAACATAGACCAACACTGGTTGTCAGGTGAAACTTTGCCATTTGAACATATGGGATAAGGACCCATCTTTCTAATCCAATAAAAGCAAGAGGTAATCTGCAGTTCCTTCAACATAAATGAGAACCTCAATTACACCCAGGAAGAATTTGGTCCCATCATCTCATGGTTTGGGTGTAGACCACTTACAGCTTGATATACTATGTATATTTTAATCACATTTGATTTATACCTAAGATGTAATTCTACCAGAGATAGTCACCTGCTCCAGTGCATTGTAAATTGTCTATGATGCACTCAGCTGAATTGCAAAAATACAGAAAATAATTTAATAATTATATTTTTAAAATTATATGCAGTAGTTACTTGATAGCTATCTTTTTCTTTTTTTTTTTTTTTTGAGTTTTTCAGGTTCTAAGCAGTGTGCAGGCACTAAAAATACCATGACAATTTTATGCTTCGTTTACAAAATGGTGGAAGTTGCGTAGTATACAGATGTAGTGCACAAATAGAAAATATGGTCTTTATAATAAACTGTCCTGTAGCTACTGCCATTTCATAATCATGGGGCAGGAATATAATTACTGCAGGGAATTAGAAGATCCACTGCTGACAATCAGCTGTCCTGGAGAATCACTCTTAATAATATTTTTTTCTGAAGACTAATTTCTTCCTGTTGGAAAAAAACTCCAGAAAATATTTCTGATGCTAAGATCTTTTGCAGTGTCCTCCGTATTGATGATGTAGACAACAGATTAGCTAATTTTTAGTACAACAAAATACTATATAGGAAGATACCAAAGTATTATTATAAATTTACATTTATATATACATTTACATTTGCCATTTTGAAGGATAGCTGGAAAGAAGAACTAAATTTCTTTATGACATTGCATAGCTAAGACGTTAACTTCCCAAATATGTAAGAGAAGAGGGATATATTTAAGCCAGGTTGGGGTTTAGTGAAAGCATTCCAGAGAAACAGAAGTTAACAGGAGGAAAAGCATCCCAGAACAGACAAAACTGAGCTTAGTCCTTGCTCTCTGCTAGCTTCTCTTTGTCAAGATTTTGTTCTGCCTTGCAGAGAGAAAATCTTGAAATGTGAGCCACTGTTTTATATTTTAAACTTTTCCAGGGAAACTGAAGACTTCCTCATTTTCCTATGCTGTATATAGGCCATGGATTGAATTTTGACTCAAAAGCTATACTTTCAGTGCTCATGCAGGTTTGTGCTAAATGTGCATTCAAGCTTTAGGCAGCTCCTATTTTGCTAACTAAGCAGATCTTTTGTTCCTTAAATGCCCTCCCTAGCTCGGATGCAGCACAGAAACCTGACAATCACGTAGCTTGCCGAAGATTTTCTTTGTGAGGGAAGCTTGGAACAGAGATGCTCTGGCAGGGCTTTGTGCCCTTGCCTTCTGCACTTTCCCTTCTGCGCAGTAACAGATGATGCACACTGGTAGATGTTTCGTAGAGTGGAGCTCTGTGGTGCCACTGGGAGAAGGGAAGATCTTCACCACACACGGACCCTGTCCATTCTGCCCCACACTCACATGCATCAGCATCCAGAGCAACGCATCCTCCCTGCAGCTTAGGGTAGGAAAATATTTGCCCAGCTGTGCCTCTGCTGGCCTGTGTGGGACTTACCTGGGTTCAGTTCTGTGGGATCCTCTGCTGGGACCACGTGTGAATACTATCATCAGGTGAGGCATGCCTGAGATTTTGGAAGTCTGTCTTGCCTGGCACACCCAAACAATGCCATTTAAAGCAGAAATGTTACAAAATCATTGCTGAGGGTAGGAACTGCCATGTTGGTTTTCAGCAGATAGTCACAGAAATCCCACACAAGACTCCTTTACAGTGAATTATAGCATGACAATTCAGTACTGTGCTTCTGATCAGAAAAATTTCATGGTGGTTTTGGTGGGATAAAGCCTGGGTGGAAGCTGTAGAAATGAACCATTTGTTTCTCAGTCAGGTACATATCTGCAACCTGTACATGAAAAATTTCAGTTCCTTGGACAGGTCGGGAAGGAATGAAGACAGGCTATATTTATACTTTTATTTGAAATAAATTCAGTTTTGGAAAGAATCAGCCTTTTGAAAAAGCATGTTTTCTAAAGTTTGAACATCCATCCTGTTGGAATACGGTGCAAGAAATAGATTTTCCCAGACCTGTAATATGAACTGAGTGAGTGAAAGTTGTGGCAAGTCATGACTCTCAAATTCTACAGATGCTTCAACTGTTTTTAAGGAAAATTGAAAGATGTACTCACAATAAGGATGCCCTCACTGAGGACTGAGATCTGTTAACCTTTGAAAATTACCAAGAAGCCACATTCTTCATAAATATAAGAGCATTTTGACTTCTTGAATAAGTGGGTCTGAATTCTGAACCCCTGCTACCATGTGGCAGAATCAGGAAAAATCACAGGCTAAATCTCTGAGCAATATTATAAATATTATAGCTTGACCTTTGCTGTGTTGCAGTAATTATACTACCATTTTTAATTTATTATACAATTTTTTCATTTTGAGATATTAATTAGCTAATTCTCCATGCACACAGGATTAAGATATCGCTGAGAAATTGTGACAAAGCCAAAGGCAGGGCTTTGCTGTCAGGCTCTAGGAGCAGGCCTGCAGCGCATGGTTTGATCCACAGCTTGCTGCCCGGGAGCCTGTGGAAACAGGGCTCAGGATTAATCTGTAGCAGAACTGCACACTAATGCAAATTATTTCCTCAGGCCATATTTTGCAGGTCATCATGTATCCTAATATACGTATACTGTGTAAGACACACACGTAGAGGAGAAACATCTTCATTTCTGGGTTCAACAAAGGTGTTAACACAATAAATGAATCTTTCATAACAACAATCAAAACAAATCCATTTTGTAAAAGCAAACAAAATATATTTTAAATGCCACCAAAGGTGCCATTTAAAAATCACCACACCAGCTGAAAGGAGCTAGCTGCTCAACTGGTCAGTCACAGCAACCGTAAAAACTGAAGTGTTTCCTTGCTGCTGTGACAGGTGCTGGGTGCACCAGTCCTCCATAGGGCAGTGCTCCTCAAGACAGGCATAGAGGCCTTTTATGAGGCCACAACTCAGCTACATGTTAGCAGCTGGCTTAGAGGAACCACAGTCCTACATACTCCTGCTATTTGGTTATAAAGGTAGCATCTCACAGATCACAGAGTATCCCCAGCTGGAAGGGATCCACAAGGAACTCTTAACATACTTGTTGTGGGATTGAACCCAAAACCCTGGTGTTTAAAGCACCATGTCCTAACCAGCTGAGCAAATCTCAGGGCCCACACACCTTCCCTGGGGATTCACACAGATTCACAGAGAGACCCCGTACTTAGGCTTCCTTTCTGCAGTGGCAGTTCAAACACCTTCAGTGGACCCCACTTCTAGCCTAGAAAGAAAAGCACTAGGAGCTGCTAGAAAAATAAAGAGCTGAAGGAGACATTGGATCCTGACTTCGGATTTTTCACCCAAAAAAAAAAAAAAAACCAAACAACCCACCATTAAAAGTGGAGAAAACCTCTTAATTTATGCTTGTCCATAAAACTCAGGAATCCTATTTTACACTGCTGTCAGGAAAAAAAATCTAATCTGTTTCAGATGAGCGAAATTCTGCAGGGCTATGCTGGACAAAAGCTATTTTCAAGGCACATTTTTCTTTCTACTGGTTTGTTTTGGTGTTTTTTTTTTGTTTGTTTGTTTGTTTTTTGTGGATAAATTTGGGACCTAAGGGATTAAATTCCCAAGTAATAAAAATCAGCACAGCTCCATTGATCTGAATAGGGCTATGCTGGTTTTTGCCCTGGGGATTAGCCTCACCAAAGGCTTTGTAAGCTTTTTTAAGTTAAAGAGACAGGCATGTTCTCTGTTTCAGTGCTGAAAGAAAGGGAGAATTGTGAGCACAGGTTAATGTAATCTACAGCTTTAAATTATAAACTACAGGATGTCTGGAGGCTTTAGAGACTAACTGCAAAAATCTACTACATTGGTTGAGAAAACCAGAAAATTACAGCTTATATGTATATAAACCTATACATGTATGTATCCCACAATTATTCAGTAGGTGGCAGTTAAAAGCTTAGATGAGCTTTGCAGTCGCCATTTAGGCAGTAGCACCAGCAGAGGCTGGAGTCAGTCCGTCCGTAGAAGCAGAAAGAGAGAGGCTGCGATCCAGCCAACAAGAGCATTGTCCGCGACCCAGGTACTGGGGAGCAGGCGGGAGGGGAGCGGAGCCGCGGGAGCAGAGGACGGGCAGCAGCCAACACCGGGCACAAAGGGAAGCTGCAGCTGGCGGAGCTGCAGCCCCCTTGATCAAGACAGGGGCTCCTTTCTGGTGGAGGGAGCCCAGGACAGAGCGGGAGAAGAGCTGGTGCAATGACAGGCAGAAACTGAAGAGCATTTGAAGCTTTCTGTTCCGACACAGGTAAATTCTTTTCCATTGTTTTTCTATACTATCTTGTACAACAGGCATAGCTTTGCATTGAGATTAGAGGTCTTCATTTTCTTCAGTCAAAATCCACAGTGCTCACTCGGGCAAAATTTTCTCTGAAGTCGATAGAGTTTTGCATGAGTTACAACTGCAAGATTTGCTCTAAGGTAATATCTTACGTAGAGAACATGGCATGATGTAAACTGGGGCTAGCAAGGAAGCCAGACGCTGGTCATAGGCATACTGGCCAGTTAACAGTATCATTTTTCTGTGTGCTGGGATGCTAGTAATGACCTTTTTTCCAAGCTGTCTTTCATTAAAACTCGATGTGCTGAATTTTGCCCTAGTTTATAGCGCTGCCACTGCAGTGGCTTAAGGAGAGATTATTTTTTTTGTTTTTTTTTAAACAAAAGCTACATTTTAACTTAACTGATAGAAGAATGCAAAAATGTGGAGTCTGAATAAAATAACAAAAGGTGTTTCTTTCTCTGAGACAGACACAACTTTGCAGCATCCCACTGACAGGCAGGAATTTTTTTTTTTTCAGTAGATTGTCCGTCTCCCAATGGAATGAAAGAAAATAAATCATGAAAGACTTGAATCATGAAATTGTCAAGTGCCTCAGAACTGCTGAATTCAGACTTGATAACACTTTATCTCTTGTTATCTTCCCCATAAAACATGGGATGCTCTGTATGCTGCACCACTCAGACACAGAAGGGTGAGCAGAGAATGGAGCAACAAAATTGGATGTATTTTAATTTTAAAGAATTTTCTGAATGTCCTGTTTTCATGAGTACCTAGTAAGTGAACAGATATATGCCTGTTCATAAATGCACACACATACAGCTATGTAAGCTGCGCACAGTTATGCACACCCCCATACCTTTAGAGGTAAATGAAGCTGATGAAACTGATTGCTGTTGCATCTTTGCCAAACTTTACAGTTTACCCTTATCTAGAATGCTTGCAGGTCTCAACATTTTCCATTCTGGATAAAGAAGGCCATTTTGGCTTGCCCCCCTCCCCCTCCCTTTTTTACTTTTCTGACTAATGGACTTAGTGAGTTATGCTCAGGAGCTGCTCTCTGGGGTCCATCTGTCCTTACTAAATGCAGTAGAGCCCAATTAATGCAGAATGGGTTTTGTGCTATTGTTCTGGAGCTATGAAATATGATACTCCTCCAAGCTTCGTGCTCTCTCACACACCACACACTACATTTCTGTGGCTCTTGCACGAAGAACTGTACAAACATGGAACAAGTTATAGCACACGGCTGCAAATCAATGGTCCCATCGATCTGGAGGGATGATTGTGATGTACAGCTATTTACCCCTGGTAAGAGAGAAGAATTGGTATAAATGAGCTGTGAATACACTCGGACTGGAAGGTTTCAAACCATTAGAGCACCAAGGTCCTTAAATTACATTCTGGTTGAAGTAATATATAGAAAACATTTTAAATGCTTTTTAGTTGTGGCTTGATAGAAGGGATTATGTGGAATGGTTGCCTGCGAGGGCAAGGCATTGGATTTGATAATCCAGAAAGTGTCTTTCAGTACTAAATACCATTTTTGCTTTTCTCTGGAAGCTGCCTGCACTAGAGCGTCCCTTTGCAAGTGGGTCAAGATCTTTGGAAATAGAGTTTTCCACGTAACTCACATCAGTCAGATGAAAGCATATATCTGCACTGTGCTGCACTAGTGTTTACACCAGCAGACTCACAAGCCCTGATGAACCTCAGGCTGAATAATACCCCTTTTTCACAGTGCAGAGCAGAGCTCTTTGGAAGTTGAATGGAGTTCAGAGTCTCCCTCTGGCCAAGTGGTCATGCTTGTATTACACCAGCACTGCAGTCTCTGTAGTACCAATAAAAATAGCAACTATAAACTGATACTGCTGTTCCTGAAGTCTGTATCAGCACTGTTTCTAGTTTCCTTTGAGGATGACCTGATAACTTTCTTTTCTGGCTTTCTCTTGTGCTAACCAACACAGCTGCCCACGTAGAGCATCATGTGTGAAAAATCAGACTTAGACTTTCATTGCGACAGAATATGTGCTATTGCTCCCCAAATTAATTTTTTTTACATAAATGTGCAATAAACAATACTCTGGTTCAATGCTCGTACGGAAAGACCGCATTCAATTCCATATTCCCTTTTTCTCTCATTCCTTATGTTTATAAGCTTAACCTTTTCTTCTTTTTTTTATGGTTTTGATTTATGAACTACATTGGATTGTATCCAATTCACAGTGTTCCTCAGTAACTCTTCTGTAATATGTAATAAGCTGCATTTGAATGTTCCATCTCCCGCACTTTGTGTGAGTATCTGGACATTTGTACACGTAAGCTGTAACAGTATTCACTGTGGGACATTTGGTTTGGTATCTAGACTGATTCCAAATGTTTGTTAATTTCCCCTTAATATTTTTTATTACTAGGACTAATTGAGCAATAATCAATATTAAATAGAGGAAGAAAAATGACAACTTTGTAAAACATGGATATTAGAAATATTAATGTCCCTTTAAAATGAGAAATTTCCAAAAATGTACTAGGAAAAAAATTTCTGGAAATTTTCTTTTCCATTTGGTATTTTTACTTTACATACAAATATTTTCAAGTATCAGCAAACAGATACTTGCACTGCATTTTTATTGTGACATTAAAATTAAACGTGCATTAAATTATCTTATGTTAGTGTTGGAAGAGAAGTGGAAAAGACCCCCTGAGTGTCAATGCAGCTGTATATATTAATTGAAACAAATCATACTCTAATTGGCCTTTTTGAGAAAACAAATATTGATTAGTTTTCAACCAGAATATATTGATAACAGAATAATTTTTGAGTTGGGTGTCAAAAAGATAGACAAGAGCAAAATGTGAAAAAGTGTGTGTCAAGTCTGTGATAAATGCACTTTTGACTCACACTGAGGTTATGACCACCTCCTCTTGAGAAAATAACTTGAAGTTGAATGTTAAGCTTTTCTATCTGAGATTAAAATTAGTCTCTCTGGCTATGCAGGTCTGCAATATGCTATGGCAGGAAAATCCAGTCAGCATCAGCCTGACTGCAGATAATGAAATTGGTTTCAGTTGAATCTGAAAAGGTGTCTGAAAAGTGAACTTATGTCAGCCTTTCAGTGTCCTCATTCAAAATATGTACCTATTAAAAAAAGGATATGAAAAGGGCAAATCCATTCCTGGACTGCAGTTGTTTCCTTCCCAAAATGCCCAGCAGTTCTTACTTAAAATTAATCTGACGCTAAGAAAAGAACACTTGCCCTTTTTTATTTATTCTTGTTTATTTTTATATTCTTCCCTGAAAATTAGGCTGACAACTTTTATCTCTTCTGAAAGATTTAATTATTTAAATCATCAAATATTAGCTACTATCAATAGCCAAAATACTGCTGTCAACCCAAATAAATAACAGTTCCACTTTCCCGATCTGTACATGCAAACCTTACAAAGCTACCATGTGTTACTCAGTATTTTTTATTCTTCAGAATATAATTTTTATAGTTTTGTTTAATACTACAAGTATTAAACAAAAGAAACATTAATCGAGAAAAAACTACTCTTAAGGCTAAACCTACCTGTCTTCAGAACTGGAAGTATTGCAAGTTGGGGTGATGAGCATTTATAAACTATCAGAAAGCTGCTATTATTATATTGTACCCCACACTTAAAATTTAATTGCTGGTTTTCAAAACACTCTGATTTTCAGAAAAATTTCAGTGGAAGAAAAGGCTTCTTACCAGTGTCTGGAAGCATAACAATGATCATATTACATTTTTTAATTTAATTGTCAGGGATCATTTTGGGTCCTGAAACCCACTGCATCAACCTATTCCCAAGTTATTGCCCAAAAAAACAGTGGCAAAATGTTCTGTTTAAGCCATTATTATTTGGGCTGGAATATCAGAAATATTCCAGTGGTCAGGACAGCAATCTAGCTATCCTTCCCAGCCAAGCAAGGAAAATTAATGACAGGAGTTATAAGAAGTCACAAACACTTAACCTTTAATAATTTTGCTTCTACAGAAGATTTACATACATAGTCTCAAATTAACATTATGGAATTGAGAACAACAGTGAAGGCAAAATGGCCACCTGTCTTCAGAGTTTCCCCTGCTGAATGGAAAACAGTCTTCCATGAATGTACTATTCTTCTGTGTAAATAGACATATTTATATGGAAATAGCTTGTTGCCTATGCTGGGAATTTTATAATGAATCTCACAATATATAGAATCATTCACAACCTCTAAAGTAAAATGATTTCTTGGGAAATATTCTTTCTTGGCTTGTTTGTGTTTTTTTTTTTCTTTTTTAGTGCTTTGTACTTTTCCATTCAGGAAAACTTAAAAAAAAACCATTATCCATAAGGCAGAACACATTTTTTCCAGTGTACATTTGGAGAAGCAGAAGTTCACTGCAACATGTAAAGTCATTGCTCAATACCAAAAATGATTCTACTATTAGAAACCAGAGGGGCTGAAAATTCATACTGAGTCTCTGATCCTGCATTTGTATGAGTGACAAATTCCAATTTATAATCATGCTGCTCTGTCCAATGGCATTATGTTCTACTTGTTGAAAGGTAAACATACAATGTTGTAAGTCGATCTTTCCATCTTTACTCAGTCAAAATAAATCTACTGAAAATTGAGGAAAAACTACTGTATTTGATTAGTTAAGCTGGGACGAAAACTTTAAAAAAATCAGTTCCAAAGAGAGTTGAATACAATGCTGTTATTTTGATATTTTTATTTCTATGTGTGCCTTAATGAATACCTAACTACACATATGGAAAGGCTTCTGAGTAATTTCTCTCTGAGTTTGGATGATAAGCACTTAAAGATTAAGACACTGGTTTACCAAAATGCTCAAATAGATGAATCAATGAAGTATCTAACATGCCTAAAGCAAAGCCTGAATTTGGACAGGAACTGTCATGAAATTCTCCCTTTTTAGTTCTAAGATTAACCAATCCACTAAATAGAAAGTGACAGCCAACAGGACACTTGCCCACCCTGGATAAGCTTAGCACAGTATTTCTGTTTCTGCATGGAAGTAAGGGTTTTTTCATGTGGTAAGTGTATTCACCTGTCCATCCTGGATAAATTTAGTATAATATTTCTGACGCTAAACAAAAGTAAGATTTTTTTTTTTACATGGTAAGTGTGTTCAATGAAGCTGAATCTTGCTGTACAGTAATGGTTCATTAGTACCTATCTGTTACTAAAGGTTTAGTTCTGAAAGCTCTCGGGCAACAACAGAGCAAACAATTTCAGTGTATGCCTATGTGTGAAGCTCTTTGTTGGATCAGGTCCAGCACCTTCTGCATTTTCTGGACATGAACCCTCAGCAGGGAAGGGAATCAATAGATCCTTCTGCGTCATTCATTCTTCTGCCACCAGTCCTGCCTTCTTCAACAAGCAATGCCGCTTTAGTTAAGCTTAGTTCCAAAAACCCTTTGCTGTCTGTTGTTCCGACAGGAAACATGCCTACTTATCTTCCCTTTCTTTTTCCAGTTCTTTCCTGCCTAGCAAAACTATTTCTACCACAACATCTGCTGGCCATATGTTAGCCAAAGAACTAGTAAAGATTTTCTTACAGTGACAACTATGCATGTGGTATTTTTTTTTCTTTTACCAAGGGTTCCATAGGGTTTCAAACAATTTTGAAAAGGCACTGTTTTGGGAATGAGAGTTTCAACGTGAGTCATATTGTTGCCGACAATATGACAGTTTGCTAAAGCAGAACCCAGCACCTCTGACTGCAGGACAGCACAGAGGGTGGATTCTATCTCCCTTACATACAGATGTTCTTTGGACAACAGTCTCCTTCTGTAAATACAGAAACTGTGACAAATTGATCTAAAAGCCTCCTGCCCTTTCTATTTCTCTTCTATGTTAGGCCAGGAGCATGAAGAAAACCCACAAAACCTCTTAGGGAGCCTCTCTGAAAGATTTTGTAAAGTTAATTTAATTTTAAAGACTCATTTTAAAGATTCTAAATTTTCCATGCCAATTCAAACATTTTCAACATTGCAGGGAACCTAGCTCTAAAATGAAATGTGTTTCAGTTTAAACAAATTGAATTTGTAGTTTGAATTTTTGTTTTCTATGAGTATATTGAATAAGAAAAATGTCTGATGTTGTCACTTTCAGATAATCAAGCAAATTTTGCAATAAGGACAATGTGTCAGAGAAAAGCAGCAGGTTTATGACACAATATTTTTTTTCTGCAGAAGACGCCACTTCCTAAGGAAATCTCTCTGGTCATCTTTCCATAGCAGAGAGAAACACTATAAATGCTTTTCTCTCCAACTATAGTTGAGAACAACACAAATAAAAACTGCTACTGCATTTATGCAGTGAAAAAAAAAAATCATGATTTGCACCAGTTGATCATCAAGAAGCAGACTTTCAAAGAACATTTTGTTCCACATGAGAACAAAAAACGTCTTTCCATATGGTCTAGAACCTCATGTTGTAAGAAAAAGCTGTCTTAACAGTCATCATTTGGTCTTCAACTGTGTCCAACTTTCCATTGACTTGAGAAGACCAAAGAATACAAGCAAAGAAATGGAATGAAAAAGCAAGTCTTATATTTAAAGATGGAGGCACTGGAAGTAGGAAAGTCCCCATTCTTAAAGTGCACATTCATTAGCAGGTATGGTGAAAATACTCCCTGAGAAACGCCTGTTTATCAGCAAAATGAGAAGAAGTTACTTGCAGATCTCTCTTGCCCTCTTTTATATAAATAATGTGACATTTCTGACCTTTGATATTGGGAACTGGACATTAATCTGACAGCCATGTTGAAATCCATCTTATCTATAGCTACATTCTTCACCTTGTAGCCTGTATCTTGGTACAGTGGTGCCATCTCCAGATAGCCTCATGGACTGCTAATTTAAATTGAGGCAAGATTTTGAACTAAATGCATTGCTTGTACTTTATTGGTTTTTCACAATAACAATGACAATATCAACAGAGACAGCGCCTTAGAGTTAAAAAAAAAAAAAAAAAATCCACGAGTGACATGAGATGGTTTTACCTGAGGAAAAAGAGCTTTCAGGAAATTAATACACAGCATCTGACAATTGTTGAATTTCTTATCAGAATCACATCTCAGTCAGACATCATAAGACCTCAAGAAACTGGTTCAGTTAAGGTGCAGTCAAAGCCCCTGACTCCAGAAAACAAAGGTAACATCACACTGTTTCGTAAAATGAATGCTACACTAAAAGACACAATCTAGTAAAATATATCAACTAAACTCACAACTTCTGACATTTCATGGTAGTCTAACAATGCAAAAATGGTGAAAACCATTGCAACAAAACCCAAGACTGGAAACACTGGAGATAGGTTGTTTTTTTCTGTGCCCATTTTCAAGCATAAATTGAAAGTGTTCACCAGCTGTGAGATTCTAATCTCAGGTTACTCTGTGGGTAGATATTCAAATAGAATAGTCTTCAGAAGTTATTTTTCAGCCTTCGTATACCTTTTGACTATGCTATCTATAGCTTAAATACAAACATGACAGGCAAGTCATAAATACAATTGATAGAAAAGTTAGACTATAAAAAACCCCAGTTAAAGATAAGGGAGAACTGTGGAGATCCAGTGGCTAAGTACAGGATCAGTGACACTGATTTAGTAAATGCTAATATACCCACATGTAATTAATTACAAAGAACATCAAGAGTTTAAACTATGAAGAGCATAATCTGTAACATGAGGCACCTTATTTAAACATTTAAAATGCATATTTTTTTCCCACTGTATACTAAAATAAGTGATTTTATGTCACAATTACTCAGACCTTGAACCGTATCCTTCTGTCAGAAAAACCCTTCAATCCTTTCCCATGGCATGTCAGAAATAACTAGGGAAAGCACGCAGACTAACAGAAAGGTCTGCAGCTGAGTTTGAACCGGAGGCAGTGGTTTGCCCCACTGAATAGCCCAACAAGCTCACCTGCAGCAGCTGAACTCGAGCCACTCCAGCTTTGTGCTATCAGAGCATCTGCAGAAAACAGAGATAAGTCAGCAGAGGTGCAGACTCAGTGGCTTGCTCAACTGTGCAATCAAACAATTCAAAATGAAGTGTATGAAGGTATGTTATGAAAAGTGCTTTGGCTTTTCAAGTACAGATAGTGTTGATAAACTGACACTTCAGAGGATGATAGTAAGTTTTCACACAAGTAGTTTGTGAAAGTAGCAAAGGCACCAAATGAGCCTTCATTACAGGATATGTCCACCCTAACATGTAAAAAGCAACTATTTTTTCTGTGCAGATTATGAAACAGACTGGTTTGCTGAATCAGAAATTATCTTGTACATCTGAAAAGTCAGACTTCATTCAAGTTAATTTTTCCATACCCTCACTGGCCAGAATGCCATAAGCTGATGACATAATGCCAGACTTTATTTTGTTCTCCTGTGCGTTAACACATTTTAAGACAAAGAAACATCAGTAAGCTAACAGGGCGGTACAAAAAGCATTAACAAATGAACACTCATGTTCAAGTGCACCACACTCATACAGAATGATTGTCACTGCATGAGATTCTCTGACCAGATCCATACAGAGAACACAAAAAATAAAAAAGATAAAAAACATTTGGGGAATTCTTTCTCCAGTGTGATCATACAGACTCACATGAGTAGTTTTTTTTCTTTTAGTTCTCGAGCAGGACGAAGTCAGAAAAACCTGTGATTTTTATTTTGGCAAAACTGAGGATCTTTAGGACTGACGGACCAAACAGTGACTAAGGTTGCTGCTCCTCTGCAGCCACCCAGGCTGGGAAGAAACAGTTCTGTGGAGACGGTCCTGGGGCTGTACTGGGCAGCGACCTGGTCATGGCCAGCAGTGCCCCGGCAGCAGCAAAGCCCCCCGTGGCCTGGTCTGTGTGAACAGGAGCATGGCCAGCCGGCTGAGGGAGGCGATAATCCCCCTCTGCTCTGCACTCACGGGACATCAGCAATGTAGTTTGTCCGGTTTGGGCACCCCCAGCAGGGGAAGCGCATCGATGGACTGGAGCAAGTGCTGATGAGGGCACCGGGGTGTCCAGAGCTGCGGCGCTGTCCGGCTCTGCAGGCTGAGGGACCAGGGCCAGCTCAGCCTGGGGAACGCACAGCTCAAGGGACAGCAAGGTGTATCCCTCAACACCTACAGTAAAAAAATCATCAAAAAGATGGAGTCACACTCTTCTCAACAATGGATGCTGGCAGGAGAGACACCAGGTATGAGTTGAGAGAGTAGTTTAGATTAAATATAAGGTAAAAAAAAAAATCATCCTGATGGTAATTTTGCATTGGAGCATGTTTCCCAGAGAGACTATGTGAAACATTGGAGATTTTCATATCTGTACATGACAGAACAACCTTCTCTGGTCTGACTGAGCTGTGATGAGCAGTCTGGAACAGAAACCTACTCAAGTCCCTTCCAGCTGGAATTATCCTTTGATACTATGGTAATTTCTAAAGAATATCTGCAAAATCTTCCCACATAATAGGTCTGCTATTCTTACCACTGTGAAGCTTTCCTATTGTCTAATGTGAATCTCTTCTACAACGTAAGACCATAGACTCAATTTTTTTTCCACTACACTCTCCATCTTTGCAACAACTTGCTATGTTTTGAAGACTGTTAGTACGCTATTTCAGGATCCCTTAGAATTTTTCTGTATGCTTAATACTTCAGGGCATTAAGTGCCCCATTTCAATTTGTTCTATCTTTTGGGCTACCATCTGTGTCAGTTTTCTTGGAGATTTCTGAGTATGTTTCAAATATGCAGTGCAATAGAGTAGCAGTGCACTCAGCTAGCTTTTAAAATTTTATTTCTCTATTCCATATTTCACCGATTTTCTTCATAAAAATTCTCATAGTGCATTTTTTCCCTTAGTCCTGTAGTTCATAGGCTACATATAATATGATTGTGCAGTGCTTAAGCTGCTTCTGAGGTGAAATTCACAGATTTCGCTCTCTTGCCTTTTTACTCACAAGAAATTATTAAACTGTAATTCATATAGTAGCTCATTCTGTGCAGTCATCCACTACTGTAAGCTCTGTGACTGTTCTGAATTTTCATGTCTGCAGCTCTTATATACAGGTTTATTCTCAGTGGAACAGCATTATCCTGAAAGAAACTCCCTCTTCTTTCTCTTCATTTTTTTCCAGCTACTCTTTTTCCTTTCTTTTGTAACATCATGAGCTGCTCACTCATTTTCTTTCTTCCTCAGAAGGTTTTACCTCTTCTATAAACATACACATAAGCATTTTTTCTGAGGCTACTTTTTCTTTCCATTCCTTCAATTCTGCTGTCAGAAAAACACTTTTGCTTCAGTGCCTCGGGATGAACACTCTTATTTATCAATCTTTCCTATATTTAAACAAGCCTCTCAGAGTGACAGTGAATGTAGCACAGGAGAGATGGAAGGGGTGAAGCTGCCTTCTGCCTGAAGCCAGGCTGAGTAGACAGAGCTGCGGCAGCCCTGCACTTTGCCTCGGGATCAGCATCCCCGGTTGCACTGGTTATTCTGCCTATGGTATGGCAGATGAGGAAGTACAACCCTTTCACCCAGGGTATTACGTAAAGACAGATGTTTTCAGCTTACTCAGATGTTAAAATAAGGACAATATATTGGATGCCCTGGACAAGAAGGATAACAACATCAGGATATGCCTGAACAACAAATTCTAGACATTAGGGCAGCATGCGTTGCCTTAGCTTAAGCCTAACTGGCACAAACAGCAGCAGCATCAAAACACAGAAACAGAAAATTTGGCACGAGCTTGCAACTGGGATAAGGGCATGGGGCGTCCAGTAATAGCTATACCTCTATGGCATCAGTATTGTCCTGCTGCTGGACAGGTAAATGGAAACTTAAAATCACCCCCTGCAATGCAGTCACTCCTTCTGCTGCATTGAAGAAATAGCTTGGAGGCTTTCTTTCAAAAGGAAATTCTTTGAGTTGTTCTGGATTTACTGCTACTGCAAAATTAAAATGGGCAAATTTAATCACTTGGTGCCATTAAGGCACTTGGGCAAAGTTCCCTATAAAACCTGCCCATTTCCTTCAGAACAAGTACAGATACAGCAAATTTTGCAGTTTCTTCCACATGTATTCCTTATATATCTATATTTGGTCTGAAAAGTAACAATATCCTATGCCCTCTTCAATTTTTAGGGTTCAATTTTTTAGTGGTTATTTGCTTAAATCTCACTAAATATAAAAAGACTTGTATGTGCTGTGTACCTATTGAGCTGCTACTGATGGGAGGACAAATTCATCTTCACTTCATTTCAATGAATTCTAAAACAGCTATGGCTTGCAAACATGTGAAAACTTTACCATTTCCATTATTTAACAATTTCATCAATATTTGTAGTCCTACTGTACAGTGGGTTTTGTCAAAGGGAACTGACTGCAGGAATCACAGAATTTTGTAACCTTTGACATATGCACTTGCCAACCTTGGCAATACAAGCCACTAAAAATGTTATGAATATGTCTGCAGAACCTCTCTGGTAAGTATAGCCAGTCTCATGTCAAATATCCTCTGCTGCAAGATTAATATTGGAATCAAAAAGCAGACAGAATGTGAGCAACCTGAGTTTATCAAAATGTACTCTTTGACCTGAAATGCTAGTGGCAAAACACACTGAAATGGGACACACACTCCCATGGAGTTAAAACCAAAGCTGAGTAGGTGCTGTTGCTGAATAATCTACAAGTGTATCTTAGTTGTCACTCAGAACTGTTGTCCAGTTGTAGTGGAGAGAAATTCCTCAGCTACTGAAGAGCTGAAATATTCAGAGTAACTGACTATCATACACCTGTACAGTGATCTGTTTCAACTATTATTTTAGACCTATTTTAGATGCAGAAGAGTAATTCTCTTTCTACAATTTGTTTCCTTGTTGAAATTTCCAGATGCAACATTTTAGTTCTGTGAATTTTAGTCCAGTAGGAAGAATACTGAAACACATTTAAAATCAGCCACTAAGTGATGAAGATGGTCTTTCGTTACCAGTCCAGACTGGATTTCAAACCCTAAATTTACTACTGAAATAAATCATTCTGTAACCACCTGCAAGACTTCTTAAATTACTACAACTAGTATGCCATCACTTACATCACATTTATTTCTCTTATTGGGAAAGATACCACAGCGTGCACTCTGCACATGTACCTGTACTAATGCCTGTCTTCTTGTTCTTGTTGTTTTCTCTCCTAGGTTTTCCCCCCTAGCTGAGCAAGTGGCACAGAGAGAAGCATGCCTGAGCAAAGCAATGATTATAGGGTAGTTGTGTTTGGAGCTGGAGGAGTGGGCAAAAGTTCTTTGGTCTTGAGATTTGTGAAGGGCACTTTCAGAGAGAGCTACATCCCTACCATTGAAGACACCTATCGGCAGGTGATCAGCTGTGATAAGAGCATATGCACTTTGCAGATAACTGACACTACAGGGAGCCATCAATTCCCAGCCATGCAACGTCTCTCTATTTCTAAAGGACATGCTTTTATTTTGGTTTACTCTATCACCAGCCGACAGTCCTTGGAGGAGCTCAAGCCAATCTACGAACAAATATGTCAGATTAAAGGAGACATAGAAAGCATTCCAATAATGTTGGTGGGGAACAAAAATGATGAGAACCAAAATCGAGAGGTAGAAAGCAGTGACGGAGAAGCCATGGCTAAGAAGTGGAAATGTGCCTTCATGGAGACCTCTGCCAAGACGAACCACAACGTGAAAGAGTTATTCCAAGAATTGCTAAACCTGGAGAAACGCAGGACTGTGAGTTTGCAAATTGATGGCAAAAAAAGCAAGCAACAGAAAAGGAAGGAGAAGCTGAAAGGCAAATGTGTGGTGATGTGAAATTGCACTGTCAGAAGTCAGCTGTGAAGTCTCATCTGAAAATACGTCTGTAAAACCCATAGACAGAAAACAACCACGCAAGATCCTATTTATTAGTATCTGTTTTAAAAGAAATATTTGGAAATTGAAAAAACAAGGTACTGTGATTGCTATAAAAAAAACAGAAAAATAAAAATGTGTACTCTCGCAATCAATTAAAGTAAATCAGGAAGAAAACAAAGGATGTCCCAGAATACCTTATTTTGTAATTTACAAAAATGAAGAATTTTCATCATTCACATAATATGAAAGACTTAGAAAATCAATTTAATATAATCTGCATTTGCATATAACTGCAAGAGAAAGCCATGTATAATATCAGAAGAAAAACAAAGAAATAGTTGTGAAGAAACCTAGAACATACAAATGCATGCTGGATGGCATTAATAATTTCCTTCAAGAATGCTGTGGATAAACAACTCTGTGCCATTTTCATTACTGACTGGTTGGAGAGTGTGCATAAGACAGTCTTGCATCAGCTGAATAAATGAACTATTGCACAGTAAAAGCAAGTGTGGGGATATCAGTCAAAAGGAATAGATATTGTCTATACTCCTCCAGCATGATACTTCCTTCTAGTATGATGCAGTGTTTTAACTGAAGGTTGTGCAAAAGCCAGTCCCTGTAAGGGAGCTGGAGATCATCTTTTCTGGACTCATTGCTTCAAGAATGACCTGAGTTTCTGGCTCATATATATCTCAGAAGAGACATTTCTTTGTGGAGAATGCCAGATAGAATGGTGTACATATAAAACCAGAAAGCTTCCCCAGAGAGAACTGACTGGGGAGTCCCCTACGAAAGCCTTTGTGGGAGAGACTCAGTTGTAATGCTGCTGCTGGTTAAATGAACACATGGTGTGGTTAGTGTATGAATGGAATGTCTTTTGAACTGGTGGTACTCTTGGAGAGGGGTTGGCGTAGTATACAAAGTTTTTGTCCAAATTATCAGATTAGCTGAGTGATACTTCTTTGCGTTACTGTATTCCAATTAGAAGAGTTTATGTTCCTGCACTATGAGATCTATTGCCTTTATATTGTCTGAAGTATTTTATATTTGCCATTTAAACTCATTATTTGAATTGCTGTGACTATTTATAGAACCAAATATGTATCTGAAGTTAGTGCCCACAAGAGTCTCTAAAAGGAGGTTTTCTGGGATAAGCACTACAGGATCTGGCACATTAAGAGTTGCAGTCAGGACTGTGTTATAATGCAATACACAGTACAGAGTAGAAAACACATTACTTAAAACATCATGTCAGGGGAAACTGCTCTTCTCAAAACCTTTGAAAGTGGAAAACAGTAAAAAATGTGAGCTGTCCTGGATGTCTCTCCAAAACTTTTTTAAAAACTAATATGAATGACTGAAGTATGTATCCTAGTGATAACTAAGGCCATCTAAGATAAAATAAGCACATACAATTTTTAAAGGATACATTAAAATTGCGTAAGTCACAATTTGTACCTTAGGAACTGCTCTGAACCAATAAAAAGAGCCTACCACATTTTTGGTAAATGTTTATGTCAAGAAACATGGGAAAATGAAGTTGAGTACTAATATTATTAGCCTGCATGCTAGTGCATTATAAATATCTTCCAGGGGATGCTCAAATGCAGTTTTTGCATTAAAAATTGCTACCTTGTTCCTTTCAGAGTTATTGCTTGCTTACCTTCCACCTTTGTAGGAAATGTGGGGACGTTTCAGAGGTAGAGTAAGAGTATACACAGGAACTGCTTTTAGCGCTGTCTAGAAAGGAGCACAGCTTCCATCATTCAGTCAGAAGAAATTCTGGCACCAGTAGAATTGAGTGTGAAACTCCTACTGATTTCAAAGAGATGATGTTTTTTGTGTTTACTTCATTGCATTACAAGAGAAAACTGGAAAGATCATGCAAAAAGCTAATGCTCTTCATTAACAGCAAATTCCAGGCTCTTACACAACACTCTTTCTCCATAAATCTCAAAGCACTTTGCAAAAATGACATCATTATCTTAACTTCTCAGGTGGTGAAAGTGAGGCACAGAGAGGAAACAACTGCACATAGATTGTCCAGCAAGATAGTGGCAGACCCAGGAGCAAAAGCAGATCTCCTCTGTCACAGTCCAGTGCTCACTCTGTGTTTTGTCAGATTGTCTCTTCACATTCTTAAGTAGTTCCTGAAACACTTAAAGGAGCCTGGTTTGACTTTTACAGCCAAGTTCATCTTTCTTGACAGTCTGTCAATATATCAAAAGGTATTTCCAGATCAGGGATGCAAAACACTTAAAAGCACTATGTTTAGTAAGACTTTTATAAATGTTTATACATAGACTCTGTTTGTAAAAAAAATTGCTGATGATACTCAGCGTCACAGCATTGGATTCCATGGATGAAGCTGCAAAAGCAGAAGAATGGTCAATCTTAAGGCATAATGGGTCACATATAGAGGTCAAAAGTAGAGAGGTTGCCCTCAGATGCTAACACACCGGTGCCAAAGGTCATCATGTGTGGCACATGCCTTAGCAGCCAGCATAGAATTATGATAGAATCTCAAAGAGAAAAAAAGATCTATATATACAACCTTTTAACATTATTGCTTTAACTGGAGGAATTATTTACATAGTAAAATATCTTGCAGAAGTACAGTACAGGGGATCTTATTACTTAAAATGTACTGACTGCAAAGATATTACCGGCTGAAATTTAGCCCTGGACTTTTTTTTGAATGTGCCTCATAGCAAGAATAGATTAATTGTACAGCAAAGATGGAAATAAAACAAGTAGCTGCCAATGTTAGGCTTGAGGACCATTTCCTTTAGTTCCCAGTTGACTCTTCACCTGCCACATAATAAGCCATGAAGCATTTCATGGACTTGCATGTATCAAAGCAAGGCCAGAACAGAAGCAATATTATTCAAGGACCACAGACTCAAAAGAGAGCATATTTTATACCCTTGCATTGCCATCTCAGTTTACACTATTAGATTTTATGTCTCTTACATACACGTGAGCTGGTTTAAAACATTTGTTTTGCTATTACATATAGAATTATTTTTTTTAATATGGAAAAAATAAGGTAGATAAAGAAAATATAAAGCTTTATAACATTTTGTGTTTTATTTGCGAATGTGGTATCACTATAATAACCTGTTTAAAATGTATATACACAATATTTAAAACATGTAAGGTCTACAGTGAATTTTAGCACCCAGAAAACGCAATCTAGCCAAAATGAATCTTTAAAAAGCATGACTTTTATATGTAGATATGAAATATTAAGGTATATTGTTGTCATGAAAATGTGTTACGATTTCTTTAGCAAATATTTTATTTTAAAACTGGATATGAAGTCATTTGTGTTTACTAGTTTCCATGTTTGTGGTGATGTTCTAAACATGATAAATAAAGTTTTAAATCTTAACACAAGTTTGGAAGAAGTCTTGTTGGTGCATTTTGATTGTTTTATATTATATATATTTTTTTAAATTGTAAAGGCAATTCTTTAAATCAAAACAGACTCTAACATGCTAGGCAGTGTCCCAGAGTCTTCAGATCTATGAATCAATCCTGAGAGAATAGGAGCAGTATTATCTTATCTAATAATTACCCTTCTCCTACTATACTCTGGCAAATACATACCCTTCAAAGTAATCTACCTTCATTAAAAAAAACCCAAAAAACCTCAAACCAAAACAGCTTATCAGTGGGTGCTCCTTTTGGCCAGCAAAAAACAAAATAAATATGGAGGCTAGTCTATATTTTATTATTTGCTTTAAAATAATGGCAGATAGAATTGTGTGCTTGTGAAAAAATTATACTTAATGCATGGATCCTGCTATTCCTGCCCATTTCTAGAAAATTCCTGATGTTCTTGAAAAATTTCCTCCTATTGCATTTTACATTACCACCTGTTGCAAAAAATGTCAAATGTAATACTTTAAGACTTCTTGCAATTCAGAAGATGCAGTCACAGTTGTTCAGTTAAATAATTATTTCCATATGTAAGCAATAATTCATATTCAACAGAGGAAGGGATCAACAAACAATTTTGAGTACATAGGCAGGTTGATAGGCATTTGAACCAGCGACAAATTATTGAGCACTGAATGTAAATTGCATGTCACTGTGAAGTAATTGCATGTGTCAGCCCACAGAGCATTTTATTTTTAGTAAAAGACACCCCAGAACTCTTATTAATTATTATTCTTTTTTATTTTTTTCTTCCAATGTGCTATCATTTACTGTTCTTGGTCCTGATTCTAACACAGTCTATGGTAAAGCAGTGAATGTGCCAATTCAGTGTCCAGCGTTTTACACAATACAGTCACTAATTACTTTATAGATGTTTACTATATCATATTCCACAGAAACACCAGAAGCATTACAAAATTCCCTTGCCTTTAATTTTTCTTTTTTTTTTTTGTCATTGGTTACTACTCCTGTTTAACAATGGAAAATATTTTAATTTTTAACTCACACCCTCATCCAAATCTGTGAATACCTGTCACACTTTTTTCACAGGCATTTTAACTGACATGTTCACCCACCTTCGAAACACATTTTCTAATTAATCCACAAATTTAATTAATGTAGTCAAGTGTGTCTAAAGTTTATCTCTACTAAAACTGCAAAGGGAGGGAGAGCAGAGCTTTGAAAATACATACTGGATGCTCCTTGAGAAGGATGCAGACTCTTCTGTAAATTAACCAGAGGCATATCCAGTATAAAGAAACCATTAAAACTCTTTTGTTTCATATAATTTATCTTGGTTGAGAACTCTATTTTATGAGTCATAGGGGTCCTACTGAAATCATAATGAAGCTGAAGTGCAAAGGAGGAGTTGTTATTCAGTCTTATGTATTTGTTTCATACTCAGGTGCCAACAAGTGGCCCACAATGGATCCTACAAGAGCATCTCTATTCTCAGATTCAGAGATCATAGTGTGGCTGGCAAGGGGAAGGGGTGGGGCAGGGATGCACCACCACAATATATCCCAAAACTAAAGTCAGCTTCTCAGCCTCTACACCTGGTGCTCTGAAAGCTGTGGATGACAGTGCCTGTCACATGGAAATTGCCATTGTATTTGTATTCGTTTCAGTAGAGAAAGCAACAAACAAAGAAGCAGAAGTGGTGTTCTTCCATAAAACGTGTATGGCAAATATGTTGTTTAATATATAAGAGGAGAAAGATAGTTCTACATTATCTTTCAAAGAGAGGTGGGGAGACCATTGAGGGGCCATTCACCCCAATGTATACCTGCTTTGCTGCGACTTTTGTTCAGTGCTGTTGTTAGGATACTTTGCCTTTGGAATTCCCCTTCCTTCTTTACTGGTTCAGTTCTTGCTGCTGGTCAGGTTGGTCCTGAAAAACAGTTCTTGGCCTGTTTATTACTTATATTCACAATACAATAATGCTGTATGCTTAGGCACATGAATTTAATCCCAGATTTTTCCTGTAGGCCAGATGTCCCCAGTGCAGTGGGGAGTCATTGTAACAAAAAAGTAGGAGAATTATAATTTGGGAGGCGAAGTAGGCTCAAAGAAAATGGGAATATTAGAAAATTTTGCATTTTACATTACTTACTACTTCTTAGAAAATTCTGAGATCAGCAAGGACTCCTGAAACTGTTTTCAAAAGAAAAGGCAATATTAAGTGGTCATGCTGAGCTGCACTAATGAACATGGCTCTTAGGAACGTCACAACAGTAGGTTACACAAGGAGAGCAATTGCTTCCTCCTCAGTGATCTAATACAATCTCTAACTCGTTATAAAGGCAACTTTACCCTGGATGGCTGGCTTATATGCCTGTGTAGGAGAACACACTCCACAGCCACACGGTTTTAGCTGTCTTTTTCTTCCTCTTGCACTGATTTTGGCTGGGGTAGAGTTAATTTTCTTCACAGTGGCTGGTATGTGTCTGTGTTTTGGATTTGTGCTTAACACAGGGTTGATAATACAGAGATGTTTTTGTTATTGCTGAGCAGGGCTTACACATGACCAAAGCCTTTCCTGCTTCTTGCACTGCATGCTGGCAAGGAGGGTAGGGGTGTAATGGTGGACACAAAAGACCGATGCCCAAAGATGGTGGCAGGCATCAGCAGCTTATCATCCCACAGTACAACTTTTTATACTTTTTCTCTATATCAGGTGCATAACACACACTCCCTTTTTGCATTATAATTGGCTAACAAGCTATGTAAACGCGCCTTCTATCCTTTTCTAATTGGTCACAAATCACTCTGCTTTTTGCTTTTAATGCCAACATATGTCCGCATCCTACACTTCTTCTCTCTCAAAGTTGTTTATCTGTCTTGCTCAAGGACACAGCTGCATCCCATGCAGGTTGAGGCTGCCCGCAGCCCATTCCTGTCCTCCCACAGGTGTGCACAAGAAACTGGGAGCAGACACACCTGGGACAGCTGATCTGAACAGACCCTACCAGACCGTGTGGCATCATGCTCAACATTTAAAACTGGATGTCGAAAGAGGAAGAGAGGGGACATTTCGGGTGATGGCATTTGTCTTCCCAAGTCACTATTACATGTGATGGGGCCCTGCTCTCCTGTGATGCCATGATGATTTTTTGCCTTTTCTTTTATACCCCTGTTATACCTTTTTACAACTTCTGTACTCTTAGTGCTTTTTGCCTACATTCTTGGGCTTGTTTGTTAAGCTAGGAGACTCAACATTTTAGAAGCTTCGTAGGTAGGAGTCAGTGTGCCCCAGACCCCAAGGTCCTCTCCAGAACACATTTTGTAAACTAAGATAGAACCATCCAGGGGAAGGTTCCTTGGGGAGGGGGAGCTCATTGGAGCCTCCCATTGGGGAATTTTTGATAGATACGCTACTTAGCAAGACCAGATCTTTTAGGGGTGTGCATTGCAGTGGGCATTGAGGTGCATTCCACTGGATGTAGTGCACCTAAGGATCCTTAAAATAAATACCAAGGTAAAATCCCTTTTTCCCTTCTAACTGTGTTTGCCTCTTGATTTTAAGACCAGGGAAAGGCATCACCTGGAAATGGCTGAACACCTGCTTGCCCATGGAAAGCACTCAATGAATCCTTTGTGTGACTTTGCCTGCGTGCATAGCTTTTGCTTTACCTACCAACCTATTAATGCCTATCACATCCCATGATATTTCTTACTTGTACTTCTACAATTCTCTGCCTGATCCCACTGGTAGTGGGAGTGAGCAAGCAGCTGCTGTGGTGCTTACTTGCCTGCTGGGGTTAAGCCATGTCCCCTATTTAGGTCAGGCAGTCCTCTCTCCCACTACATGGAGAGAGACAGGTGTTCTCCTCAATGACAGCAGATGAATTCCACAGCCATGAACACCAGGTCCATATCTTCTACAAACCTCACACTGAATCAAGGCTCACCTTTTACAATGAAATTAAAACCCAACTGGAACAACAAAGTCTAATGCAGCAGCAAGGGAAATCAAGATAGTTTTATAGAAGCATGTCTGTAAGTGTCCCAATAATAGTATCTTTATATGTAGCTCTGGGAAGTGCATGTTCATGTACCAACAAATGGTAAAAGATTGTGTTAGAAGTAAGAGCCAGAATTACGGACAGTGGCTTTTCTAGGGATGCTGAATGCAGAGAGAAGGTGAATGTATTTTGTTTCAGTGGTAGTATTTCACAAGGATTAAATAAGGGAGGAAAAAACAAGTGCATATTCTTGGAATTATCCTAATAATAAAATTCATTATTTCACAGATTAATCACTCAGAGCAAGTAGCAGTCAACACGAACCTTAAAAAAAAAGGTTGGGGTAAAAGAAACAATTTTAAATTCTGTCCTTTCTTTTTACTGTCATAACTATATCTGTCCATGGTTGCTCTCCTGTTTCTTTTCAAACTCTCATCTGAATTGAAGACTGCTTAATTCTGAAAGTTTGACCTACATGTAATTGTTTCATCATTTGTTTGCGTAGTGAAAAAATCTGAATATCATTTTGCAAAAACATCGGGTTATCCCACTGTGGTAGAGAACAATTTTAATTTATTTATTACTTACTAGAAAACAATTCAAAATAATGTATTAATAAAGTAATCAGAGTGGTCAGTAGGCAGCCACTCTGTTAAATCCTTCCCATGAAAAGAAAATCCTATCAGTTACATAACAGCACATAAAGTGTGCCCAGACTGTAGAACTGGAAAATACCATGAAAGCCAGATGGATGCAAATTCAGAATTTTATTATTGTGGGACAGTGGGGTGAGCAGGGGGGTTGAAGGAAGGGTGGGGCTTGGACAGGGGAAGTGCATCTGTTTGTCTGTTTTCCCTGTGTTTCCATGTCCTGGGAAGAGCAGTCAGCCAGACTGCCTTTGCCACAGCCAAAGCACCCACTCTTCTGCTGGAAAATATTTATAGAGCAGAGGGAAAAATCTGAAGAGCACTACTTGGAGTACAAATAAGTGATGCATGTACAATGTTGGCAAGTATGGTGATGTGAGGGGATTCAAAAATTATGTGAGTCCAAAGTAATAAACCTCAGCATTATCATATGGCCTCCACTGGCTGTGCATTAAGATACAGTTCTGCATCTCTCAGAAGTTACCATGTCTAAACATTAAATTACACAGCACTGTTTTAACCTACTTATGGAAGCTAGATTATTTAATTTCAAAAAATCAGTAGCAGTTAAGAAAACATATTGTTCTACACTAAATAAATGTAGGAGATAATGTATTGTTAAATGAAACTACTATTTAAAACTGTGTTCTATTTATTGTTGTGATTTTTTTAACCTGTCAGTTCTGTTTCCTCAGAAATTAGTGCTCTTCTACTGGGTCTTAATGTGAGTTAGTTTAGGAAAAGAAACTTTCATATTAACATTATTTTCAGCAAGAGAGTTTGAAAGTACATTCAATGTCAATTAGAATTTGTAGTTCAACAGAAAAATTTAAGTCACTTGTAGAGACAGTATTAGTCATCCTTTTCTCCCAAAAATACATTTTATGGTTTGAAATGTCACTACAATGGGTATTTTAGAGCACCAACCAGAAGTTTGAATAGGAACAGGTTTAGCTTGTATTTTAACTTTCAAATACATGTCAGTATGTCTAAGTTCAAATTTTTCTAAATGTCAGGGAACATTTGTCCTTAAGTTTTCCAGTTTGTTTTCAATAACACTGTGTTTTTTGTGGTCACAATGGGCTTGGTATGGAATCAAACAGCAGGTTTTTTATACTCTATGGTGATTCATTGTTGATATTTTTTTTTTGGTATGGGAACCTACTAAACCAAGAGAAAGATAATCCTGTTAAGTTACAATAAGACACTCGTAGGAAGTGTTTTTCTTTTCTGTTTTTCTTTGTTTGAACTACAGTAAAATGACTAATACCTATGAGTTCAAATTCATTTTTTATATAACTGCAGCAACTTTTTTTGTTCTTGAAGTGGCAGGAAACTTACAAAGCATATAAAGTGAAAATTGCATTTCTCTATGTCCATTTAATACTGTTTTATAAAACAGGTGTCAATTTTTCAAAACCTATCATATCTTCCAAACTTAAAGCACAGGGTGGAAATATGTTCCCTTTGGATACACCAGTACTTACTCCCATGGTTCTCATGCTCAGGTTTTCTTTAGTTTCTAAGGTATGGCATTATTTATGTATTCTTTTCAGAAGATTTTCTTTAAAATAAAAAAAAACAAAGATGAAAGGCCATGTTAGATGAAAGCTTTCTTGAGCATTCATTTGAAGATAGCTTTCTTGTGAAAAAAAATTTGAGTTCTCATCTCAGTCTCAAGAGGAACAACAACATAAACCTACTGACTTCAGCTTTCATTGTCGTGATTGGCTTTGCATACAGAGGGAAAGACTAAAATGACAAAATGTCTTAATTGCACCATGGTGTGAGAAAGGGAGGAAACAACTGGATAGCAAAAATTACCTGCAGGAGATGATGATATCTATTGATTTTCCAACTAGCAAAAGTAGAATTTCCCAGATCTACTGGGAAAGCTTTCAGTGTTTTTTGACACATCCAGCCGGCTTCCAAAGACAGATGAGTGAATGAATCTGAATGGGTGTTCTTTCTGGGAATAACAGTGACCAATGACCTTCAGTGAGAATTACATATTGAACTTCTTCCCTTTAGTTTTTTCTTTTTGAATAATAAGAATATCAGATACAAACAATTTCTGTTGCTATGAGTTGAATGAGATATGAACTGCATAATACTTTTAGATGGCTTTTTACATCAACAGACCAACAAGAAAATTTGTACTATTTAGCACAAAGGGAAAATACCACACAGGGACTTGGTTTTGATTCACAAACTAGTGAATGGTCAGATGTAATTCAGCTTTTCTGTCTCAGTGTAATGCTCTCTCTCCACTGGAGGCAACAGCTGGAGTGCTGTGTTCAGTTCTGTTCTCCAAAGTACAAGAGAGACAGGGAGCTCCGGAGCCAGTCCAGCGGAGAGCAAAGATGATGATTAAATGACAGGAGCATATATCTTATGAGGAAAGGCTGAGGGAGCTGGGCCTATTCATTCTTGAAAAGAGAAAACTGAGATGGGATTTCTTTTGTTCGTTCCAAAATTCTCAGCTGAAATGCCAGGGGCAAGTAAGTTTAGACTTTGTTAAAAATAAAAACAGAGAAAGAGAGAAAGGCAACTCTGAGACTGTATTTTAATGCTGTTTTTTCTTTTAAATTATGTGCATGTTGCTCAGTTTTTTGCCCTTTTGTTTTCCCCCTCAAACAGAAGATCCTGGGAAATACTCACAACAGCTCATAATTATTTTCCATCTCTCTTCACCCACCTCTATGGCTAAACATTCTGGGAGATAATACATACAAGGTTGCTTTCTTCAGGAATTACAGTTACCATGTTACAGGACTTTTCCTGGTATTTGGACATACTCTGATAAAGTAGAAAAATCCCCACCTGACAACAGAGGTTGGCAGGTTGGCAGCAGTGTGGGTGGGAAATCCAGCTTCACTGCATTTTTCATCTTTCAGTTCATCATTGCACAGAGAAGAAGTGTATCTGCCAGAGGATCAGTTTCTGGATTTTTTTTGTTATCTTCTGTATTTCCGCATATGAGGAAAAATAGACTGGATTTAGTCATTTATGAACCACAAATGTGTTTTCAAGCAAAAATGATGGCAGATTTATTTTATGAAAAATCTGAAGCATGGATGAATAAGAATCTTAGTACTCTATAAATTACTTTAATGCCATATGGACAATACGATTAGTGTAGCAAGCAATATCAAAGGGAGATTAATCAGGAGAGATTCATTGAAAAAAAAAGCCAAACCAGTGAAAACAACAAAATAACCTATCCTGAAAGTCGAACATCTCTCAAGAGTGTTGATAATTGAGTGCCTTAGTTTTCTGTGAAACTATTCTTTTGTTTCTTAACATCTTCAAGCATTCTTGGAAGGGACATTATGCCTACATGGAAGATCCCAATGGAATCTGGGGATGATAATTTTTAATTTTTTAAATTCTGCTTTATTTCTGTTGACTGAGAAAATAAATGTTTGGATTTATTGGCTTGGTTCCAGTGTTTTTTTTTCCTCTCCGGTAAATAAAAATTCTCTGTGGACTTGAAAAGGGCAAGTCTTGATTCAGCACTATGTTATGTCTTCCATGTTTTAATGAGCCTGTGCATTCAAACACGTAATGTGATACTTTGAGATGTACATTACTCCACTTGAGGCTAAACAATGTAGCTTACAAGACTGCAGATTAAAGACTGTCCATTTTATGAACACCTTTTTTAATTTTTATAGAGAGCAATAAAAGCTGGAGTACATAAGTTTGTTATTCATTCCTATTAAAACTCGTTTTCTGTTACCTATATTTAGTTACAGTGGGCTATTAAATATAATTACCTAGCACTTTTGAAAGTCAGTTTGCTATGGAAAAGTAATGTAACTATTAGAATGACAATTTTTTAAATGTACAGATTTAAATGCACTATCTAAAATTTTAGAAGAAAATAAGAGCTGTACCATGGCTCCCTCAACATACATGAAACACAGGGAAGCTCCTGTGTATATTACATGAGGTAGTATTGATACCTAAAGAGGCAGAAAATTCTTCATATCCAGGTTTTGTTTCATTTTTCTGTGCTTTCTTTTCAGAAGACATATGGTTGTTTTCTAACATTTACCATGTTCTTCTGCCTATCTAAAGGAAGATGGTCAGGTCATTTTCTGAATTTGTACGTAGCCACAGAGCTGAGAAGATTTACTGAACTCAGAATCTGGAAGATAAACATTCAGGACCTTCAGGCTCAAAGGTACTTGCTTTCTTATTCACTGCTACTTGAATGTCTGAGAGAAAGGCAATTGCTTTTCCCAAGTTCGGTAATATCAGACTTTGCTGAAATAGCTACTGCTTGAAATGTCACCTTCAAGTACAAATTGAACATTTTATTTAATTCAGAATTTCTGGTCAATTATTCAGACTGCAAAGTAATGTAAGATCCAGATACAATTCCTCTAAAAGCAAGACCTTTTGAGGATTTACGGTGAAAATACCTACAGAATATTTCAAAATTAACTGAGGAGTTATCTTACAAATATTTTTCAAAATTCACTAACTGCTAATCAAGAAATATAATCTAAGTAGCAATTTTTCATCTAGGGTAATATGTGCTTGCTGCTTTGGTTTGATGCCACACAGTATTATTATCAGAACTGTTCTCAAGATAAAACACAAAAAAAGCCACAAAACCCAAAAAACCCACAAAACAAAACAAAAACCTCTAAACAAAACCAAACCAAACCAAACCAAAAAAAAAAAAAAAAAAAAAAAAAAAAAAAAAAAAAAAAAAACCAAAAAAAAAACCCCAAGAAAAAAAACCCTTTCACAAAAGCAGAGGGAAAATAAAAAAGCCAAACACTATGACACTTAAAAGAAAATTGAGATTTTTGCACAGGTTAGTTAGGTACAAATTATAGATGAGGTAATTAAGTCTGACTGCATAAATTGCCTTCCTAAATTTAGATTTATCTTTCTGGACAGCATGACATGTAGTTGAAATGTTCCACCACACACAGAAGCATATCACTTGTATGTGGGGTGAACAAACCCAGTCAGCAATAGAGTCTCCTGGGATTACTGTCAGTGACAGAATACACACGGCTAACAACTGTCATGCCCTTGGAAGAATGCTATTTTGCAATCCTTAAAAATTTTAGTTTTAAAACAGATTCACAGACAAATCCCAATTTCATGTTAGCAATACAGTATCACACCAGTCCAGCCTTGTCAAGAAGCAAGTAAGAATTTGTGTTGTTTAGTACTCTACTTTCACCGGTCAGTGACGCTACTTTTTTGTTAGTTCATAGTCAGGTTTCCTTCACAGTCTGAGATAAAGCCAGTTTTCTTGTGAGGGCTCCTGCTTGAACTCCTTTCCTGGGGATGTAATGAATGGGAAGCCAAGGCATTGCACAATGGGTGCCAGATGTCACTTAACAATTTCTTCTCATAAAGGAAAAATATGCCTCCAAATTGAAGAAATCAAGCAAGTTCATGAGCCAGTTGCTGTCCAGATATCCTTGATGGGATACAGTTGATCTTCCCAACACAGCCAGAGGAAGGTGAAGAGTTGAGGGATGCCTGCAGCAATTACCAGGACAGCAAGTTCCTTGCTGGCACAGGGAAGTAGCTATGTCTTACATGCAAGAGACTTTACAGACACTTCTAGGAAAACATCCCACATCCTCAGTTGTGAATGGTGACTTCTTCAGGAAAGGAGAGAAATGGAGAGGTAGCTGCACCAGAAATGAAACTTAAGGTATTCACAAGATGTGAAAATTTTGTAACTAATTATTTTCTAAGAGTCCATTTACTGACCGATGAATAAATACAATTATAAAAAGTTTGGCTGAAAAATACTACCACTTGAAATCATGTCCTATTCGATTACATGCCATCAAATCAAGTGGAGAAATGACAATATCTTACATGTAGAAGGTTGTGGCCAGCAAAGCGTAATGCTAAATGTCAGGAAAAAGATACAATAAATCTGAAATCTGTTGTATCACACAGAAAGGTAGTATTAAAACTCAAGGACAACCAGTCATCTATTCCAAAATCTTTGGGAAATATCCTGTGTGAACGTAATTGTTATTGCCCAACTAAGTATGTTTTCACAGATTTACTTTTACCCAACTCTTTTCAGTTGGTTGAGGAGAGGTGAGATAATGCAATTAGTGCCAATATCAAGACAAAAGAGTGATGTCTGCTGCTCTTGAAAGGCAGCCTGGATGTACTCTGACCGGGGGAGAATACACACAGAAGATGCCTGCAACATCTGGAGACACTTGGTCCAGTTTGCCCAACATCCAGCAACACTTTACACCATATTGCAGGCTGACATTTACCAACATCAATCACAACCATCACAGATCCCTCCCACCCCAGCAGAAGGTGTCTGGAGGGACACACACACCAAGACCTGACTATCTTTCATGGGAGTCACACCATGTCCCAAAGTGCCCCAGCTCCCACACCTTTAAAACGCTTCTAGGGAAGGTGATTCCACTACTTCCCAAGCTTGTTCCAGTGCTGGACTACCATTTCAGTGAGGAATTTTTTTCTAATATCTAATCTAAACCTCTCCTGGTGCAACCTGAGGCCATTTCCCCTTATCCTGTCACTTAGTGCCTGGGAGAAGAGACTGATCTCCACCTGGCTACACCCTCCTTTCAGGTGGGTGTAGAGAGCAATAAGGTCCCTCCTGAGCCTTCTTTTCTCCAGGCTAAACACCCCCAGCTCTTTCAGCTAATCTCTAGACCCTTACTCAGCTTCATTGCTCTTCTTCAAATACTACTGCAGGTATGGATCTTGATACACAGTCAATGGACTTGTATGCTCAGGTTGTTGGAAAGAAGAAGTGTGGTTATTTCAGAGTAACTTTACACAGGAAATTTTATACAGAAATAACAGCACTAATATTAAAATCAAATATAGAACACAAATACTGGAAGTACTTGTTGTTGGTATGTATAAGTTCTCTGATGAGACGGGATCAGATTAGTACCTTTAGTTCTTACTGTGATCTGCCCTAGATTTTTATCACTTTATCTGAGCAGTTAGAAAATGTCTGGCATAGTAAAACTCCACCTGTTTTCTTAAAATTTACATTGTAGCTTTTATGCTAATGTCTTGATGTTTTGCTTAACCGACAACTTCAAAATCAAAAGCAAATTAACAAGGTCAAGAAATGCAAAGGAAACTCTCCTTTTATATAGTACTTGCAAGTGTTCATTTTATGGTAAATAAAGTATTATATAATTCACATTATTAGAATGAATAAGGACATCCTAGGGTTTAATTCATGTAGCAAAATCAGACATATTTTTCTATAAAATCTGAAAATGAGCCATTCATTAGAAGTTCATTTAGGAGTACAGTATTATTACTATGTTTAAAGATTTGGACTAGAAGTTTTCCATCCTTAAATATGAAAAATAGTTCAGTAAAATACAAGTTTAATTTCCATTTTCAAAGTGATACTAACTAATTTATGTGGTCTTCTTAACAGCATCATTTTAAATGAGACATAAGAATGTAATCACAAAAAATTAATTTCCATGCCCAGAAAGCCTGTTGGATAATCCAACATAGGTATAATCCCAGATTATTGATGATTACAGACTGCAGGATTTTAAGTAAAATATAGGAAAAAACTGCATAACATTTTTGTAATTAATACTTCTATCCTGCATGCACCAATAAGTACGTTTAAAAGTTGCTATGACAAATAAATTTTAAAGATTTTAGTTTGACAATCTTTGCCTTCACCACTGCTTCAAGGCCGGAAAATAATTTTCTTTTACATTTGAAATGGGTGACACTGCCTTACTTTACGGATTGGTTTTAAAAAAATACTGTAGAACCCACAGTGACAAATCACATGATAATCAGCTTAGTTTAGATTTTTCCCGCATTTCAGAATAAATTATTTCTATATGCTTAATACAGATGATAAGGTTTCATTTTTGAAACCAAGCAAGTCAGATACATCCTTAAGAAAAATCACTTATTTTAATATTTTTCAGATTAATTTTTTCTTCTTAAATGTATTTGAGATTAAAACATGTTAGCATATGTGACACAACAGTTTGTTCATATTGTTGACTGTCCAGGGACAGCCATAAAACTACAGAAATGCAGATAAGGATTTGGAAGCGTGTAATGAATATGGCCAGCAGACTTTTGGTGTTGAATCACCACAAGTCCATAAATTTTGTGCTAGAGCTATCAACTGAAGAAAGATTCAGTCTGACACGATCAAACCCCACTTTAGAAACATAGAGCTTTTCAATTAAAACCAATGTTATAGCATAGTGTGTGTGTGTGTGAAATTTTTTCCCCACCTTTCTGTTTATTTTTTCATGTTCTATATCATCTTATTATTTAGATGTCTAGAACACAAGCCAGAGAACTTAGACGTAGGGAAAAAAATAAGGCTTTTTATTCAATTCAGAGGAAAGAAAATAAAGCCTAAAATAGCACTTGGCATACTCATAAAGACGTAATTTATAAAGCATCTTTTAGCAAAAACAGGAAGTGCATGTGTACCAAAGACATACGCCATGCTACTACAGTATCTCTCTCATAGCACTACCTACTGAATGCAATCAGAATAGAGAAGCCCCATCACAATTCCTCACAAACAGTTACGAAGGGCAGAGGACCAGCTGACACAAACAAACTGTCACAAAGGGAGGACTTTTATTGACATGATGTTGCTACTCTGATAGTGGTTTGCACATTGTACTTGGTTTCACCAGGGTAAAGAAAAACATAAAATAAAATTGCAGCCATGCTCCAGCTCTGGGCGGATATGGTACCACAAACATTTTATCTCCCCAAAAAAATGACTTCCAGAGGCAGATGCTTTGGTCTGTGTTTCTGAGCTACATCTACACATTTAATTAGCCTTCACCCTCAGAGCATGTTAATCCTGTGCAAGCTGCCTGGGTCATGCACAACCTGAGTAGTGTGGACACTCAAGGAAAGGTAGAAGGTGAGAAAAATTAGTCAAGGATAGGAGAAAAGAGCAAATAATTTCCACTGGAATTCAAGGTATGATTTACAGGTAAATGAAGAATTCTATTTTCAGGCCTTTTTTTTTTTTACGTCTGTAAGTTCTGTACAACATAGTTGTATGAGTGTCTGTTCAGAAATGAGTATCTCAAGTGGAAGAATTATATGCTGGGCAGGTAATGGCTTCATCTGTGTATAGAGCTTGACAAAGGATGAAACTACATGATTTATGGTCCTGTCTGTATGTGAAAACCAGATCTTGGCTGGTAGGAGGCTGCCGTTGGAATGCTGAAGTAGGTAGCAGCATGCAAGTGGTAGTAACACATGAGCTATGAAAGTCTGTGACATTGATGTGGCAGATAAAGATGGGGAAATGCTGATACTATCAAAATTTTGGTTCATCCAGACAGCCACTGGCTGCAGAACCAGGAGTGTGGTTTGAGGGTGCTGCAGTGCAAAACCACAGAAAGCATAGGTTGGAAGGCACTACTGGTGGTCATCCAGTCCCATCTCCTGCTAAAAGCAAAGAAATCAACGGTTTATCATGTCAATCAAAATCTTTTTCAGTCAAATATCCACACCTCTTAGGTTAGAAGTACCACAGCGGAAATCTTTTCTTTTTCCCTTGCTGTAATTTAAGCCTGCTACCCTTTATCCTGTTGCTGAGTGCTTCTGCCTCCTGGCATGCCTGGCTCTCGCTATCCATGCTCTGCAAACCCAATGCTCTCAGCCTCTCCTACTACATGTGCTCCTGTTCCCCAGTTATCTTGGTGGACATCCTAAAATTTGTCAGTATCTTTTTAAACTGGGAGACACAAAACTCAGAATAAGAATCCAGTTGAGGGTTTATGAATTCTGAACACAGGCAAACAGTCACTTCCTTAAACCTGCTTCCTACATTTTGCCAGTGCAACCTAGTTTGCAGTTAGCCCTCATTACTGCAAGGACACACTGCTGACCCATCTTCAATTTGTTGTCCACTACGACCCTCAAAACTTTTTCTTCAAAGTCCCTTTCTAGCTGTCACTTTTTCAATTTGTTCCTCACATGGACAAGACTGCAAGTGTTGTTGAATTTTGTGATTCCTGTCCTCTCTTCAGATAATAATCTTGAGTTCCCTTTGACCTTAGTTGGTCTCTCCATACAGGTGAGTCTCATTTGCAAGGAACTACATCTTGCCAAGGAACTACATCCCATCATGTGAGTTGCTAAAGACATTAAACAGTCTTGGTTTCAGGATCAGCCCCTGTCAAATGCCTGACAGCATTCATAACTGACGTTCCAGCTGTCATCGCTAGCCTCTGAACGTAACAATCCTGCCACTTTTTAACTCCCCAGTCCATTTATCCAGTCTGTACCTCTCCCTGGTTATGAGGATGAGAGAAACCATTCTGAAAAGCCACAGTGAAGGTAAAAAATAGCTGCTGCTCGCTCTCCACCTGTCAGCCAACACACCAAGAGAGGGCATGCACATGCTGTTCTTCATAAATCTAGGCTGACTACTCCAGCCTTGTTGTTTTTGAATATGTATGCTTTAAGGGTAGAGACTCCATCATGAAGTGGAGCACATAATCAAAATCCAAGTACCCTGATACTTCCTTCTAACATAGCAGCTAAGCTGTGTGCTTTGAGTGTGCCTTGATAGCTTGGTGCACCAAGGAGCCAGAAAATAAAATGCTCCCAAAGACATCTACAGAGCAGTGAGGGTTCCCCCTCTGGGCCAACTAGGACCACACTGGGTAATACATCCAGCTATGTATGACCAAGAAGTACTTCTTTCAGTTTAGGTAGAAAAAGTACTCTTCCAAGTTACTTGGCTTGGCTCATGGATTTAGGCCATAAATCATCGAAGTGCTTATTTGGGTTTTGGATTTAAAACCTCTCTTTTGAATGCTATAAAGAGCTATTCTGTCTCACACTTCATTAAAACCTATAAATAGGTATTCTGATTCTCTATATCTTGCAACATTCCAGTTGCCCCAAAGCATGCATTATTTTTATATGATCATGTGGAGATTTCATAAGGAGAGTGATCTCACATCCTGTATGCATTGCTTTTTTAACATCCTGACTGACGGATGGTGTATTTTCAGCACAGCATTCAGAGCAAGACATACTACATAGATGAGAACAAAATTTACAAAACTTATAATAACTTTTTGACTTTCTTGAATTGCTCTTGGAGCCCAGCCCAATGACTAAAAAAAAAAAAAAAAAAAAAGCTAGAAAAATTTTTCAAGATTACATGCCATGCAGGTTTTTTTATCTTTACAAATAATGCTGGTGTTCCCATACTTGCCCTGAAAGGGGTATCTTACCCTAAAACTCCACAATTTTAAACCTGGACTATGACAGCCCTCAGTTAAATTACAAAGTTGTTTGCATGGGTTGATTTTGAGTAGTTAGTCTGTGCTGCTGGCATATACATTTCACATTTTGTTAGAATAATTAGATTAGAATGTTTTACAGGGTCAATATTAAACATTGTTAAAAAGAAAATTATTTTTCCCTATCTGCAATCTCTAACACCTCACTAGAAAAAAAGAAATTGAATTTCATCTAGCAGTGGGATTACCCATCCATGAAAGTAGTCTTCCAAGACAGACTTAGATGAAATGTGATGTTTCTAGCTTGCAGTATTTTGAAATTTTGATCCAATTTTTCAGAAGATTCTATTTTTGTGTGCGTGTCTTTCACAGAATCCAGTCTATAAATATACCCTAGTAAGGATAAGGAAGCTCTGTCCCAGGAACTTAAAGCCTTCTGGTTCCTCAAGAAGGATCTAGGTCACTCAGGACTTCTAGATAGTCCACTGTAGCCCCAGGAGCCAAAATCCTGAACACCAAGAAGGAATTTGAGGAGACCAGGGATTCTTAACCTCCTTTTAGGAAATTATAGTCATAAAACACTGACTCAAAAAAACCCCCAACCAATAATCAGATTAAATATTATTGTCCATTAAATAGAGGAATCTAACTATTTAGACTTTGTCTTAGGATCCCTATCAACAACCACGAAAATTATGTATCAGTGTTCACTTTAACGCAGAGTTGTCTACATTCACAAAAAATTTTTACTGGAGACATGACTCCAGAAAGGCAACACTTATTTTACTGGGGCAGCAAAGTTGGAGGGAACACAGCAACTCAGTGAACAACATCATGAGCTTTGACATATGCACTGCACATTCCGCAAATGAGTTGTTCAAACCAGCCAACTGTACAGCAGAAATGGGCTGAAGAAGAGAAAGAAATGTGTTTAGCCAAATACAATAATCAGAGATTTTTCTGCCAAATTACTATTGAAGTCTCCTGACAAAAACCAAAGGCATACTAATTTTAAACATTTAGTTTTTTTAACAAAACTGTGTACTGAAAGGCAGAGATATATTTTTATTCTGGAAGGAAGCAGTTACCATAAAGAAGTGTGAGAAAAGCACTGTAAATCTCCACTTAAGTAAACCAAACAAGTAACAAAGAGGTGAATGTAAGCTTGCAATATACCAGAATTACACGCAATAGTAAAATAGTTTGCATTAGGAGGGACCTTTACAGGTCATCTTGTTTAAACCTGCCAATAGATCAGGTTGCTCAAAGCCCCATCTGACCTAGCCTTCAACACTTCCAGGGGCTTCCCTCTCTGGCTTTCTTCAGGTACCAGAAGGCTGCTATAAGGTCTTCTTAAACCCTTTTCTCTGACTGAGCAACCCCAGGTCTTGCAGCTTTTCTTCATATGAGAGGCGCTCTAGCCCTCAGATCATCTTTGTGGTCTTCCTCTGGACTCACTTGAATAGGTCCATGTCCTTCTTACTCCGAGGAACCCAGAGCTACATACAGTACTCCAGGTACAAGGGCAGAGCGGAGGGGCAGAATCCCCTCCCCACCCCACTGCCCACGCTGCTTTGGATGCAGGCCAGGACATGTTTGGCTTTCTGGGCTGTGAGTGCACATGTCCTTTGCATCAGGGCTGCTTTGCCAGCCTGTATTACGTTTGCAATTGTCCCGATCATGGTGCAGGACCTTTCACTTGGCTTTTTTGAGCTTCATGAGAGAACCTTATCAGAGACCTCCCTCACAAGCCCATCAGCATCCCTCTATATTTTATCCCTTCCCTACTGCACATTTATTTCACCATAGATCTAGTACAATCCCCTTGCAGTAAGCAGGGACACAATAATATGATACATGAAATCATATAATTTCTAAAAAAAGCTCCCCTATTTGTTTTTCTACCTCTTACAATATTTTGCTGTTACAGAAACCAAAATTTTTCAGAAGCAAGAAAAAAAGAAAAAACAGCACAGTATCAATTCCACAGAATTTGACCTGCCTTTTTTACAGTTAACAGCCTTTCTAGAAAAAAACAGGAGAACATTATGAATTTATTATTAGCCTAATACAGAACAAAGGAAAAATCAGAAAAGCTTATGGTCATGACAACCAGAAAACCTGCTTCCAGGTCTGACTTCAAACTGAAGAAATACTTTTTTGACGGGTTGCACGCTAGCTTATAGAAGCCCGGAGATCTAGCTGCACCCCACCTGGTTCAAGGTGGCTTCCACACAAAAGGACAGAGAGGGTGAGCTCCTCACCCGAGGGAGATGCTCCTAAGCTAGATGCAAGAGCACGGAAGTGGAGGCAAAGAAGAAGAGAGGGAACTCTTCTTATAGGTTCCACGCAGAGGAGCTTCAATGCAGAAGGACCAGCGCTCAACACCCAGAAGTGTGAGGGTGTCCAGGGATTTTATAGTGGGGATGGAAAGGCGGGGATAAGGGATACAGCCAATAGGGTAAAAAAGAAGAGGCGGTGTTGGTTCTAAACGGACCAATGGGATTAACACATAGGAGGGACTTAGTGAAGGAACCAATGGGGGTGTCGAAGAGCACAGAACTTTCTAGAACTCATGCGTAGTCAACTAGGGGAAATGAATATTTATAACAGTATACATAAAACAGGGAGGGGAAAACGTAAAGCAATCATAGCAAAATATGTAAAAGATGGAACTGGGCGACTGTGGGTTCTCACCCTAACTGGAGTGAGTTGCTTAAGCTTTGGTGCCTGACCAGCAGGTGTTGGTCTCGGTTGTAGCCTCAGGGGTCAGGGTGGCTACAGCCACCTGCACCGCCACACTTTTTATACACAGTCTTTCAAGTTTAAAAATAATTCTGTCATTCCAAAGTAAATGAAAGGGATAACATGTCAGGGAAAACCCTCCCATTCATTACTTTAAAGGAGGTATAATAATAATGTGTTATTACGTAACTTAATTTAAGATTCTCATGTGAACATCAGTTTGTGGCTGAAGTGAATCCTGTTCCTCAACAGAACATTTATGCAATATATGAGACAAGAGACAGAAAAATTATTCTGACTGTATTGTGGAAGTTTTCAGGGTGTTTTTACTCAAGACTGCTTCAGGAACTCAACTTAAGGCTTATGAGTTGCAGCCTTGTGGTAGCAGAAATAGACAGGACATTTTGACATATAATGTTACTATGTTTTGTCTCTGTAGCATGGCCTCAGTTCTTGAGCCTTTCTTTCTTTTAATGTGACTGAGAACCTGCCCTGTTCTTTTCTATCCATTGTTGCTCATTCTGTTGTACACTTCTGAAATGCCATGGAGATATTCTTCCTGAGGCAGGAAGCATAAAAGCCCTAATTTCCACAACAATGTGATGTAATCTGACAATGCGTCATTAAATGTCATCCACTGTAAACCTGAAAAAAGGCAAATAGCTCTAGCAAAGATTGTGTAATAGCACAACACAACCCTACTTCACTATCTAGAGAAAAAAAATCACTATCCTATCCTGGCACTAAATGTCACTTTTTACCCTTGCTATGCTTACTCAGTTAGGAATGCTCAGTGTCTTGCTGCTGTAAAAACAAAAAAGACCTGAAAGTGATAAAAAATGAATAAATTACTGGTGGAAAGATAGGCACATTCTCTTAACAAAATACTTCAACTGTAATTAAAACAAATACTCAGTATTTGTAGCTATACATAAATAGTAGAAACAAATACTCAATATTATTTTATCTCATATGATATGCTTTACTTCCAGGTTAAAAACTTTTTGCTGTTGATTTTACATCCTTTTCCAAGCTAAATGTAACCTTCATAACTTTCATGTTTCATAAGAATGAGAACACTTTTTTTTTTTTTTTTGCATACATTAGAAATCTGTCAGAGGGCTTCATTTCAGCTGGAATGAGTAACATCCTGTTCTTATGCACTAAGCTATATTTCTCATCAAAACCCCTTCACACCATTGTGGAAGGAGGAAACTGGCTGGTGAAACAGCATACAATTTCTTTTTTTTTTGTAGTAACTGCTGCTGTATTCTTTGCTTTTATGTGGAATTAACATTGTGAAAAAGAGATGCTTTATGTAGTAGTTAGTCTGATATATTTTAAGTAGCCCAAGACTGTCTGGGAAATCTTGCCATAACAGTTTCTGCTTCTATAAAAGACAAAACAACTTTTTTACAAATTCTTAGCCTGACTAAATAATTGCCTGAAATATGGTGATTTTTTTTTTTTAATTTTCTGGATTTCTACTGGTGCCAGCATGAGGAGATCGGTTTCATTTTTATGGTTTCACTTCATAATTAGGTCAGAATTATGTTGCTGTGTCCATTTGCTAAAAGATTAATTTATATTAAGTTTTATAAAGGTACACATACAAAATGGGAACATAAGGCTAAATGTTTTGGCATGGTTTTCATTTGCAAAATGGCATTTTTTCTGATCTGTTTAGTTACATCAGATTACTGAAGAATTTTGAAGCTTAGCTTCTACCTAATGAACTTTTACAAAGAAGCAAGGAGAACTGCATAATTCTGAACTTAACGCATACCACTGAAATTAAAAGTTTGTACTAAGTACATCCTCCTCAGGATGGGGAGTGCAGTGTCCATTTCCAAGGAGACACCAACTCTCATTGCAAGACTCTCTCAGATCTTGGGGTAATGACCTGGCTGGTGCCACCCAAGCTTCCCATCACACTGGAAGGGAAGTTGCTGTGGGTGGGGTCTGCTGCAAGACCTCTTCCCAAACACAGCTACTGACTTGTCTCTATGTTTTTCTTCCCACTCCTTCCCTAATATATCCCTTCCCCTTTTGTAGAGCAGGCATGACCCCATGGACCCTAAGTTTCAAAAAATGTTCCTGTGCTTCCATGCAGTACTTAAGGCCATGGTGCTCTGTTCTTCAGAAAACAAGGAAAAGATAATTGTCTTTTTTGAGTGCTATTTAATAATTAAATTGGAAAGAAGTGTTCATCTTCTTCCTTGGCTGCAAGAAAAAACTAAAAATATAGAGGCAAAATGTGAAAGGAACAAAGTTGAAGAGGTAAACTGAAAATACCAATAAGTAGAAAGGAACTATTACATAATTTTGGATGGCAATTCAAAAAATATGATGCATAAAACCAATGAAAATTACCTAAAATGAAAAAAAAAAAATCTTTCTCTCCTTATGCTTCCCTCTGCTCTCAAACTCTGTGATACCTTCTTTCAGAGTCAAATATCACAAAATATCTTTTACAATAGGAGTGAACTCACAATATGTAGCAAATCTGTACACTCTTCTATAAAAGGACTGCTAAATACTGCATGTTAGGAGATAAATGCCTAAGAAAAATAATTAAAATTTAACAAAATATTTGCTGGGGAGCAGATTCAAATCTTTTAGAGCAAAATTATATTAAAAAAAAAATCACCTAGCATAATTAATTTCCATCTTTTGTTCTTTAGAAGTTTTACAAGCTAATGGATCATTCTAGCTGAAGCTTCTAAATATTTTCATTCCCTCTACTGCAAGACTGAAAGACTACCTAAATCTTAATGATTAGTTGTTTGCTCTAGAAGGAACAGAGAGTGTAGGCATATGGCATCCTCACAGAAGTTCTAGCTTTGAGGCACAGGACTTTTGGTTCTTTCATGCAACTGTTCATTTCAATTTGAGCAGCACTGCTGTTTCATGACTATAAGAAATGTGCTCTAAGCTTCATAGTTATAACAGGAGTCAGTATATATCATTGACAATTTTATCTAGATTAGAGTTAATGAGGACAATTACAATTTTCCTAAAAAATGGAATTTTTTGTTTAATTATGAGATAGACATATTCACTAACTGTTAGTAGCAGTATATATTGGTATTAAACTACCTTATGAAAGTAATGAAATACTATGATTAATTAAGTATTTGCTTATGAGGTACTAGATACAGTTGATTTAGAGCTGAATGCATTTTGATTATATCATATAGCAATATAGCATTATAATATTGAAATTTACATTTTATTTCAATTTCTTTATGACTCTGAGAAAATTAAAACTATTACATCTCTTCCTGGAATACCTATTTTATTTACATTTGGAGTAGGGCTAAGTTGTGACTGTTTTGCATCAATGAGGAAAAAGAAATAGAAAAAAATATTCACTTGTAGCATGTTTTCATTTCAAGAGTGAATAATTTGATAACAAACAATTCTGAGACAATTAGTTATGAATCAACACCCTCTAATACACTTCAGCATATTTTCTTCAATTCTGTGTCTATTTTTTCATTGTAGAGGAAGCCTAGAAATGTTATCTGTATGTATCAGAAAAAAATTATTTGTGGCTCTTAAGTCCTATTTCTTAATTATGGTTCCTCAATTAATTACTTTTCCTCAAGCATTTATATTTAGTAACAATGTGCACACACTTGTCGCCTAATACTTCTAACAAGTCACAACTGCTGTATTTGAGCTGACTCAGTTACTTAGTCTCTCTGAGTTAAATAATGATAGTCTGAACAGTTAAGTTCCAAGAACGTGATGAGAGATAAACCAAAAAAATGAAATCTGAAAAGGCCATGTCAGAAAATACACAGTCACATCTCAGCTACAATTCAGGCAGGACTAATTCATTGAAATCACGGCAGCAGTATCATACAACAAAGTCATTACTGAAAGACTAGTTCAGTTCTACGTATTTGTATTTTCTGTACAGATGGAATTAATGATTTTTTTCCCCCTGAATGAAACACAGCTGTGGCTAAGAAGATATCTTATAGAAGTCTGATTATGAAAAGGGCTTTGGGAATTAAAAAAAAAAGAGCATGAACCTTTTGCTGTGGAAAAGGAAGTGAAGATTTCTCTTTAGCACACAAAAAAGATCTGACTGTTCTTCCTCACACAAGTTTGAGATTGAAGTGATGTCACTGAAGTCAGCTAGAATCACACCTATGTAGCAGTAATTTATACAGTGGAGTGAAAACCCTAGACTTGGTTCTTAAAGTACGTAAGAGACCTACAGATGATGAGCTAGGATTCTATTAGAGAATGAGAGAAAGAAAGACAAATAAGAGAATAGAAATAGTAAAAATTATTGCACTGTTACAAGGTATAGCTCTATAAATCTTGGTTCATGTGTGTTAAAGGATAAGCAGTCTTGGGAATATCTCCCTAACCGATGACTCAGAGTCAAAATTGATCATATCTAAGATCTGAAAAAATGTGGTTAACTTTTATTTCCTACTTGTTTTCTTTTTTTAAGCATCCCCAATTCCGGAATTTAGCCAGGTCCAGTAAGGAACTGCCAGAGTGTGTCAATGACTGTTCTCTAACTGTCTCCACAGTAAACAACTAGACAGAAAAGAAGCCCAAACAACCCAACAAAAAAACCAATTAAAATGCTCAGCAAAAACGCAGTTAAAATGCTTTTGCTTTTGTCTTAGATGATATCCAGCTTTTACAGATCTGTGTACCTGAGCTGGATCTGTGAGCTCTTGAGAAAACGGGAGATGTGCCCTATCCCAGCTCTGAGAGCTTCTGCTCTATGGTCAACTGAGGTAAAAGTCAGCACAAACATCCTTGATTCCTCCTTTGGAACTCAAGGCTGAGATCACCTATACAGCTTGTGGTCAAAACTAATTGCAAATTAATGACTGAAGCTTCTCTTCTGCTCACTGTTTGAAGTACAGCTCACATGTACCATCAGTGATTTCAAAGACCTTGGAGTATCTCGCTGGAAAGTAACAAGGACTCCTGAAATTACAGCAAGATAGAGGCTCTGCAACATAATCTGTATTTCAATAAAAGCACAGAGACAACTCAAATCCTAGCTGCCTGGAAGTCTCTTGCAAGATGGTGGTTTGACAGATTTTGTTAGTGGTGTAAGATTTTGGCATATCTTGAAAGTACAACCAGCAGCAGCTTGAACATGGCTTATGCTCAGTCAGCGGGAATCTTTCCAAAGTCAATGAACCTAGATCTGGTCCCATTGCAGAGAACAGACCTGCAGTGCTCCTTGGGTTGTGGCATTAGTATCTGCTAATAGAAGTTAATTATATGCAAAACTGATGCTTAGACAGCGAGCATCTAGTGCACAAAAACTCTGAAAATGGAGACTTGACAAATGTTAATGTCTACTATGCATCAAGATGAGAGGAAAAAAGAAAGCTTTGCCAAATGCCATAAAAATATCAGTGGCAATAAGGTTTTTAAACCTCTCTGAAAAAGAGGAAGTGGAGTAAGGATTTTGTTCTTCCTATAATGAACTGATACAGTTAGCATTTCAGTGAAAACGAATGAGTAAATGAAGTTCAGTTTACAGTTATATTCATTTATGTATGCAGTCTTTTATGTATACTAATGTTTTCCCTAATACTCACAAAATGTTTCTCCCAAGTATGTCTATTTTACCAATAAACAGTATTTTTAACGCCAGCAACAATGTTGCTAAATTATCATAAATTAGACTTAATTGATACCACTTAATTGTACCACTATCCTATTGTATCATTACAGTATTGTGCTGCTATGTCTAACTTATTGTTGAGCACATTTTGTAAGTGTATTGGGTCTGGCTGAGTGTCTTGGTTTGAAAGACAGGTGTCTGTCAAGGAAGGCAGGAGCCCCCCCTGAAATGGAAAATGCAACCCCCTTCGCTCCGAATTATTGTAGTTTTTAAATTAAAGGGCTTTCAGGCAAAGATATGAGGGGTAGGAATAACAGTTCTTTACTAATATATATATATATGTATAACAAGACAAAAGAACAACAATAACTCTGGCAGTAACAGCGAACAGCACCACAAACCCAGTGCCAGCCTCTCTCGGCTGTCGGGCCCTTTCCCCGTGGGTGCAGTTCCGCTCACAGCCGGCAGGGGCGCTGGCGGCTCCCGGTGAGCGGGGCGGGTGCGATGGTTCCCCCGCGGCTGCAGGGGGCGCTCCGGAGCGGGCTCGGGGAGCAGGCGGTGATGGCGGCTCGGCCGAGCCGGGAAGGGATGGAACAAAGGCCTCACAAACCCCCTGGGCAGCTGATCCCGGTGCCCGGCCGGACCCTCGGGAACAGCAGGTTGGAGCAGCAGAGATGAGCACAGATCCCGGGTGGCAGGCGAGATGTATCAAACTCCGGAGTGCAGCAGGAACCCCGGGAGTCTCGGCAGACAGGATGTGCGGACTATGATGTAGCGAAGGCTCCGGGCAGGGCTGCTGTAGCCCGGATCCCAGAGGGGCAGGGAAGGGAAAAGGTGGGCTTGAGAATCCCGGTTTTCCCCTGGTAGAAGGAAGGCAGCTGAAAGGCAGAAGCCTGCAGCAGCAGAGAGCTCTCTCTACCACGAATGGCCGCCTCTCTCCCTCCGGACGAACGCCGAGAGCCCTAACAGCCAGCCAGCCCAGGTGAAAGAGAGTGGCTCCCCGGACCCCTCCCCCTGTGGCCAGGTCTTTTGTTTCTCCCAAGCACCCAGGAATTTCTTGTTGTGGTAACATGTATGGGAAAAAATTCCTCAAGAGAGAAAACAGAAGGTGAACTCCCAAAACCCCAACACTGAGGTAGAGTTCATTTCCCCTTAGCAGCCCCCACGGTGCTGTGCTTTGCATTGGTGGCTGGAAGGGTGTTGATAACACACCCGTGCTTTGGCTGCTGCTGAGCAGAGCTGTCCCTCTAACATTCCCTCCACATCAAGGGGCTGGGAGGGAACAAGATCCTGGGAGGGGACACAACCAGGCCAGCTGACCCAAATTAACCAAAGGGGTATTCCACACCATGTAGCATCAGCCTAGATATGAAAGGTAAGGGAAGGAGAAGGAACGGGGGGACAGTTGTTATTCTACAGTGTTTTCCTTCCAGAGCAAATGTGTGCTGAAGCCCTGCTTCCCAGGAAATGTCTGAACATCACTTGCTGATGGGAAGTAGAGACTGACTCTTCCTTCTGCTTACGCAAGCAAACTTTGGTTTTTCCTGTTTTTTGCTTTAGTAAACTTCCCTATCTCAACCTACTTGTTGTTTTCCATCTAATTTCTCTCTCCCCTGTCCTGCTGGGAAAGGGAGTGATAGAGCACTTGGCACCTAGCGCTCAGTCAAGGTGAAAGCACTACAGTAGGTAATGATGAAATGTGTATAGATACTAATACAAAAACATATAGACATTATTTTCAGATATTAGGAAATGTCAGTAATACTTTGGGAGAAGATGATCTGACTCCTTGCAAAACTATTTTCCAAAGCTCTTTCTCCCTTCTAAATGTCTAAACTCACAACTTCATTTTTGCATAAGGTTAAAGAAGCAGAATTAAATGATCAGACTGACTGCACAGTGTGCTGTTTGCTCATTCCTATATTTAAAAACAATGAAGTTGTCTTTTCAAAGAAAAGAAAAAATGTATTGTTTTTAAAAATAATTGATGTGTTCGTAATTTGAACTGCTTCTCTTCATGCTCCATGGAGGAAGAGATCACACATTCTTTTGGCATTGTTTTATCATAGAGGATGTAATTATATTTCTATAACGTCAGGTTGGCTTTTCTTTCCCAGTTTTTCACAAAATATTGCTCTTTAATGAAAGCCAATTTTACCATTATGCTGGTTTTAACACCAACCAGAAAGTAAACTCCAAATAAGCCACTCCCCTTCACCTGCCCGTTTTGGTAAGGGAAGGACAAAAGCAGAGACTGTGGGTTGAGATAACAATTTACTGAAACGCAAAGCAATGGAATAAGACCTGCACAATAGAAACAGCAGTATTAATAGCAAAAGGTATACAAAAAGAGAAGGTGCTTTATGCAATAAAAGGTGTTTATGATGGGGAACACAAAACCAAGATGGTGAACATCTTCCCCACACAAAGGCATTATGGCGACCGTTCCTGTGTGCCACCCACGTGGCATTGGGAACTAAGGCAAGATGGCAGGGGGGCTCCCACAGCTACGTTCCACCCCCCAGCCTGAAACAGCGACAAACAATGGCAAACAAGCTCCCCAAAACCTAAGTCATCCCAGTCAGGTTGCACTGCTGTTCTGCTGAGCACAGTTGTGTGCGGGTGCCTGCACCACCACTTTTACTACTCTGCTGCACTGGAGGGCAGTCCCATGGGTGGCTGCCCCTTTTTCCAAACATTCTGATGCGTTCCTTTTGGCTTGATTTGTCTGGGCTCATCTGGGCTCCGTTCTACTTGGTTTGACCATCTCAGCTGAGCTGGGGTCCCTGCCCTCCACTCCTTTCCCTGTGGCAGGCTCCATGCCAGTGCTGTCAGTTCAGCACTAGTGTGAATTCACTTTTTTTGCTGCTTTCCTTTCAGCAACACGTCCTGTAGCCATGCTGTGGAGAAAACGGGAGGGGGCCAGTTCTTGAAGGGTCTGGTGTCAACACTTTCCTGCTGGAGAGGGGGAGGCAAAATGATGCACTTTTGGTGGGGTGCTCAGTTTTCTTCCTTAAACTGGGCCCCCCAGCACTGATGTGCCTGGTATAGAATAATAACCTGGCTATGCCCACACTGTACTGAGTGCCACTCTCTCCCTGCCGCCAGTCAATTCTGACCTACTTGAGATACAACCTTTTAAAAGTCCTCAACCATACATCACTTTGTTCATTCTCATCACCTAAATTACAGATTTTTTTTAAACTCTGTTTATCCTACTTTTACTGAATTAATGGTTGTAATAAGGCAACCACAAAATGCAAATCAAAATTTTGCGATTGCTGAGATCTTGCAGACTCATTAAAACAGTCACTAAAAGAATCAAATAGTGACAAATATCATAAAACAAAACAGGTATCATAACACCAAAAGTTTTTAGTAGATGGTGTACCTCACAACTTCTGTTTGTGATACTCTTAGAGTATGTCATTACCTACTCTTAGGGAGATGAGTCAGGCAAATTGAACCAAACCTATTGCTAAATCCTCCCCTGGAAGAGTCATCTTCCTCTTGCCATGCTTCAGATTTCACACTGGAAAGAGAACTGAAACAATAGTGAGGTGTTTCAGAAGATAACCTCTTATCTGATTAACTGCTCTCATGTGTCAGATCTCTCACATCTGCTATGGCCTTAAATCTGCTACCATCAACCATCAGCTCTGTAACCGGAGGACAAGTATGGCCAGATAAAAGAAGGAAGTGGAACTGGGTGCTTTACTGAAAGGCTCTGTTCCAACACTCCTGTTTGATTCCCTCCCCCCCCACCCACACAGACACATACATTTCTGATTAAACCTCTAGTGCCTCAGGATTAAGCGATTAGTGAAAATGTATGCATGAAGGCATATTTGTGGCTTTGACCTTTCTTTAAATTTTGTGTTTTGTATAAGAGAAAACAAAACCACACACAAAAATTACTCAAACTTTAGCCAAACCAACGTGGCAGAGCACTTTCCAAATTCTCTTTTCCGTGGGAAAGATCATTACAAAGATTTCAGAGACAAAGTTGAACCTGTTTTCCTAAAAGAAATAAAAGAATGGGTCAGAAAGCTTAGTGTAGATACACAGAAAGGTATATGTCCCTTTGGAGGAAAAAAGAATAGCAATCTTTTTCTTTGCTGTAAAAACCTGTTTAATTTAGACCATAGTTAAACCAGTAAATCACTGAGTTCTGAACATATTATCTGACAGTTACCTTTGAATGTAGCCAAATGCTCGATTGCCTACTTTAGGAGTGAAGTGTGGGTCCAATTCCACTTGTGGCACCCCAAGTTTCTCAGTATGTGTGACCTACAGCAGTATACCATAATTTCTATGCATCACCCACTCCTGCTGTGCTGTATAACCACTGTATTCTTGTCTGAGCTCAACACTTGGCAGTATTCACTAAACTTACTTGTTCTACTCTTTCTGAATGCCTATCAGAAACACAGGACCTGTCTTTATTAAAAGTTACAGTGAGATGAGTAAATAAACTCATTTCCACTTAGGGGTTTTGTGGTCATGCGTGATTAATCATATACAAAATAAATGTGGAAATACAGGAGTTTCCACTCTTCGTTTGGAACTGGAATGCACACCCTTCGCTATAGACTTTGCCTATTATACTTTCTCAAGGCAGGAATACTTTATTAAAATATGTACGGTGTAGAGAAATCCAGCTCTCAGGGGCATATGTTATGCCCATATTTTTAAATGAAAAACATTTGCAACATCATGATAACATATTTGCATAAAAATTAAGTTAGCACATGATGCAACCTTAATTGCACTTGCACTCAAGCTAATTCTAACTGTATGTTCACAAACATCACATTTAAAACTTTCATAATCATTGATTAAATACATCTACTTAGATGAGAGATGAATTAAATAAAGCTATGTAATACTTAAGTAAATAATTCAACGTGAAATGCTTGACAATCTTTGGATTTAATTAAAATAATACAGAAGAAGAATGTAAAATGACAATATAAAGTATAATTTTAATTTTGCCTTTATACCAAAATGACCTTCAGCATAGTATCTACTGATGAATAGCTGTTATACAAGAACTAAAGGGAAATGCATAAATACCATGTGCATTTCCATGTCACTAAGCAACCCTCTGAGCCACTCTTCCTTCCACTTCACCTTTGCCTCTTTGCTGCTAGATGGTGTTCAAGCACTCTATGTGAAAATGAAGGGAAGGGAATATGAAAGGAAAAAGATGTACTATGAAACATAGAAAAAGGAGTTAACTGGAGAAGGAAATGTGTCGCTGTTACGTCCGAGGCATATAAAGAAAACGACACAGAGTCCAGGCTCATGAACAAGTGGAAGCCGAAGCTTTTCTTTAATAATTTTCTGACTACTTTTATAGGATAGATCGCAAAAAGTGTGTTGAGTGGCAATAGGTAATTGGTTCCTCGGCCATCCACTCCTTGAGAGGATTGGCCAAGTCCTAAGAGACTTATTCCATAATATTTACAAAGTCGAAGCCATAACAATCTTGCAAAACAACTTGCAAGTGCAAGAAGTTTATGAAACTGTGACTTTGTTTAAAATAGTTTACATAGGAAAGACAGTCTTCTCACAGAATATTGGGAAAAGGCTGAAGAATTTCTCTGATTCTAGCTTTTTAGCACCTACAGAAATGGTAGCATATGTAACCAGCAGGGAGGAGCTGAGTCAGTCCCTGAGAGAAGTCTGGCACACTGTCAATACACAGAAGCAGTGCAACAAGGAATAATTCAATCTAAACACCTTTGGTGTCCTTCCTTTCCAATAACTTCTCAGCCTGCACACCTCAGTTTTGACAGCAGAAAGAGTTTTAAGGAAAGCAGTGGACACTTCTGTCAGATCATGGTCACTGTTCCACCTGTTCCTCTCTGAAACCAAACTATATCTGAAAGAATGGCCAGCCATGCCCAAGCTGTCCCCACATATTAAGGATACAAAACGAATGGGAAAGAAAGGTTACATCACACACTGCTAACTATCATGGTAGCTACAACTGAGTTAGATTTCCAGCAGGACAGAAAGTAAAGCGAACAGAGATGACACATGTATGAATACTATAAATAGCCTACTACTGATGAAGTGATTTGTTCTGACTGGCTCACTTGACATCAAGCATGACAGATTATCTTGGCAAATATCTCATTAGTTTTTGCAGGAGAAGCCTGGACTGTCAAGTGAAAGGGAATACTTCTACTCTTGAAACACTGTATATGGGTAAAGTAAAAGAAAATAAAAACTCTGCAGACACCACATATTTTCTTGTGTTCATTTTATTTCTTATCACAGCATTTCCTTCTGTGAAATAAGCAAGTTAATTAAATTATTAGAATAAAATTAAAATAAGAAATGAAATGAAATTAATTAAATTATGTAACTTAACTTAAAAAAAGCCATGCAAAACTGTGAAGGATGTAAATGCACCTCCAGCACTCTCCTTTCATTCCCTGATTTCCACTGCATTCCATTAAGCCCTTTAACTTGCAATGCTAAATCATACTCCTGTATATGTATCTCTGTCTCAAAAGAATTGTACTTCAACCCATAATTACCAATAATTCAGCAAATTGCACAAAAGAAATATCTACTGATTTGACACTGTATATGCTTTAGCATGATGCAGTCTTTCACAGCAACCAGTCAATTCCTGTGTGATCTCAAAGAGCAAAGTTCCATTATTTTGAGACCCATTTTTAAGTCAGAAAAATGTGTAGAAGAGAGTCTGGACACCTGTATCTGAACTTATGGCTCTCCATCTTGGGCATTGGGTAGATGGAAACTGTCCTGTCACAGGTAGCTACTCCTTGAGCCATGTCTCTATTCGATGAGGACTTTATTAAGAACATGTTGTGGTAAGGGATGGCAACAGAAACTTTTGTTCTTTAGTGCTTTCCAGACCTGTCTGGGGACTGCCAGGTTTTCTGCTTCATGATATTGTTTACATTTTGTCACATTTCTAATAAAACCTGATTTCATTTGGAATAGAAACAGGCATTTCAAACTTATTCACAGGGAAAATCTGCAAAAAAGTAACTGTGTCAGCTAAAACATTCTGATAAAATTTGATTTGACACTGCTTCACACTGTTGGGATGGTTCCACCTTCTTAAGTAGTATTATGGTGACACTGAAGAATTGTTCTTTCACAAAGCGTTTACATATCAGCAGCAGTTGGCTGAAAGATAAATCCACTGAAGCTTCTTAGACTGAGCTCCAATATTCTTCTGTCCACGGACTCAGTTCTTCTATTACCCATTGGTATGAATATCCTTTCACAGGAGTTACTGAAAGAAGCCATGGACTCAATAGCAGAAAGCTTATGGAAAGAAATAGGAGTGGATGACTGATTCCAGCAGAACTGGAAAAAAAAGTGTTTGTCAGAGCAAGTGTGCATGCTGCACAGGGGAAGGAACTAACTTAACTGGGAAAAGTTACATGCGGAATTTTAAGTTTAAAATAAGTTTTCTGAAAGAAGACGTCCACGTCATTTAATGTTTGAAAGGACTTCTCGAGCACAAGCTTAAGTTACATCAAAACTCTGAAAGGATAAGGAGAACACCCACGTGTTTTCCTGTGGTTACTTAACAGATGTCCTTTGGGCAAACAGTATCAGAGATGACATGATGCACTGACCTTAGCATAAACTATCTAACCATACATTTATCCAAGATGGGTTTCAGGGTTGCTCAGCCATGGTGATTCCAGAGCCATGAAGTTTTTCACCACTATGCTGCCCATACTAGTTAAATTCTTAAAAAATGTACACATGTCTGTTACAGCCATAATTTCAGTAGCATAGACATGTTATGTAATCAAATATGCCTCTTTTTAATTTTTTTTTTTTTTACTAAGCCAGTAATGAAATACAATTATTTACCCTTATATTTTTTTTATGCCAGATGTACCTATATGCAGTTCACCAGTCCTTTGTGCATCCATGGGAAAAGATGGATCTTTCTGTTGAAGGAGCACTAAATATCTTCATTAAAAATGAAGAGCCATTAAAGTAATAAAAAGCTGCCAAAAGTTTTCTGTATTTTAAAATTAAATTTTAATTAAATTCTAATATAATTGAATCAATAGAATTTAATTAAAATTTATAAACATTTAAAATTTTACAGTAAAAACTGCTTTAAACCTGGAGACACTGAATGCTCTATTATTAGGGGATTTTTTTAAAGTAAGTAACTTTTATAGAGACGGTGTTAAGAACATGTTAAATTTACTGAAAATATAGGTATACATTAGGAAACAGGAATTTGGTAGAAATTGATCGGCATAGGTTGAAATATCTATAGTGTTAAAGCAAAATTTTGGTTCAGGTGGTTTCATGTTCACTACACATCCACAGGCAAGCTGTTGAAACAGTTAGTTCCCTCAGAAATAGAGTTTGATGCTTCTCACTTGCAGAACATATTTATTTAGAAAAAAGAAGAGGCTAATTCTTCTCTTGAATCTCTAATTTCCACTATTAGTCTAAAAGGAACATTTGAAAACCCAGCTAGGTCTGACATATGGCTACAGACCATAGCAACTTCATTTTTTAGGCATGCTGGCCCCTAACCTGCAGGCTTAGCATCCTCCTTTGAAGCCTTGTTTTCTGTCTGTCCATGATGAGGTTTGTTTAGAAACTTACCAGATGCTGTGTATTTATAGTAAAATCCAGTTCACAGCTGGAAGAGGTGAAAGGAAGAAGAATATTCTTTGCCAAAGGCAGCTGAAGCAGAACATCGTAGAGACTACCAGAATGACTCTGAGAGACAAAGATGGAAGTGGCATTTAGTAAAGTGTTGTAACTAAAGTGTCAGCTTTGATGTGAGAAATTGGTCAGATTACACTGCATTTTTATAGTTGCTTCTATTTTTACAGAGGAAGTAATGGCTGCCTGAGACCTCATAGGACTGAATGGTTTAGTCCCAAGGTTAGGTTATTGTCTCTGGAGTTGTTATTTGGGGTGGTCTATGCAGCAGCATCCTAAAAACACGCTTTTGGAAAACAGTCTTTCCTTTCGTTAGCATAAGCAGAAGTACAGGCTTTCTAACCTAGCCACTCAGAAAAGCATTTAAGTGGACTCAGCCAGTAACAAAGTCAAAACCCTTTAGCAGTGCTAAATTTCTGATACAGAAGCTGAACCAATTAGCTGAATAAAGCCTCTGAGCTGAGCACAGCTTTTTAGAAGTACCTTCACCTTCTGTTTGTCTCTCTCCCTGAAGACATCACTAAAATCTTATACACTGTGACACAGCAGGGAGAAATGTAAGCTCTTTGTAATATGTAGCCACTACTTTGTAAAAGGTACAGTCTCTTATTTGAAAGAGAAAGGCCTTTTTGCCATCCCTTGCATTATCTACTAGTCAGCACTTTGTATGGCACATGGTCAGCTTCTTGAGGTTTCATATGCAAGTCAGTTTCAGCTCCCTCCATTGGCTGAGTTCCTCTGAGTGAGCCATAAGTAATTGAATGCTACAGGGAATTAATTCTATTTGTCATTAGGTAAAAAGAGGAAGTGGTCCTTAGAAACATCAGCAAGGATATTATCACTTGTAGAAAATAAAGCTAAGAAAAATGGAACGAAACCATTAACAAAATGTGATATAATGTTAACCCAAGTGCAACAAAAAAGCAGCATCAGTTCAGATTTAAGAAATTTTTAAATCTGGGAATTGACATTTCATGTATGAATTCTTCATGCATACACTGCTCAGCAAAATTGCTTTTGCTACTGCATTAACCCCTGTAGTCCTTGCAATAATAAATGAGTACATAAGGATTACGTTCCTTATTGTCTGTATATTCCTTATTCCTGTAGATGAGAGTAAGCAAGAAATACTGAGTTTTGGCTAAGGGCTAGCAAATTTTCTGGGATCACTCAGAGCTCAAAGCAAGGAATCGAACCTCTTTGTGCTCTTTTCCATCAGCCTAACTTTCAGACCACAAAACCATAAAAACCACCAATGCACTGAAATGTATTATTTGGGTAACAGAAACCAGAGGGAAAAACATGAATTTCACTGGAAAAAACCTCCCCCCAAACAAACACCTAGTCATGTGACTTTTATCTCAGTTTGACAGTACAGCCCAATCAGCTTGCCTTCACCCAGCAATAAGCTGATCTTTTCAAACTTTCATCTCTTTCTTTTTTTCCTCATCCCTTTATAGACATAAGACTGCACTACTAGAAAATATGATTATGTTTTTAAAGAGATGCATTCTGAAATTCATGCTTAGGGAGAAAACAAGAAAAGATGCATCTTATGTTGTGTTTGTGTGCCGTGAATAGAAATATTTTTCTTTAATTATATAATTTGAAATCACATCTGTTAAGAATTGCTTACAAATCATAAATTTTTTGAAAGTACAAGAAGAGCTTTGCTAAAGCATCAAAAAAATGAACTTCTACACAAATGGTCTTCTAAATAATACACAATAATGACAACAATACACAAGAAAAATCACTTTGTTGGAGTAGGGCACAAACAAGGTTACCTTTGCAGAAGCACTAAATGGCATGGGCAATCTACTTCTCATATCCACATACTCTGTTTATATTCTGCTGTTTTCAAGCACAACATACTTCTGCCACTTGAAAATCTCATCGGTCTTGCTGCTTAGAAATTGACAAGAGCAACTCTCAGCTGCTTGAATGCAAATGAAAGAGACATTAGATAAAATGCTTAAATAATAAGAGAAGAGGCTGGAAATTAGGTCTACCTTTTTTTTTGAGTCAGTCGCTCATTACTAGGCAAGATAATTATGTTCACTCCTGTTTTTGTTTTCTGGCTACAGGCTATTTGGCACTTATATGCAGAATGGAAGGGGTATGAACACAAGAGCAACCTCTAACTTGTTGATACACCTACTCACCCCTCAAGAGGAAGGCAGTGCTTAAGTGTCTAAGACTGAAGGGTTAGCTGGCCACAGGACTCCCATACTCTGGGTAAGCCTTCAAGTTACTGATTTTTTCAGGAAAAAAGAAAACCAGCCATGGAAATGTTGTGCTTTGTTTGCACCTGCTCCTCTGTTGTTCCAGAAAAATAACTCTTGATTTGATAACATTTAAACACAAAACACCAAGACAGATGCTTGGATATTTGGAAGTATTGGGATTGGGATTGGATATGAAACTGTCATAGTGTACAGAAATACATGGTAAATAACAGAGCGAGATGGTTTAGTCCCTAGGAGATGGAAGTTCTGTTTCTAACCGTGCCCAGAATTGTACCACATGTGTTTCCACATTCCTTACTCTGTAGTGATTTTAGTGCTAGGAAGAATAAAGCAGTCGTAGCAGAGGCACCTAGAGAAGAAGACAATGACAGTCTCTCTTTTTAAGACCTATAGTTTTCATGGTCTTGTTTCAAGGTCCGTGTAGAGTAAGTGAATTCTCAAGAGTGATTCAGATTATCCAAGTTAGTTGCTTACAGCAAGATACTGTGAATATCCACTCTTGACTGAGAAGCAGACAGGAATAATGTGTCTAAGTATTTATAAATCTTCAGCTACCATTGCAATACAATAAGATGCCAAAATCGTATACTTATTTCCTTTACCTTTGCATTGTGAAGGGGGAAAGGGCAAATAATTGCATTTACTTCTATTATCAAACTGATAATACGGAAGGACCTAAAGAATTGAACCCTTGTTAAACCTGCTTCTCTTCAGATGCTTGTTGATACAATCTATTAGAACAGAGTTATTTTTCACTCAGCCTCTCTGTCTTGGGGTGACTTTGTGATGTGTATCCCCTATCGCTCCCCTATGCCCACCAATCTTGTCTGTGTCTTTAAACTGAGCCTGAGAAGGACAGAAAACAAAAAACTTTTCAAAGCAGTTGTTTCAAGGACACAGAGATACGCTCCTCTGTTTCGGCGGTACCCTTTTTTTTTCTTCGGCTCTTTTTTCTCCCAGCGAGAGACGGAGGGTTGAATTTCGTTTTCCTAGGATTTTTGGGTTTTTTGTTCTTTTCTTCTCTTCTGAACTGTTTCAACAACATCTGAACACATCAGGAGAATTTTCCCAGAGGCCCGGGGGGGGTGGCCCCTCGCCGACCAGCTCCTAGGAGGGGAGAGACCGCACCTACAGAGGACCTCTGAAATCTTCTCAGGTTTTCTCTCCACAGAGAGATCGATCTCATTATTTAGCAATACTATTCCCCACCTGTGTGGTTGTTAAATAAATAGCTTGTTATCTCTTTCACTTTCCTTCGAGGAAATTTTTTTATTTCCCGAACCTGGGGGGAGGGGTGGTTGCAACCTGACTTCTATCAGAGGATATTCTCCTCCAAATTTGTCCAAACTAGGACACTCTCTTTCATGGTTGAAATGCAGAACAAATTTCTGTAGAAAATTGCAAGACTACTTTCATGGTACCTGAAGAAAAGTTGAAGTGGTTTGAACTCCAAAACATAACTGAAGGATTTACTTTATGAATAATGAACTGGGGGTCCTTCAGCTGTCAAGGGAAAATTATCTATCAATACCAGGGATTTTTACATCATTGGGAGCTACTATAATTTTTTTCAGAAAGCATTCCACACATAATGGAATAGTGTATTGCATAATATTTATCATCTTCACTAAAGTAATTTTGCTCTTTTTTTAGCAGTGATTAGGGAAAAAACCAACCACCAGAACACAGCAACACTCAAGAACCACCTTTTCATTTATGAATGATTCAGAATAGATGTTTGTACAAAAAGGGAAATACGTCCAAATCATGCCTGTATTTATCTCATCAGAACTTTTGCTTATGTTTGGTACAAAAAGGCAAATTGACTATTTCTATATAAATTATAATGATCATCTTCTAGTAAAGATCATGCACAAGTTCATTCTAGTATGGATCTAGTAATTTAAGTCAAAATTTAATACTCAGTCAACTAGGATGCAGCTTGACATTTAAATAGCTGACCTAATTTTTAAATGAGCTGCATGCATGCAATATCCATAAAGGTTAGTGTTTTTATAAATAAACCTTCTGTAAAGAATTTTTATTATCATTAAGCATGCATAAATTCTTTATAAAATGGATTCAGAATGCTAAAGTAAGCATAAAAGTATTATGGCCTGAAAAAAAATCAGTTTCAGAAAAATGAGCAGCTCTGGAACATGGCATCAGGCGAACTGTGGCAGAAAACTTGAGCCAATAAAGAGAAAAATTGGTGTCTAGGTCCTCTTAGTTGTCAACAGTTGCATGGAAGATTGAAATTCAGATTTCTCCTTGCATCTTTTCTGATTCATCATTCATCATCCGGGCTGGTTTTAGCCTAATAAAACTGTTGAAAGATACCTTTTTGAAAAAAAAAAGAGCATGGCCATCTGTCCAAGCCTCTAAAGGTATAGTAAGTTACACATTTTTTCCTCAGTTGTACACAAATATATCAGAAACCAACACATGAATTGTACAGGCCTCTGGCAATAGCCCTTGAGACTCTGATGGCATTAGAAACTCAAGTTTCTAGACTGCAGACCAATCTGTGTCTTAGATTGCAGACCGAGCCATGTAATTATTTTCCATTCCAAGTGTTACAATGAGGCCACCTAAGTCTTAACACAGCTTGTAAATATCCCTATTTTTGAGATAAATTGTCAGCCTACACACCCCATTATCTTCAGTGCTGCAGATGACGGTGTCACACTACTATAAAAATGATACGGATTGGATTTGACCCAGGCACAGACACACACATCTATGGAAACATGCAGACTACTGATTATTTAGTGACCTTCTGCATGCTTAGGCAGGGAGGAAATGGGAGCATCCTTTGCAACGCCTGAAGTCCCTGTGGGGAAAAGTATTCCTTTCTCTTTGTGCTTCATTACTAGCAGATGGTAAAACCTTTTACATAGTTCTTGTCCTGAAAAAATGGCTGCTCAGAAATGCAGTTCCACAGAAAGTTATATAAAAAAGTCTGACTAAAAATGTTACCTCTGGAAGTGGTGTATACAGACATCTGTTCATCAAAGAAACATCTTGAAACAGCTTCAAGAATTGTTTCTTTACAAGCAATGGTATCAAACAAAACAGAAAGTAAGGAAATTGTCAACAATCATAAGGAAGATCACAGTTTTTCCTCAACTGTTTTCCAGAGAAACCTGCTCCTGGGAAAAAGAACTCCCTATCCTAAATTTCTAATATAGCAAAAGATATTTGTTTTTTATATTACCTTTGCTGGACTGTTGCCTGTCTGCAATTCAACCTACTGGCTACTGAGCACTTTTTTAAAGTTTTCTACAAACATTCAGAATTATATTAGCAATATTTGGAGAGATGTAAAATGTGTAACATGGTATACTCAATTACCTGACCGTATGACCCATGGTGAGGTAGAGCCAGGACAGGGAGGATCATATGGGCAGCTAACACACTTTGCTTTTCTGGGCCTACCAGTTTCTCAGACTTTCTATTCCTCTCAATGAAACCTTGATAAAAAGGTTCTCGTAGATCTAATCTGAGTGGAATCAGGCCCCTGACCATTCCCAGTTTCAACACTGGGCTGACATTTTTCAGTGTTTCTGGGAGGATGACTAGACTGTGATGTAATGCTGATGTCCTAAGTAATGGGTTCAGGAAAATTGCAGGAAAAAAATGAAGTGTCGCAGTTAATGTGATATTAAGTACAATCACACAAATTGCATCCAGGAATGTAAAAGGAAAAGAAGAGGAAAAGGAATCCCAGTTAGCCTTCTGCTGCCTTCAGCCTGTATAAGAGAATTTGCATAAATATACTTATAAAACTATTTCTTATCACTACATCTCGTCTACTCAAGTACTGTTGGTTTGCAGCTGCTAGTTAGAAGTCTGTGGGACAACAGTGGCATTTTTGGGCATTGTTTCACTACAACATTTATACTGGTCTTAGGATAGGAAACCTGTCCATGCAAAGGTTCCAGAAATGTACATGCAAATAAATGGGAGAAAGGTCTCATCTGCAAGAACGCAAAACCAATTTATGGAAAGAAGATTCTCGCCTCTGTGACTGCTCCACCCTTCCCCCTCCCACCTCCCTTGATCCATGAAGCAAGTAGTGTTTTCTGAGCTGGCCCAATGAATTTATTAACTACACATCTAGTCTATAACTATAATGACCTTGTACTCCACATGTGGGTGTTTTAAGGCAGTCAAATAACAGCACCAACAACATTAATCCCTTTGGTAATTGCAATGATCAAAGAAACAGAGAAAAATTGCAGGTTTTAACTGGGGAAACTGCTGGTTAATTTGTTTGCTCCCTGGGATGTGTTGAGGGACTAATTAGCTAAATCATGGTGGGCTTTAAATATCTATGTGTTTCCTAGAAAATAATTAGTTGTTTCATTTAAAAATAACGAGGTACCAGGTAGATGGATATGCAACATTAGAAATGTACGGACAGCAGATTTTAAGGTTCTTGGTTTACTTATTAATGCAACTTAATTCACATGATGATAAGTCTGCAGTATTGCTCACTTGCTGTCTCCCACTACAGCCTCTTCTGTATCTAAATCTGGAGGTGCCTTGGCTTCTGCTTACACTCTACTTTGACTCTCTTCTCAAAGACTAACTGTTCTCATAGCTAATACCAGCATACAAATCACATGGCCCTTTCCCACTGCTAATTTTTGAACCACACTTCGCAGTTTTTGAAAATTTCAGAGGGCACAAGCCAAAAAAAGCACAAGTGTCGCTCCAACAATTTATCACCATAAGCAAGATCACTGCCCAAGTTCTGAGTCCAGAAATATGCTCAGAACTGGTCAGCTTGCTAGTTCTGATATAATTTAGGAGTTAAGGTGCACTGAGTTCCTTCTATAATTGTTAGATACATTTTTATACCACCTACTAAATCTCTGGGTACTAGAAACTTTCCTTGCTGGTTAATGTTGTTGTTGTTATAATTTTTACATTGTGCATTTAGAGTTTATTAGTATTTTAGAAAATAGGAAAACAAATTTCAGTGAAGTTTTGTTAAAGACGTAATTTATGTGGAGATTGATTTGCAGACAGTGGACCTCTGCTGTCACAGGGGCATGCTCAGTCCTGGTGAACAGTGTAAAACAGCAGTAGAATGGATGCAAGTAAGACACGTATGACATATGCAAATAAAATATCAGCACATGATTGTTATAAAGTTATAAATATAAATGAAAAGTGGAAAGAGGAAAAGAGGAAAATGGGATGGAGAAGGTTAGTACCCCGCTAGCCAGAAGAAAGAAAAGGCATAATAACTTTCATTACAGAGTGTGACTCAAGCTGAGGACAACTTCTGCGTATTAATACATCTCACAAAGCTTAGAGAAAATGTATGTGGATCTCTGAAGAAAACAAAAATAGACTGATGGTAACAATGAAAACTGGGGCCATTGTTTTGTTGCAGTTGTTGAGTGTATTTGGACTTGTTTCGTACAGAAAGAAGAACTGCCTAAGCAGTTGTTAAAGACAGCTGTGTTCCTTTGTCTGTGTGAAACCTTTGCGATATATGCAAAAAGAAATTGTGTGAAAAGGACCCACATCACATGGATGATGTATAGTAAAATTCTTATCAAGACCCACAATGAGAACAACTAATTACATTCGTGAATTTGGGCAGTGAAAGGAATGGTAAGGAACTTACATATCATTCTATTTTGCATTAAATATCTAAAAGACAGAGGAAAAAAACCCAAAAGTCCTAAGCTGGTGGTTTGGGGTTGGTTGTTGGGATGGTTTTTTTGTTAGTTCTGTTTGTTTGTTTTGGTGTTTTTGTTTTGGTGTTTGTACATTTGAGTCCTGTTTATTTTTGTTTGGTTTTGGTTAGTTTGTGTTTTTTTTAAATATGTACAGGATATGGACTACAGGGAATCAGAGTAACGTGAAGTCTGGCTGGTTGAAAGGCATCAGTTCTTCAAGATCAGCTCTGGCAGGTTAGGGGACTACTGCCTGACACTGCAAAAATATGTAGGAATGTGTGAAGAACAGTCAAGCGGAAGATACAAATGTCATAGGAGGAATGAAAGTGGAAGAATGTAATTAAAAAACCCCAAACTCTCAAGAGAAGCATTCAAGACATCCACATATCCATTTTATTGTACCTCTTCCTCCTCTCCATACTAAACTAATAGGACTAAGTGGGTGGTAGAAATATCATGGCATTCTGGGATAGTATGACTGCTCTGGATTATTTCAACTAAGATAACTTAACTTCGCTAAGTATTTCTTCATCAGATATCACACAAAATATCCCTAAATTATTTCAGGCTAATCAGAGCAGAGTATACAGTACAGCGTTTCAGATAATAGAAACTAGTTCAGAATGTTATTCATAGAATAACTCCGAGATAAGCACTGACTACTTACCAAAATTAGATATACAATATTGTATTGGTATTAGACCTAGCAATTAAACATCAAACATCTGCACTCTGTTCCTTACATCTTATTCTCTTTCATATTCCCTTTTTTCCTCTTTTTACTCCTACAAGTGCTTTGTCTATTTGTTTTTACTAGGTACCTTTTCTCAGCTGTATGTGACTACTTCGGATAACAAAAAATGTAAGTGAACTCCTGGTCTTGGACCCTTAAGTCTTTGTGAGATACTAATCACAAATAGTTCAGGTGTTTAGGTATTTCTTTCCCACCATGAGTTCTTTGCCTTGCCATTATAAAGTGTAACTCACAATGCCAAAACATCAAGGATTGCTCATTAGTTTCTTGCTGATAATATGTTAGTGCAGAACAAAAAAGATTGCTGACAGCCTTAGGGGACTACTCATTACATCAGACAGCACAGAGTGCATTACAGAGCCTACAGCAAGGATTGTAAGGCTCCATATGGGGAAAAGGATGTAGGGAATGGGAACTAGCTCTGATCAAAGCAAATGATAGAAAAAAGGAAAAGGGGGTAGGGATTCTCAAGCATATCTTGGGCTTTGCAAAGATTTGAAGTTGTTTACTGGGAGCTTGTCCTACCGAGGGGGTAATACTGTAATTTCCCAATGAAATGCTGTGAAATGGATGTTGATTTTGACTGTGCTTTAAAGTGAAACAGCTGCTACAAATACTGAAACAGCTGTCCAGACCATGTTTTTGAGAATTTTTACTTGAGAATACCAATGACCGTCTGTTTAGGATGTAGCAATTCCTAAGACAGAAATGTTAGTGGCCTAATTTCATAGCAGCAGATGACAGTGCATGTGCATGTAGGTATATCACTAGTATTGCTGGGTAGTTTTGGAGGTTCTCTTTGCCCATGGTGCAGGAAGACCTGAGGAGCAGTGGAGCACTGTGTGTGGCCTATTTGTTATTCCATCATGGATCTAGGACTCCCCTGCACCTGAACTGTTTCTGATTCCCAACAATGCCTCATACTGCAGATGTACAGTGTCTAGGAACAAAGTAATTTCATTTTGCAGTTTGCTTGTGCAAAAATGACTTTCAACACTTTAAGTCAGTACCCAGGCAGATATACTTTCCCTTCCAAATAAGTAGGGCTGCTTGCTCTGGTCAGTTTCTAAGACCACACTATAGAACAGCATGTGGCTGAAAATGCCGCGTATCACACCAAAAAATGCTTACAAGAGAAACTGTGACAGTGCAACAAACACCAAATACTCATGACACATCAAAGTTGCTGCTTTTTGTCTCTTCCAGGCTATTGTAAGAGTTGCATTTATTAAAATAAAAACCCAATGGATACTTAGCACTCAGATAAAACCTGCTCATAATTTGCTGGCTCTGCAGGAGTCTCTTTACGCAGTTCTGCAGGTTCAGGACTCTCTGGATTGCACGTATTAATTACATTGCCTACCAGGAAAGCAGGAGGTTAGCTGAAAAGCTGAGTTAGCTGGATTTATCCACCAAGAATTCCTTACAGCAAGGCAATATTGACTTCAGGGGCATATTTTTAGATAATCTACATCCCTACACCAACATGGTTAAAGGTTGCTGCAGTGGATGCTAACTAAATCTGTTTCTAGAAATAGGCAGATGATATCATTCTTAGAAAATCAGAGTAAATATTATTTTCTTTTCCAAGTAAGGTAAACCTCTGGTTTTATTAGATGGAATAAAGAAAACAGAGCAGATGTTGCTTTTCTTTGTTTTTTTTTTCCTAGCAAAATGTTACATGACCTTTACAGCTGTTAACCAGAAGTGAGAAGATGGCTCCAAATGACAGCAGCTTGTAGACACTAACAAGGTTGTATGTATTTTACCAGTCTTGACTTCTACATGCTCACATGCAAAGCAAGCAAGATACTGCTGCACAAAACATATTCCCAAAGCTTGCTTTCTAGCATGCATTCAGAACTGTAGCAGCCAGACAGACATCCATGAATCCCCCAGTGATGATTCATAGCCCTAGGCAATTGCCCTAATTTTGAAAGCTAAAAGTATAACAACAAAACAGACTGCTACTGTTAAAATAATTATTGCGGAGCTGAATAGACGAGATGCATTTTCAAGCCAAACCATTTGGACATACTAACCCTTGAAGACAAAACCCAAACAGACATTTAACACTGATTTTAGCGTCTTTATGTAATTAATTTAAAATGCATGTTTTTAAGCTATTTATGTGTTACAGACAAGAATTGAATGCTTGCAAACACTTGAGCCTTTTGTGTTCAGAATGAAGTCTTTTTAGAAAACATTCAAAGGCCTTTCCTCCCTGGTGGTTGTTTTAAGCAAAAGGCTGGACGTAAGAGATTGTCTTTGTAATTTAAACTACCAGATTACAGTTTAAGCAATTGCTAGGGAACCCATGTGAAAGTGCTGCTGCAATGGTAGCGCATTATAAAAGATGGCTATGATACAAATGAACAGTTTTTTAGGTTTAATGTAACTGTAGTGATTCCACATCCAGTGAAAACCACAGTCTAGCCTTTGATCTGGACTTAGAAAAGAAAGATTTTTTTAAAATTCTGTGCAAGTTCTTCCTCCAGCTGGAGGTCTGAATTTTGCAAAGGGGTGTTTGCATCCCTTCTATACTATAAACAACATGACATCACTGACTCAATGAAATTACTTCAAATACTTTCAGAGCTACCTGAAATACCTGGACATACATGGTAAATAAGCTCAGAAGGGCAGCAATCCAGGACGTTTTTCTCATAAGAGTCAAAAAATTAAGACAAACATAAGATAAAAATAAAAAGAGAGTGGTGGACAGCTCCAAACACAACTGAGGGCTTAAATTAGGTTACATGAAGGTAAAGAACTAAAACCAGGTAAGAAAGACTCATCTACTGATAAGCAACTGCCTATTTAGTACAAGAAGCCACAGGCATTGGAAAAAAGCACGAAAGTTGTCAGGATTAACATGCAAGGAGCTCAAATGTGCTTTCCATTTTCTTATGCTGAAGATTGCAATTACTTGAGAATGTAATTGCCCACTGTCATTCCCCTGACAGCAACAAAATAGGCTCTGTGTCAGCAGTTTCAAACCTTGCTTATATATCTCCTGAGAAGAATCTGGTGGACCTGCATGTATGTTAGGTTTATTTAAACTATGACACAAGGCAGTAGGAACTACCTATTAAATCAGTTTCAGGGATTATTTATAATCACTAAAAGTATAAGTCCCAATAGGACTACTTCCATTTCTACTTTATAATCAGGAACAAAAGTAAATTGTACAGTGAATTTTTAGATAAACTGCAGATAATCTTACTCTGTTCTTGTAGCTAATCTATTGCAGAACACAGAAACTGAAAACAAAGCAATTACCAGCATTTAGTGGGCTTCTTGCACTAGAGCCAAACAATCACTCATCTACATGCTTCTGTCACTATTTTTCCCCACTATCTTTAGAATCCGAAAATCCAAATGGAATATATCCAAAGATGAAACTAGATTGATCCCACTCAGGAAAGGATCTGTCTTCACAAAAGTCTTATCTGGGAACTGAGAAAGGAGTCCCTTGTGTTAAGTAATACTTTTATATATAGCAAACAGCTGAATTAATTGAACTTCACAGAGAAAATTGTAAAAGAAGAAAAATAGTAAATGTAGATTAATACTGAAAGAGAATGAAAGGAAAACAAGTAAAGATGCTAATCCTGGAACATTCCACTTTCAAAAGGGTTTAAGACACAAAGGCAAGGAAGCTATTTGCATGAGATAATTCCAACCCGTAGAATGTCACAGTAAATTAACAGGTTTGGTCTGTTTCCACAGCTGACCTATCAAATGAGACAATTCCTTACAGAAAAATGTTGTGCACGTTTTTACTGAGGCAAATCAAGATTCACTGTCAAAAACTGTGACTCTATATGCATACACAAAAATCATCTTCAGCAAAACCTTTAACATCTCGTGATGCTGAGGGAAGGGAAGGTGCTTCTGCTTGATCTGTGCTGTCTGTATCAAGGCAGCACTGTGAACAAATGCTAAGGAAGTGTTCTGCTTCTCTTGCAACTCAGCAAGACAAGAGAATATAAAATCTGTCCTCAAGGGTGGCATGTTCTGCAGCAGCTGCTCTAATGTTCACGGCCTTGTGAGATCAAACATTTTTACTGAAGTAACTCATAACTTGCAGACTGACAAAGAGACCTCCTATATCCACACTGAGTGAAATAATAATGATGTAAATTGAAAGCGTCTGAGAGAATAGAAGGGTTTTGGTCCTAATAGCTGTCTGTAAAGCATGCAAAATGTCATCTCAAAAGTTTCTTATTTGAAACAACAAAAAGGAAACTGTACTACTTTGCCCTTTTTCAAATAATGTGGTGATTTTATTTTCCATTTAGCTACAGGTGGTAAAATATGTTGCAACCTAATACAACAGCCAGTTCAGTTTTATTCCAGAGTCAAAAATGATCTTAACTAATTTGGATTGCTACTTGAGTCATCTAAAGTGATCATTATGAATAAAATCATACTTGCTTGTGATTGTTTGATGTTGGAAAATTGGAAATTACTGAGATGACAAAGCGAAATTTGGTGTTGTAACAGAAATATCAACAGTTTTCTCACAGGTTCATTGAGTACCAAAATCATGAAATGTCATTTGAAAATGTGTGGTGAATAACATCTGATCTCAGGGTTCAAATGATCCATTCTATCAACCCTAACAGGTGTAAGAGGCAAAAAGGCAAAGCCTGTATTTGTCACAGGTGTAAAAGGAATGCTATCTCCAAAATTGCTTCTGGACCTTCAGAGTCAACATTTATTTAGCTGACTTTGACTTAGATTTCAGTATACAACATGACAGTACATTACACAATCACAGAATCAACTAGGCCAGAAAAGACCTTTGAGATCATCAAGTCCGACCTGTGACCCAACACCACCTTGTCAACTAGACCATGGCACTGAGTGCTGCTTCCAGTCTTTCCTTAAACACCTCCAGGGATGGCGACCTCACCACCTCCCTGGGCAGCCCATTCCAATGCCCAATCACCCTTTCTGTGAAGAAATTCTCCCTAATATGCAACTTAAACCTCTCCTGGCACGGCTTAAGAATGGACCCTCTACAAACAGCAGAGAGCCTAACCTAGTACAATCTTACTCAAGAAAAGTGAAAGAAACTTGATGACCTGCCAAAGTCAGAAAGGAAGAAGGCAGACAAGTAGGCAACAGCATCCACCCACCCTAAATCACATCCTGGTATCTACAATAAAAGGATAGGCAACAGCTCTCTCTATTTTATTAGACAGAAGCGTCTTTTAGTCTATTAGTTATTTATAGCAGCAATAACTTCTGGAGACTGCAGTATCAACTTACTTTCTAAAAAAAAGGAGGGTGTAAAAATATGACTTTAATTTATTTAAGTCCTCAAAGTCCAGCATGAACCCAAGTGATAAATTTCAGAATAATTTTGTTTGTACTTTCTGCATGTTTTAGTGAAGACATTCAAAGAGAAATAAAAATAAAAATTACTTGGCAAATTACCAGTATTTCATAGGAGAAAGAGAAATGAAAGATAAGCCTCTTACAAAGATGTAGCTTTCAGGGATCTCTTATAAAATAGTCTTTTTAAACATCAACCATGAGATTTTGTTTAGAACAGACTTCCTTCTTATTTCCTTACAATCTGTTTGAAATTCTATAAAAGCCAGAGTTCTTTTGATATTCATGGAATAGATTAAGATTCTGCTAAGAGGATGAAAATTCCAAAGACATGCTCTTGTTAAAAATAGAATTATTTTTTAAGGGGGTCTCTCCAAGGGCCAGGCGCATCTTTTGAAATATTTTTCAGCAGTGAGATGAGGGAGAGCTGCTAATACATGAGCATGAATACAGCCAATGCATTCAGAACTGCCTTAGAAGAGGCTATGTATATTTTCCATACCTGACTCTCTTTATCTAGTTAACTCATGACCTGCAATTTCCTTGCTATTTTTCCCCTGGACAAAGATTTCTAATCAAGCAGAAGTAATCATCATTAGTGTAAATGTGATGAAAGTAGGAAACACAGTAAGCAACTTTTGATGAATTTATTCTGTAATTGCAGTTGCTTTCTTTTGACTGAAAAAACCCTCAGTCAAGGACACCACTAAATTTTAAGGTATTAGGTTGAGAAGTCCTTTTGGAACTGGTACTAACCATGTCACAGCCTTAATTTAGAGACCCCATTTCACCTGTAGACATTCGCACTGAATAAATGAAAATATTCCACACTATGGAAATAAAATATTAGCAATCACCCTACAGCATAACCCAAGTCTTGCTCACCTAATTCCAAACATTGGAGAGTTAGAAAGGGTCAGCTACATTGACAAGGCTGACAGTGGTGCTGCTACAGGGCCTAGGAAGGTTTCCTTTCTTTTTTGGATCCTCTCTTGTAATTTGCTTGCACCCTAACCTAGACCTCTTTGCTCTCTGAACCATTATTTGCTGATAGGAAAATCCACTACAAGTAACAAGGATGACATAAGGAAAACCCGTTTCTGGAACCTCACCCTATCTAGCACCTTCCCACAGCTCCAGAATATCCCTTGCTTTCCCACTTCCTGCCAGAATATCTGAGTGGTTTCTATAAAACAGAGCCTTTGTGGTACAAAGTGGTCTGCAACTCTTCCTCACCAAGCACTTTCCTTTGCTTATTTGTCACATCCAATTTTTAGCAATTCATCAATCCCTTTCCCTTGTTAAGGGTTTTTTTTAATGAAGGTTATTATTTGGTGGCTTGTTTTAAATTGTTTTCTGCTGCAAGTCCATATCTGGAAGTGTATTAGTTAATGAAAATACTGATGAAACCTACAGAAAGTGAAGACTCCCTTTACCCATAGATGACTGCTCTGTTCTGCCAGCCAAAGTATATTGGTCCTCTCTCTTCTAGGGGGAAAGTATGTGGCAATAGAAAGAAAAGAGCTTCTGACTGCAGAGGAAACAAAAAACTGGCAGAAGTAATCTGCTAGGCTAGGAGCTAGCAATGACAAGTTCATGCTTAGACAAGGGAAATATCATGTCAGCCATAAAACTGGAGTGGTAATGTTGTGAATGAGTGTTTTAGGTAACTCAAAGAATCACCAACAAAGGTGTTGGCAAAAGCAGTTTTAATATAGTCGTGACAGCATGACGGAATTCATTGCCACTCTATTGCTTACTAGACAGTTAAAGCACACAGAGAAAAATCTAAAATCAATCAATCCAAACCCAAAATCAACCTCAAATGATCTATGCAGAGGCTGGGGATGGAAAAAGATGGGAAAGGGTAAGGATTAAAAGGAATGATGAAGACCTTTCCATTGAGTCACAAGGTAAAGAGTCTGGCATGCCCTTGCCAAACTCAGCCCCAGATGTGACCAAGGGTTTAAGCCTAAAGGTTTTAACTTGACTTAAATCTAGCAGCACTAAATCGACAGTCTAATTTAAATACTTCAACAAAATACTCCATGGAATTTACTGTAAGCACAACAATGACTCACTTAAAGGCCTAACTTACCAATCTAAAGTACTTAAGAATCTGAGAGAGCAGCATTCATAGTACATTTATTTGCTCTAGCACATTCAGCCTCACACTAGCAGAGGCCTAAAGGGGTATGTACAAGGTGTAGACCTGTAAAAATTCCTCTCGAGTTCAGTGAAGTGCTCACGTTGTATGCCTTTACACCTCCTCAATGGGTGAAGGATTGAGCCTTGAGGAGTGGGGTACCAGCCCAGGCTCCACTGACAGAGTTTGGTGTCGGTCCCCTGAGCATCACAGACCTGAGAGTTCACTGGCTCTGATGTGTGTGTTTTAACCTGGAGAAGTCTTCTGTGGCCTTTTACACTGTCCCAGGTGTGGCGAAGCCAGCTGGACTGGTGAGGCAGAGAGCAGAGGTGCTCCTGACAGGGGCTGTCTGAAGTAGAAAAGCTTTGTGCTGGAAAGTACGAAGTTGCGCCCTTTCTTCATGTGCGACAGCTTGCTGAGCTGTGGGGTGGGTGCACTGGGATACGTGCCACAGGAGGCGGCAGAAGGGCGTGCTGCGAGTCCCCAGGAGGGACTGCATGAAGAAATGGAAGGGGTTCTTGGGTACTGGGGAGCCATGGGGTGCAGCCTTCATGCCGTGACAAGAGTGGGTGCAGGATCCATGGGGAGGTGACATTTTCCTGCTGCTACACCATGGCTGGAACACTACAGTCCAGAGCTGCCTCGAAACCTCTGACCAGTCGCAGGTGCTCAAGATAGGGATGACTTGATGCAAGTAAGGGAAGGACATGAAGGACTGTTGGCAACAGTGTGATCCAGGCCACACCTCCTGTAAGTACTGCTGAGAGCATCACACATGTTGGGAGGGGATGTGTAGATGCTGAAAAGCTTTGGCAGAGAAATTTTTCAGCTTTCTGCAGCATTCAGTGAGAGCTCTGTGTTTCTCATGAAAGCTATGGAAAACACTGCTATGGGTTTTTGTAAACTAATTCTTTATCTCTGCACTGGGATCTGTTTTTCAGAGTTGTTATTGTACACAGTGCAATAATATTTTGAAGTAGGTGCTGTGAGCTTTGGCCAATAGGACAGGGGGTGGCTGTTCAAAGAACCAATGACCTCCTGTCCACTTTGGGAACCGTGTTATATAAACCAGTTTATAATTAATTAAATAACCACGTTTTTCCTGATCTCGGATTGTGTAGTTTCTCGCCGTTCTCAGTACGACGACGACAGGGGTGAATCTCTCTCTCAGCATAAAGCCAAGCAATCATGTATCTACCCTGATTTATGCCAAGGTACCTGCATTCCCACAGACTTCTCCTGATACAACCAGCACCATCATGCATGTTAGTGAGTACAAGGGTCATTACTCTCTGCTATAAAGCAGTAAAACACTCAAAAATGCAATCTTCAGATTTATTGAAAACGGCATTATTTAACGCCGGTACCAGAGACATTCTACATTAAAGCAACAACAGAAAAAATGCCTTATGCTTACCTAAAAGAGCTTTCTAAATGACATGTACTGTTTGGCCTATGTACTATTATTTCTATTCATAATTAATGGGAATGTAGCAATTTTTTGCTAATGGAAAAGAACCACTGCAAAGAGCACTTTGATTGCATTATATTTATTACCCATCTTAGGAACTAAATATGCACTTAACCTGTAATTAAGGGTACACAATAAGAGCTTTGTAAATATTGCAGTTGAAAATGTCCTCTCAACTCCACTTAGTACCATTAGGCAAAATATTTGCTCTAAGGACTGTCTCTCTGAAGTGCTAAAATTGTTTTTCTGAAATAAAAAAGGAAGGAAAAGGAAAACCTTAAATATAGCACTGCCTTGTTTCTCTACTGCTTTCACACTTACTCACCAAGGGCTGTGTGCTTAATCCACACTGTATGTCTGTGATGGTCTGAAACTTCTCTCTCTGCTGGGGAGCATGACGAATGGAGCCAAACGGGGAAAAAATCCGATGGGCAAATTCTGTTCACAAAAACCCCCAGTATTATTCCACAAAAAGTGTTGTGTGTTCCTACCTTGTTATGTGCCTGAACAAGAGCTAAGAGTGCTTCTCTTATTTTGTGATAATTGGCAACACAATTTGACCTTAGAAAAGCTTTATATTTCAGTTTCAAAAAGAGGAAAGAAGATTAAGTGACATAACTAAACCTCAGATAACTTGCAATTTCTTTACAGAATATAAAAAGCCTCTCAAATCCAAAAGCAATGTATTTGTTCTTAGGAGTAATGAATTCCAAAACCTGAGGCTCAAATATTTACTCAGTCTCTTCCAAATAATCTTCTAGTGATGATTCATCTTCCAGGTATATGGAATTATTTACAATTATACATATAAACCATTAAAAAATAAAAATTTTAAATATAATTTTTCACTTCTGTTTTTAAGATTTTGGTCTCATATCTCACTGGATTGATTTATTAAATAAGCTTGAAATTAATAAATAACCTAGAAGCAGAGTTCAAAGGAAAGAAACACTGACTGGAATGTTTCTGGTGTCCTTTGGAGAATGCAGAATGCCACGTAGATGACCAGCATGTGCCATGTGCTTATAGAAGCAATTTAATTCCTAGTAATATTGAGGGAGAGAGGAAATCTTCATGACAATGCCATATCCTGATATGGTGTGAACAAGTAACAAGGAAGGGTTTGAAGTTGCCTGAAAGTGGGACTTGGATGAAATTAGCATTTTTCTTTAAATTACCCACTGTAACAGCTGTCCCAATGTTAACAATGACTTTGGCACTGCTCTCGGGAGATGCTCTTTATAGTCTGTCTGTATTTCCTCTGAGCAGAGTTAGCAGCTGTTATTGTAAATTACTGATTCTGTGATAGAATTCCTCATACTTTTTTCTGGTGGAGCTTTACCACTGGGCTTTCAGGGAGGGGAGAACAGCCTGGTTGCTGCAGCTGAAGTGACTTTCTATTTAAGACCTTTGAGAGTCTAATAGTAAGACTTACTACAGGCCACAGGCTGCAGATAGCTTGCAGCTGCCATTTCACACATTTTCTTTGGAAGTGTGCATCACTTTTTAAGTGGAACAGTTTGTGACTGAATCAGCATTGATGGTTAGGCTCAGAATGGTGGCATTAGAGGGTAGGATATCCCTTAGGTGTTTTACCTGACCATGATCACAACAGTCATTTCTTCCACTCCCAGGGTGCAATCTGTCCCTGAAAACTGCTCCTGGTGCTATGCAACTTGCAAGAGATGCTGAGTGCCATGACAAGGATAGACAGACAACTCAGGGAATATGAGACAAGACAGAAGATATTACAGCAGGAATTTGGGCAAGTTGAGGCAGAAATTTCTCAATGTTTCTTGCCATGGCATCAATTCTAGATAAACTTCTTTTTTTGTCTGTTTAAACTTTTAATTTTAATCCAGCACAAATTATAGGGCAAATTTAGTTGGTTGTTAAAAAAGCTACAACAAACTCCTGAAATTAGCTCTGTTTCAGATACCCCTGCTAGATGTGAGACTATCTCCTGCTCTCCAGCCTGTGTATTTATTGAAAAATAGTGATAGGCTATAGTCTCCTTTGTCTGACCTTCTTCCCAAAGTTCTACCCATGTAGAAATGTTATGAAAATGAAAAAAAAAAAAAAAAAAACCAACCCATTTTTTACATTCAAATTATAAAAAACAACCAAAATGAGTTTTGATAAAAATCAAACTTATTTTAAAAAGTTAGCCTTGAAACATCTCAACTAAACCCAGCTGGCCTCAGCTGATGTGCCTCAAACTCCACATTGCCTCAGTAATCTGACTGCCATATCATGTTCTTGTTTCTTTTGCCACAACAGGGAGGTGTTTGCTTGTTCTCCACTAAGCAAAAAGAGAGAATAAACTGGTGATATTTTATGAAAATTATCTGCTCAGCGTTAAAACAAAAATTTCTACTAGTCACTGTCTGCCACAGTTGTCAGAGGTGACAACAGAAGCCAGCTGCTCAGTCTGTCCTCAGTTCCAGCGCTTCCCACAAGATGTTCACAGTCCTGCAGTATGATAATGCTAAATTCAAAATTTTTGGATATTTTTTACAGATCATATCATGCTAACAGTCACTTTGGCTTCAGTTTAATCTGAGTATTCGTCTCATATTTTTCTTTTAAAGTTTCCAGTGGATATGAGTGCTCCAATGTGCTGTGCACAAAAGTAGAACCTGCTTAAATGAGATTATATTTCTACAAGAGTGCTAAAAACTAGACCTACAGATGGACCTGGTACAAAGCTTTACAGCAAATCCAAAACTGGATATCAGGATGCAGATGTTTTCACTCACCATTTACATTCCAATCTGCAGATGCAGCCACATTTCTGGCTTGAATGATGTAGCCAACACAGATAAAGTTCTCTGTAAGTAAAAAAAGGGGGAAAAAAAGGAAAAAGAGGAATAATTTAGCCCCCCATTTTATGAAATAAATAGAATCTAAACTGCTCATTCTTCAAGTATCGTATTCTGAGTTCTAATATATTCTGAGTTCTAATATATTCATAATTAAGGAAAAAGCAAAAGACTGTTTCATCTATAAAACTTCAGGGAATGTAAAATTTGCATTTCAGTCCATTTAAAAAATTACCTGCATAACATTCATTTAAGGAAGAAACTGCAAATGATCATCATTAAATGTTTTCTGAAGAGAACAGAAACCTGGATGACAAAACAGATGTAATTGCACTTCATACTTATTAACTGAAAATTTTCATTGAAATTAATTAATATCCTGTTGGGCATATAAGGTTAGCTAGAGAGCAGCTATATTAACAGATTCTGACGATAATCTGTTAATCTCGGTTAAGGGGAATTTTAATGTGCTGCTCTGTCATTAGTGGTCTGTGCCACTAGGACAAGAGTTTTGCTAGGTTATCCTAGATTCACAAATGTGGGAGCGTGGTATGTTTTTCTTTTGTCCTAAACTAAAAGGAAAAAAAATAAAAAGTTGGGGACTGTACATACTTGTTCTAACCTGTAATTTAATTTTTGAGTTCTTTGACTTCACATTTTATGCCAAGACTTCGTTTGGGGATAAGCAGTCAGTCCACTCTGGTAGGACTAATAAGCTAAGTTAAACAGCAGAACACCAGTAGTGAATGTACACACCTTCAATTTTGACTTGATCTTCATCTATTCTCATCCCTTGATCTTCAGTACCTCTGTAATTTCACCTGGTTACTCTAAAACTCTGTCATAAAGATGAATCTCATAAAAGCCGTCATGTGAGGCTATCAATCTGTTCTGAGCAGTGCAAAAGTGGCTTTTTCATGTGATCCTAAGGCTTATTTTGCATATATTATTCAGAAGAGTCAGAGAGACACTGTCACAATGTGACAATTCCAGACTATTTGCCACATGGTAAGTATCCCACTCAGCTGAGCGGATTGGTATTGAATTCCCCTTAACAGTTGCCCAACCACAGAAAGTTACAGACTGCTGTTGGCTAAGGGAAGCCAGAAGATGTGGGCTCTTTTAGAGTTTAGCAAAGCTTTTGATACTGTCTGAGCTAGTATCGTTCTGGAGAAAATGTCCACCACACATGTGGACAAGTCCATAATATGCTGGATGAACAGATGGCTGGGGGGTCAGGCTCAAAGGGTTACAATAAATGGGGTTGCATCAAACTGGAAGCCTGTCTCCACTGAGGTTCCACAGGGCTCTGTTTTAGGTCCAGTGGTTTTTAATGGTTTTTATGAATGATACAGATGCAGAAATCTAGTATATATTAAGTAAGTTTGTGGATGATACCAAATTAGGAGGAGGTGTGGACTCTCTTAAGGGTGGAGAGGCCTGGCAGAGAGATCTGTATAGACTAAGAATAGGAAGTTGGGCAATCACCAGCCATATGAAACTTAAAAAAAGTAAATTCTCCACCTGGGATGGGGCAATGCTGTTTATACACACACACACACATACACACACACATATATATGCATGTATTACACCTGCGTATATACATGGCAAGTTGAACATGAGTCAGCAGTGCCCTGGCAGCCAGGAGGGCCATCCATGTCCTGGGGGCATCAGGCACAGCTTCGCCAGCCGGGCAAGGGAGGAGATTGTCCTGCTCTGCTCTGCACTGGGGCAGCCTCACCTCAACTGTTGGGGACTGCTTTGGGCTCCTTAATATGAGAAATAAGCTGTTAGGGGACATCCAGAGGAGGGCCAATGAGGATGGTGTAAGGTCTGGAGGGGTAACCGTGTGAGGAGTGGCTGAGGTCACTTGGTCTGTTCAGCCTGGAGAAGAGGAGACTGAGGAGAGATCTCATGTGGTCCACAGCTTCCTCAAGGTGGGCAGCGGAGGGGGAGGTGCTGCTTTCTTCTTTCCAGTGACCAGCAATAAGGCACAAAGAAATGGAACGAGGATGTATCAGGGGAAGTTCAGATCTGACATTAGGAAAAGGTTCTTCAGTGAGAGGTTGGTCAGTCAGTGGAACAGGGAAGTTGTCATGGCACCAATCCTGCCAGAGTTTAAGCACCACCTGCACAATACTTTAGTCAGATGGTTTAGATGTAGATAGTCCTCAGAGGAGTTGGGAGTTGTACGTTGATCCTTACATGGGTCCCTTACATAGTACAATGAGCCACAAAGACAGATACCACCTTCCCTGGACACTATTCCAGTCTGGGGTGCAGACTCTGATCTCTTACCTCCACTGAATTCATTCTCTGATTTTGCTGGAATCTCCAATCTTTCCATTGTAAAAATTTTAGTAAGTTGGAATGATTGCAGTTCACTATGAAAAATTTCAAAATTACTTATAAAGGAAATATTAAACTATACTAAATACTGACTGAACTGAACTGGTCCTTTCATCTGTGATGCATTTTCTTATCTGTTATTGTCTGGTTGATTCTGCCTATGTTGTCACTCATCCCAAGTTCTCAGAAACTTCTTAAACTTCTCTGCAGTTTTGGCCAATACTTTGGCACAATTCAAATGAATGAGGAGGGGGGTCATTTGAATATACAGTATCTATTTGTCAGTAGGCTAATGCATGCACATGCTATTTTTACATAATTATAGACAGATTGAATGTACAGATTATTGATGCTTTCATATTTTAATAAATTTATAACAAAACAAATGGGGCTGTATCCTTGAAAATTTGAACCACTTAGATATGAAAAATACATAGTATAATATACAAAGAAAGGACACTTTTTTAATATCTGTAGCCTTTTTTGTGGAAGTTGCAGCCCATGATCTCCCCAGTACATTAGTGGCAAACATGCTTCCTTTGGATGAAATTCTGTCATCTTCCTAAGTAGACAGAGACATCTGTATTGCAGTCACTTGGTGCACCTGAAGTTGGGTTAAAACCTCCAACATCCACACATGCCATAAATTCTGGAAAGCACTCAATTTCTGTCGGAATGCCCATGAAGACTTCCGGAAAAACGGGTCAAAGAGCAATGAATCTCTGCAGGTTTGATTCCTAGTCCCAGGATCCATTGGCTGCAGCCACCATTTGAAGGTGCATCCTTCTCACAAATATTTCTTTCAAAGAGTTGAGTTTGAAAGCTGTAAACTTTAAAAATCCCTCAAAATTTCCCAGGCAAACCCTGTGGTCATTTGAACAGAGCATTTTTCAGTGCTATTATTGAATGGTTTCTAGTGTTATCTAAGAAATGCTCGAAGTAAAATGGAATTATAACAAATCATAAGCCATGAGTTTGTGCTGGACATTGGGTGTTATTCATTACATTTCTCTGCAATCAGGTGTCAAAGTAATAATTAGCAATTCAAAGAGAAATTCACAAGAGGCTGAGGGACAGGAAATAATTTCTTCAAAAAAACTTTTAGGCAGAGTGTCTAGTTTACACCCTGGAGCTCAGTAGGATGGATATCCTCCGCAGAAATGAGCTTTGCAGGGTAACTTCATGGAGATACTGGAAATGCAGTGCAGGGAGTCTTTTTATTGAGCTTCCTAACTGTAAATTCAACAGTGCATTTCAGCAGCTCTGCCTCATTCAGCAGCTGGAGTGGTTAATGTAGAGCTTGGAGTGATGGCCCCAGACCTCCCTCCACATAACCTTGCAGGTCAAAACAGAGAAAGTTGTTGTTTTGTTCCTAATATCCCTGAACATACATCCTTTTCAGTACAAGGACCACTGTAAAATTTCCTTCCTCACCAGGTACTGGCTTTGTAATAGTGAATGCCTTTTGCAAGCCTATAAGCAGGGTGAAAAGAAGATTGATGTGCCTACAAGGCATTAATATAGTCATAATTAGATGGATACATGTAGTTTTGAAATATGAAGCCACTGCATTAATTTTTTTCAGCAATTACTTCGTAAGCTTATAATTCCATGCTGGACAGATAGACAGACAGACAGATAGATAGACAGACAGACATAATTTTGGTGGCTGAAATTAATTTAAAATTTTAGAATTAATTAATTTTAAAATTTAAAAATCCAATAGACCTCTCTGCTGGGTATTTCTGGCATCAAATACACATCTAAATCACACACATATATCTGCCCATAATATCGGCATGCTGGTATATGCTATTTTATTCTGTCATATCAAAGGTTATGCTAAATTTTCTTAAATAGGATTAAGAACTAAGGTTTATTTTAATTCCACTTGGAATATAACACGGTAAAATATATTTTCAGGGAGCTTATTTTACTTAAACATTTGTTTCCACAGGAAAAAAAAAATAATAGTTCTAAAAACTGACTAAGATGTCCTCAAAATCAGCTCTTATTTTTAGCCATACAGTGTTTGTTCACATTGAGCAACATAGTTTCCTCCAACCAGTCAAACAAAATGAATAAGATTAGCACAATCGATCCCTGAATAATCTGATTTGATTAATTTTATTTTTGAGGATTTTGTTGTTATTCATGTCTGTCAAAATACAATAAAAAAGTCCTTGTCATTATAGTCAATATACATAGTACTTAGCTTGTTCTCATCCTTAGTACTACCTCTATTCTTAAAGCTAAGGAAGTGCACAAATTCATATTTGACATAGCAGCTAGTTTCTGAGGAAAAGGAAACTTCAGCCTACACTGTAATTAATTTTATCCCTGGAAATCCTACAGGGTCATTAGGTTCATATAAGAGGAAAAAGGTGTATCAGAAATACAGAGAAATTTTTATGTGAATATCACTTACAGAAATTTCAAGGAATCAAGCCAAAGATTTCTGGTAAACTTTATATTTGAAAATATTTCCAGTTGAAACATAGAATCAAATAAATGTTATTGTAGACTTAGAGAGAGAAACTGGCAATTAGACTCTGGAGTGAAGCAATTTATGTCTCTATAGGCAGCCTAAACTTTATCGCTAGAAAGTGTGTTACACCATTTTACTTCCATGTGTGATGACCCCTACCTCTTTTAAAGGTTCACTTCAGATCTTAAGCTCTGTCTTTCCAGGATAGTAAGGTCAGCTCTGAATACTGAAGTCGTGGCACTTCAAATTGTATTGTCTATGTAAAAAAGTATTGAAATAAACCCAAATCAGCAATAATTTGAGAGATTTACAGAATTGACAGTTCAGGGAAGAGATTCTTTTTTCACTTACCCATCTCTTACGTACCTTCTTGGATCTTTCAGACAACCTACACTACTAATTCTTCCACTGGGATGCTTTGTGACAAGCTCTTCAGGTGTCTGCTAAATCTCTGTTCTTACTGCTTATAGTGCTGATCTCCCTGTTTAGATACAAGCAGAACCTAAAAACACAACATCTACTTCCAAAACTTGCTGACAATTAAAATTGCTTTCCTTTCACTGATGGAAAGCAGTGGCATTGTCAGCTTGCATCTCACTGACAAGTTAGACGCATTGATGTCTCCCCATAAAATATACAAAAATAATCTAATGCATGGAGTGAGAAACAGGAAGAAAAGCTGCATTTGTATTCAGTTAAGTCTTTTCATGAAGCTTTTAGAAATACTGAATGTCATGTTGCAAAGACTTTTTTGTTCTTAATGGAGGCAGTCTTGGCTAGCTGAATGTAGAATAGCTCTGTTATATATCTTTTAGATGCAATCTTTGTTATCAACACTAGAAAATCAACTGCTCTTTCAATGGCTAAATATATGCAATGAATACCCTTGCCTTGTGACAGAGCCAACCTGAACACCGTATGTCAGCATGTGAAAAGAGATTGTCAATCTTCAGTGTTCTGGTTAGAAAACTAGTTTGTGCCCAGTTCGTGGCCCTGGTTGTGGATATCATAAAGGCGAAAAACTTCCTTGGGTAGTAATTGGCATTTTGGGGAAAAATCTGAGGGGAAAGGCAGTTAATTTGAGGTTTTCTGTATTGTTGTAATAATAATTTTAGGGTATTATTTGGTGTGAAAGAGCAAATTCAGGCTTAATTGTGTAAGTTCTTCACCAGAATAAGGTTTCAGACACAGACCTTCCACATACATAGCATATATGACACAGAAATTAAGAGACACTTACAAAGTATGTGTCAGGCTGTTAAGCTACAAAGGAACAAGATATCTATGCAATGATTGTCAAAGAGTTTAAATGGCAGTGAACCTTTCTGGATTTTGACTTAATCTTGTCTCCTCAGGGCTCTGATCTTTTAACCTGTCCGGCTATGGAAATAAAAATGATGCTGGCTTTAGCCCAAAACCTCATTTGCTCACCACATCAGAGATGAGCTGCAAAAGCAGTTCATGAGGCTGTCCTGATCCAATGACAAATGTGGCTACAGCGCTGCCTCAGTTTTATTCAGACCCTACAACTCCTTGCAGCCTGGGGCACAGAAAGCAGGTAAACATTCTGGCACTTCCAGTGTGATTGTGCTGTGGATCTTCCAGTGGATGTGCCAATGGAGCTTCCTCTTCAAAGTCATAAGTGCATTGTTCTTCAGGATAAACAGAAGCACTTCTCAGAGACTTCATTTGTTTAGCCTTAAGCATGGAAGAGTAGTTGCTGTCCATACCAGCCTAAATCATAGCCCAGTGATGCTCATAGATACAGCCCTAAACCTGGCATGAACCAGAGTGTTTGTACCACACTTTATGCAAATGTTTCCATTTTTTAATTATAATCATGATCTGCAACTGGAAAATTAGTAAAATATTTTCAGGGGCGAGAAAAACTTTTTCAGTACTTTTTTCTAACAATTTCTTGCTAAACAAGCTATTAAAATTCACTCGATAGTATGAAAAAAAGCATAATTTAAACTCCAAACATAATGTTACAACTAATATTAACAAGAACTTCTGCCAAACTCTAATGGAAATGTTAATGTTGATTCCACATAAATTTGCAGTTGTCTTGATGGAAAATGTCTGAGGGGATTGTGGTATAAAAACATAGAAATACTGTCAGGTACACAAAAAAATGTAGATGTGCTGATCAGTATGTTCAAGAAATAGTCACATGATATAAAAACTGTTTAACAATGTTATCTGCACAGAAAGATTAGGCCCTTTAAGATTATATTGGAAAATTTAGATTCTACTCCATTATTTTGTGCAATGTACTATAACAGGATTCTATCATTCCACTAATCCTGTCACCTTGCATTCTCATTTCTGATCTCTGTGATCTTTATGATCTATTAATTGAAGTATATTCAAAGCCATTTATTCAGATAAACTGTCTTCATGCAGAAGGAATGCTTCTCATATCATATTTGGGGAGCATGAAATTTCATTACAGAAATGGTCATTTCATTTTCACACATTGTGTAAATCAGAATGCTCTGATTTACTCTACAAAGTTTAAATTAGATTTCTCAGGTATTTTAAGTTTTCTTGATGCTTAACCTCTTCCATCCCAAGATTAATTTTAAAAATAGAACCTCACTTCGCAGTTACAATAGATGAAGGAGAGAAAAACACAGTGGATGGGTTCTTGCCAGGTGGCATTATTGTTTTCATGGTCCTTATTTCAACTGTGGAAGACCTGAGGGTGGGTACAGGTCACGGTTGCTTTTGTTGAGCTCTTCTTCTGGGGCTGGAGAAGATGTGATGTTTTATGGGTATAAAAGATATGCTAGGTGGAGGAATAATTCTGATTATGCTGTTGCTGGGTGGGGGGGTGGGAAGTCTTCCAAAAGGTATTTCCAGAGCAAAGAACTGCAAACTGCCTGCTGAGGAGCCACTATCCCCACAAGAAATCTGATTCAACTGCATCTGAAATCAGTAACTATTGACATCTTTAAACACACATGTAGATTTTATTGTAAGATGCAAAATTAATATTCAGAAGACTTAAAAACTATTTGATTTTATTTTATTTCAGTGAAAAATTTTATTGTAATGGACAACATTAATTTACAATTAATACCAATGGTAAATCCTACTATGGAACAGCCTACCAGTCTTCGGAAGTGTAGAGTTAATTTCTCTTCTATATTTGTTCAATGTATGTTCTGTGAATAAATAGTGTGAAAGTATAAGATTATACTTAGAAACTAGATGTAACTATTTGCACTTGAGGAGCTAAATTTCCTTAAGGTACAGGACATTACAACTTTGCAAGTGACTAACTGCAGAAAGCAGTGTGAAATTGTGTGTGGAAGCATTCTATAATTAGTGGTCCATAAAAACAATTGCTGAGCTAGCTCTCCAAATTATGATTTACCATGCTTGCAAGTCAAAGTTTTCTTACTAAATGGGCAAGGAAAAAGATAGTAGAGTACAAGGCATACACATTATAAAATGAGACTTTTCTGTAAAAATCCCAAGGTTTCTGGGATTCTGCTGACATGAAGTAGCCCTAATGTCATCCTTTTTTCTCCTGAATCAGAAGTTTTCCAGTTAAGTCTGGACTGAATTCATCAAAGCTCAGAGGGAACCTTAGACTTTTCTGGACAAACTTCATCCTGCTGTTTCTTAGATTTTTGATAAATTGTAAAACCCTTCTTCTAAGTAAGCTGTCTTCTGTTAATGTCTGGGGTTTTTTTGCAGGAATTACTTGAATCCTTCTTCAGCATTTTCCACTAGCATGGAATCATGTACACCCATGATTAGGTAGGATGCCTAGTTAGAATGAGACTAAATAAAATTGGATCAATTTTGTTTAAAATTAAATCAATTCAAAATCAATTTAAATCAATTCAAAACCTGAGAGTCATAGAAAAAAAAGGAAATAACCATGTGTGAGGTACATGTTGATAACTCGAATGTATGTAACAGCTTTTCCTTAATTTTTCATTTAATTTATAACTTAGGTCTTGGGGAGTATTTTTAATGTAAAAACCAATGTAGCTAGGCACTTGTGTTTTTCATTGCAATAATCTAATTTGGGGGTGCATTTTACTTTTTGTTTTAGAAACAAAAAGATTATCCGCATGTGGGCTTTTAGTAGAGAAACTGTTTCTGAGTGTGTCACTTCATGTTTTTCATTGACAAAAAAAAAAAAAAGTCTTAAGAACTAAAGTCAGACAGAATCAGTAATCAGTGTCAGTTTGTTATGTATTTGCTCTCTGAACCCTTGTTAGAATCAGAAAGTACTTCAGAATGTTTAGCACGTTAGCACTTACCTGTAAGTGCCATTAAGCATTAATTATATTGTGGTACACCGCATATGTAAATAAATAACGTTATCTTGGAACACTAGTTTTAGAGATACTAAGACAATATTTGAAAACTATTCTGACGTCTGACTGAGTCCCTGCTCTTTTGGGCTTGCATGGCCAGGGTTGGTAGTGAGGGGCTACAGTGCTGGTTGCTGTGAGAAGTTGCCAGAAGCTTCCTCCATGTCTGGCACAGCCAGTGCCAGCTGACTCCGGGATGGATGTTGTGCTGGACAAGGCCAAGGCCATCAGAAATGGTAGTAATGCCTCTGTGATTTAAGGAAAAGTTATAGTGCAGGTGTTGTTATTGCCAGAGAAGAGTGAAGTGAGAATATGTGAGAGGAACAGCCCTGCAGACACCAAGGTCAGTGAAGGAGAGGCAGGAGCTGCTCCAGGCACCAGAGCTGAGATTCCCCTGCAGCCCCTGGTGCAGCCCATGGTGAGGCAGCTGTGCCCCTGCAGCTCCTGGAGGTTCATGGGGATGCAGAGATCCACCTGCAGCCCATGGAGGAGCCCCATGCTGGAGCAGGGGATGCCTGAGAGGAGGCTGTGACCCCTTGGGAGGCCTGTGCTGGAACAGGCTCCTGGCAGGGACCTGCAGACCCATGGAGAGAGGAGCCCATGCTGGAGCATGTGCTCCTGTGACCTGTGACCCTGTGGAACAGTTCTTGGAGAACTGTTGCCCATGGGATCTACTAATGTTGGAGAAGTTCACGGAGAGCTGTTTGCAGTGGGAGGGACCCTGCACTGGAGTAGCAAAAGGTTTCCTCTCCCTGAGCAGCAGCAGCAACAATGTGTGATGAACTGAGTGTAACCCTCATTTCCCATTTCTCTGTGCTCCTGGTGGGAGGTAGAACTTGGAAGGAGGAAGGGGTGGGAGGAAGGCATTTTTAAGATTTATTTTACTTCTCATTATCCTGCTCTGATTTTGTTAGTAATAAATTCAATTGATAACCCCAAGTGGAGTCACTTTTGCCCAGGACAGTATTTGGTGAGTGATCTCTCCCAGACCTTATGTCAGCTTCTGAACCTTTGTTATATTTTTTCTTCCCTGTGAAGTTGCACAGGGGAATGATAGAGCAGTTTTGGTGAGTGCCTGGCATCCACCCAGGATCAATCCACTACAGAAGCTATCACATAAAACATGAGGCACTGGAACAGGCTCCCAGGGAAGTAGTCACAGCACCAGCCTCCAGAGTTCAAGAAACATTTGAGCAGTGCTCTCAGGCACATGGTGTGACTCTTAGGGATGGTGCTGTGCGGGGGCAGGAGTTGGACTGGATGATCCTTGGAGATCCCTTCCAATTCAGCATTTTATGTAACCTTGTGATTCTATTTGCCACATACAGACACTGGATTTTGAAAGCTGCTGAGGAAAGGCATTTTAAAATAAGATTCTCTGCTCTTCTGGTATGTAGTGTTTACATCAGTGTTATATAATCCCATAAATACAGGTCACTGCTTTTGAGGCAGTGACATCAAGGTGTGCTTCTTTCAAGGAAATTTTTATACCACCCTCGTCAATCTGGTGGCTGTGTGTCTAAGCAGTTAACATGGTACTTCTGCTCAAAACAGAAAAAGTATTCAGTGTTCCTCACTGAAAAATCTGTTTTAACTCTTAATCTCAGTTTCCCTTGTAGCAATAAACCCCAGTGAATTCTGTGAAGTACAATGAGAAAATGTCCAAATCAGATTGTAAGTTTCATACAACAATGAAGTGTTGATTAAAAATTACACAGCAATCAGTTAAAGCAAAACTAGGACTAATCACTTTGCATATCAGTGGTTTATCAAGGTGACCTTAAAAGAAGAGTGCTGAAGATATTTGAGGATTTTACACAGTGGAATTTGGCCTCTTTAAAAGCAACACTTGATAGGATTATGTACATACCTTTGCTCTAAACTCATGCTTTGCCTCAAAAAGACAAAAATCACACAGTTATTCCATTACTACCTACACAGTCTGGACTGACTGTAATAGTTTCTTAAGTACCTAAAAGGAACCATGTTTTAGTTCTGCATGGATAAATAAATTGCAGATGTTATGTGCTGCTTTCACACTTTTCAAAAAGCAAACTCAAAATTCAAGGTTGTTTACTCAGTGTCTGTATTAAAAATATTTTATTAAAAAATAGTTCTCCAGTTTTGCACATATGCATTGAAAATTTTAAAAACAGTGAACACACAGAATGACTGAGACAAAACCCCTTGTACAATGAATGACCTTTCTTTACTGTCTTGATAATAGAGAGCAATAATAACAACCAACCTCTGGCCTATTAGCGGGCTTTATTGCTTCTTTTCAGGCTTGAGACAGTGAAAATTTAGCCATAAAACTAGATATATTGTAAACATTTCAGGGCTTTTTTCTGATTACAGTTCTACAAAACTTGCCTGTGTAGACAACGATTTCATTGGGTTTTATCTGTGTAAGGGAAGCCTGAAGAAGTGAATTCTCCTGCGGACACTTGGTTGATTCAGTCCTGTTTTCCTCTAAAGCAAGCTGCATCTGTATGAACTTTATGGGCAAATAATTGAAAGTAACTAAGTTACCACAGCTTAATGACATGTCACTTGTCAACCAAGACAAAACAGATCACCATGTCTCTGTCCCTACCTCTCTGCAAGAAAGAAATGGGCGTGTTTGTTCACACCATCATTTTCCTCATTAACCTAACCCATCAGCAGTGTCTGGCAGGATCGTTTCACAGACTCAGTCACAGATTTTTTATAAGTGATAACCTTGGTTCAAAATCTCATAGAATGAATTCTTGATTTAAAAACAAAGATGTATCTGTATCCATTTCATTTAATATGCTGGTTCTTTGTGTGTAAGTTATGGATACCTTGGGACAGTATGTTTCTCCCCATTCTCACAGGTGCTAAAAAAACTTGGCTGTGCATTCAACAACACCATCTGTTGAGGGAAGACACATTATGATATGCAACAAATATATAAAAGGCACTTAGAAAAGAATACACTAATGTAAAAATTTGAGGAAGAGTCTGTAAAAATAAATCATATTTTATACACAATGTGTGACATGAATATATCAGTGCTGAAAAAAGTATTCCATAACATTTTAAAAGCAGTATATTTTTGTTTTTCAGTTATATTCTTTATTTCAAGCCCCCTAATAAGTTAGAATCCGTCTGAAATAAAAAAAAAAAACAAACAAAAAAAACCCCAAGAAGGCAGCATATAAAACAAGTAGTCTTCAGAACTATTGCAGAATATTGCACAGTTCTACCAACAATGTTTACAACAAATACAAGCAATGTGTTTTTTAGAACTAGATAAAGGCTTAAAAGTCCAGAACTTGTCTTTCTTTGTTCAAGTGTATCATTGGCTTAATGTAAGCTTTTAGCTCGCCTTGCAATTATTTTGTAATAATCTACAGGACTCAGTCCTCTACCATGAAAATTCATTACTAATGATGGATATTAAAATTCAGAGTATTGTTTTCAAGGTATGAGTCAGGGACTCACCAGATCCTACTTAACTTCACAAAGTTCTATATTGGTCTTTCACTGTTGTAATGAAAAATAACTCAGGCAGGGATTAGTGCTATGCTATATTAAAAAAAAAATGAAGAGAGAGGACACAGTCTAAAGAGCTATTAGTTTTGAAGATTGTCTGTTTTCTAGTGCAAGACAACCCTCAAAAATGCTATACAGCTGTTAGGCAAGACAAGGAGGAAAAAAGAAGACGTAGTGTAGAAGATACATTATAGACACTTTATGAAGACCAGATGCTGACAACAGCGTTGTGATTGTCACTCTTTTTTATTGTAGTGCTAAATGATCCTGGGTATTCCCATGAGTAAACCACGTCTAGTGAATTCCCACTTGATAAGCATAACAGAAATGCCAACTCAAGTGTGCCTTTTATCTTTCTGCTGCTTGAGAATTGCCAAGATGGGGGTAGTTTGAGAATGTAAGCCTTCGTGACTTGAGGTATCAAAGAAGTCAGGAATAAAGACAAGTAACAGTTTCATTCTCATTGCCATGTAGATGCAGATAAAAGAATGATTGCTTTTTGTGTGGTTATATGCTAGCTAACTTTAGCAGTGGTATCAAGTTCATTGAAGGTGGTAGAGACCTGGTCAGAAATTTTTCCAAATGGACAGCCTGCCCCACGCTACTTGTGATCCCAGTTATGCGCTTATTTGGCATCTGAGCTAGCTGCCTTGAAGCTGAAGTCACACCTCCCAGTGCAAAGGATACTTTTCCTCAGTCAGATGAGGAGGTTTACCGGTTCAGACGTTGTTTCTGTGTGTTTGTAACATCAGCCTACCCAAGATTTTGCTGAGAGGCTTCTCAATACGGAGGAGAAAGAAAAAGTGAGAGTGTCACTTGGTGACCTGCAGTGGAATTGTCCCTGATTTCAGGAAGGCTGATCTTAGCCAAGTGAGTCAATCCACCTTGCAGGCGGAGGCTCAGGTGTAGAACAGACCAACTACAGTGGCTTGATACTACTCTTCAGATAATCTGGTAACAGACTGAAGACAACAAGAAATTCTGAATAAAGTCAGATACTCACTTAAAAAGAGCTATCACAGTAGCTAAGGCAAGAGCTCTACCATCCCCTTCCGACCCCTCACCCCACCCCAATATAGTGGGAACACAGTAAATGCAGACGAGATATCATTCACACAGTAACTAATCAGTGAAAACAAATCAGTCATGTTTTCTGGAAAGATTTGTTTTTGGGTAGTAAAAATCTATTCAAAATTAGACTTTATATAAATCTGTAGGATAACCTTGCTCACCTCTTTTGCAAGTTGAGAACAGTTGACGTGCATAGCACAACAGCACTGTCTCCTTTACTAGCACAGTATAGTCTATATTTTCTGCATGAGAAAGATACTAAGGAGGCACTGTATATTTATTTAGAGTTCAGTTCTATTATATGCATTTGAACAGGCTCACTATGTTTAATTGCTGAAACAGTGATGAATTATTTTTTGAGAAGATTAATTATCTCCTTAAATTATTTTAATGACATAAGAGCAAGAAGAAAATGAAAGTATCACACATATGTTGCTTATCTTCATGTGACTAGCCAATAAAAAAAATGAAGTCAATCGTGTCTAAGAAGAATAATTGTTATTTTCATATGCATTTAGGCAAACTGTTTTCAAAATAGCAATTTTAAAATTGGAATTGCTAATCAACTATTTCTCTTAATAATTTATAACCAGCATCTTTTTAAGCTTCATTCTTGGTGGAAGCCAAATTAAATGTATAATAGATTCTTAGTTTAAGGCCTTTTTAATTAAAAGGTTAATGATAATTTCTACAGCCTTTTTTAACAGTAAAAATGCAAAGAAAGCAGCAGAAAAGAAACATTTCTTGCTGATCTTCCCTGTCTTCCATTCCGTTCATTAATTTCAGTCTACAGAACAAATCTAAAGCAAAACAAAATACTTCTTTGCTGCTCTACTGTACAACAGCTGTAATCACACAACTTTTTTCCTTTGCTTTTTCCCAGATTAATATCCTGAAACTTGTGCATAAACAACATAAACAAATAGCAACTCTTATAGAAATAATAGTTGCCGAATCAAAAGGAGACCTCTGACATATTCAAAGCTCACACTTACTGTTGCTTTTGGCTCCGACAGCTGAACAAAGCAGGATTAGCTCACAAGTTGTTTATTTCCCAATAAAGCAAAACCCATGAGTGCACTGTACGCATCATACACCAGGGACCTACCTGTTCAGATACAGCCCTATGCACCAAAACCAACAGCCACAGATGTTTTGGGAAGCCCCAGGACTATTTAGAGGGTGGTGGAGGTGCCAGCACATGATGAGCTGCTGCTAAATGGCAGTGCAATGGGTACCCAACAGAGAGCCTACCTCTGCCACCCCACAGTGCTCAGGTGAGATCAGTTCAGAGAACTCAGAGCACATCACAGACAGCTGCTACTCATGGCTGTGCTTGCAAAAAAGCTCTCAGCGATCAACCTATGAACCGTGCTACAAAGGGTAGCCTTAGCCCCTACCCAGTCATAGGAGGAGATCAGGAGGTCAAGCACAACCTGCCTTTTCTAAACCCACACTGGCTGGGCCAGTGTTTGTCCTGATCCCCTGGTTGTCCTGTATGTTCTGCCTGATGGCACTCGAGGTCATCTATTACATGAACTTCCCCAGCACTGAGGTCGGGCTGACAGGCCTGCAGTTCCCTGGATCCTCCTTCCAACCCTTCCTGTAGATGGACATCACACTGACCAACCTCCAGTCTGGGGCCTCCCTGGTTAATCAGGACTGATGATAAATGATGGAGAGTGGCTTGGTGAGCTCTTCCTCCACTCTGTCAGTACACCTGGGTGAATCCCATCCAGTCCCATATACTTGTGATTGTCCAAGTGGCACAGCAGGTCATTAACTACTTCCTCCTGGATTGCAGGGCTCTATCCTGCTCTCCATCCCTGTCTGCCAGGGCTGGCTGCCCTGAGGATAACTGGGACTTCTGCTAATAACTGAGGCAAAGATGGCATCAAGCAACCCAGCCTTCTCCTCATCCTTGGTGACAATGTTCCCCCCCCGCCTCCATGTCCAATAAATTATGATTTTCCTTGTATCTCTTTTTGTTGTTAATGTATTTTTAAACACACTTTTAATTATCTTTCACAGCAGAAGCCACACTGACTTCTAGCTCAGCTTTCACCTGTCTAATTTTCTCTCTACATGACCTAGCAACATCCTTGTACTCTCTCTGAGTTGCCTGCCCCTTCTTCCAAAGGTAATAAACTCTCTTTTTACCCTTGAATTACATTGAAAGCTCCCTGTTCAGCCAGGATTATCTTCTTCCCCACTGACTTGTCTGTTGACAAATAGGGATGACCTGCTCCTGCACCTTTAAGATTTAGTCCCTAAAGTATGTCTGGCCTTCCTGGAACCCTTTGTTACTAAGAGCTCTTTCCCAGGGGACTTTCTGAACCAGTGTCCTCAACAGGCCAAAGTCCACCCTCTGGAAGTCCAAGGTCCAAGCATTTTGCTGACCCTCTTCCTTACTTCTCCATGAATCAAAAACTCTGTGATTGATTCCATGGTCACTGTTCCCAAGACAGCCTCTGACCACCACATCTCCCACAGCCCTTCTCTGTCTGTAAACAGCAGGTCTGGCAGGGCATGCCCTGGTAGGCTCCCTCACCAGCTGTGTCAGGAAGTTGCCTTCCACACTCTCCAGGAACCTCCTAGACTGTCTCCTCTCCACTGTGCTGTTTCCAGCAGACATTTGGAAAGTTAAAAGACTGCCACAAGAACAAGGGCTAGAGGTCATGAAACATCTACTGACAGAATGTTTCACTTCATCCTGGTTGGGTGGTCTGACACAGACTCCCAGCAGGATCTCTGCCTTGTTGGCCATCCCTCTGATGGTCACCACAGGCACTCAGCCTTATCCCCACTGTCCCTGAGCTCTGTACAGTGGAAACCCTCCCCAATGCACAGAGCCACCCCACCGCCTCTCCTTCCTCGCCTGTTCCTTTGTGAAGAGCTTGTAGCCATCCACTGCAGCACCCCAGTCATCCCACCACACTTCCATGATGAAAACTACGCCACAGCTTCCTGCTGCCAACAGCTTCCATTGTTTGTTACCCATACTGGGTGCAGTGGAGCACTTCAGCAGGGCTGTCGATGTCAGACACAACAGTGGCGTGACACCCCAGGCTCATCTCTAGCGAGCCTGGTCTTGTCTCCTTCCCCCTTCAAACCTGGTTTAAAGCCCTCTCAGTCAGCACTGCCAACTCACGGGCTAAAATCCTTTTCCCTCCTTTTAGACAGGTAGATCCCATCTGTGTCCAGCAGGCCTTGTGCTGCCTGCCTTGTGGTCAAAAAAGAGAAAACTCTGCCAATGGCTTTAACCCACATGTTGATCAGGTGGGTTCTCCTGTTATCTATAGTATACACACACGTGTATTTATATGTCTATAATGTCAAATGAACTAAACAAATATAGGAGATACCTGCGCAGCTCAGAGAGTTTGCTACAACACAGTTTCCAAGGTAATTGAGGTCATTCTGTTTGGAAAGCAAAATAGAGTCACATTCCTAGGTGTGAGTTACTGGAGCTGTAGATGGTAAGTCAGTAACGTATCCTCCTACTAATTCCGTGGGCAGCATGTCAAAATGTTAAAAAAACCCACCCTGAAGCAATTTTAGATTAATCACTTTAAAAACGGTATGCCTTTCTGCAGTATTTTAGGTAAATCAGTGGCAGTTTCAGTCATAACCTCCATTCCCCAAAACCAGTTGTTTGTACCAATATCTCTTCCAAAGTTGCCATTACAGCTCCTCCGTCATCCACCCACCCTGTCCTTCTACAGAATAAGGCATGTTTTAAATAAAAATCATGGTACTGCAAAAGAGTAGCGCTGTTTAGCATAGGCATCTGTTTGCTTATTTTTTACTTCTCTGTGACTGAGCAGTAGTCTAAGACTGCTTTGGCAAAACTGCAAATAAAAAATGTTAAAGAAAATAAAACACTGCCTTCCCTGCAGGCCTCAAGTTTTACAGAGCTATGGCTATTACAGAGGACTGAAATCCCAACCATACTAGTTCAACTCTGGCCCACAAAGCCTTGGTGTGTTTGTTTTCAAGGAAACAATAAAAATATCATTTAGAGCTGAACTGTTAATATTTTCCACAGCTTAGATGTCTGAATCAGTCTTCTCCATCCACTGCAGATCAATCACTTAGGATTAACAAAGTCAGTGAAGGATGTGGGGGAGTATATATATTTTTTAATGAAAGAAAATAAATCTTTTGAAAGACAGAATGAAGCTAAGACCTTTGAAATATTCAATGGCTGGTGATAGCACATGCCTCATTCCCGAAAAAATAATTGTAAAAGCAATCAGCTGGGAGACAGAAACTGTTCTTGGCCTCCTTGGTTTGAAGGGGTTTAATAGCACATGCCTCATTCCCGAAAAAATAATTGTAAAAGCAATCAGCTGGGAGACAGAAACTGTTCTTGGCCTCCTTGGTTTGAAGGGGTTTAATTCTACATGCCAGCTCTACAACACTGTCATTTTCAGGGTTTGCGATAGTCAAAACGCATTCCTTCTTTTTGAGTCTGTGGCATAGCAAAAGACAGAAGTTAAAATTCATGAGGCCAAAAAAAATATTAAGGAAAATGACTGAAATCTGTCTTTTGAGGCAATCAGCTGGGAATGAAAAGACCTCGGTTTTGATTCTTGCTTTCAGGCTTATACATAATTTGCAATAAATGTACAGGAAGACGACATCTATTTAATTATGTGTGACATTAAATTTTCATTGCTAACTTACTTCTACCACTAACACCCACAATTCTGCATGCAGATGAAAATCTTTATCAAAACAGATAGCTGAAATGTTGATGGATCTGATTGCCAAGATCCGATCCTCAGCATCAGCCAAATGCGAATGCCCAGGGAAGTGCAGAAGAGCTGAACCAGCACAATGATGCTTCTCTCCCAGTCTTCCAATATTCTTACTCAGTGATAGGGTACAGTTTGTACGTCTTTATTAATTCCGAAAATAGCTCCTAAAATTCAAATCTGTTATTCGTAGGTATCTAACTCCTTCTGTGACTCCCGTCCTAGCTACCCAGCTTGGTCCATCTGTATTACCAAGTCAGCGCATGAGTAGGCTGTTATTTTTGGTGTGAATTTTTATTAGGTCTGTACTCTGAGTCTCATGGGATGCTCTGGAGTACTCCAGGAGTGAGTCTCAGGAGGTTCTGCTTTGGGTGACAGCAGGCTGGAGCTGTGCACAAGATGCCAATGAGAAGGCTATAGCTGCAGTGTGGGTTCACTTAGTGCTCTGCACATCCACAGCACATATTTAGGACCAGGAAACATGAACGTCATTCCTGGGAAAGAGGGTGTGCATGTGCCCTTTCTTCTGTGCAGCACTCCAAATGCAGGTGCACCCACTGAGAGTGTGCACGGTCTAGTCTTTAAAAACCTCACCTATAAAATCCATTTTGTGTCCATAATCCCCACAGACAGTGACATTGAAACAGAGGAATTACAAAAGGGTAGGAAAAAGAGAAATTCGATGAATCGTTGTAGGAGCTATAACTGCAGAAAAGTCGAAGCAAGTTAAAAATAATATAATTAATCAGAAGATCTGTTTCAATTAAAATTTAAATATTAGACTACAGAAAAAGAAAATGTTCTGGGAAAGGCATTTTTAGAGCTATGTGAAGGCTAAGTTATCTGTAGATTCAGATAATCCATGAGTAACTTGAATTATTTTAGAAAAGGCTAAAAAAAGGAGAATACTTCCAGTTTTTGCATGGAGCAGGAAATATTAAGAGTCTGTTCACTTTAGTGTCCTCTCTGGTGAATTGCTGATCACAAGTAAACAAGTCCTCTAGCTAGTGGGGGTAGAAATAAGCATGTGGTTGTGGGCTGAGTCATAGAAATGAGTCAATGGGAACTCACTTTACCTTTGGCTGAGCTGGGGTTACTCACTGAGCACCAATCCCAGCATAAATTAAATACAGCTATCTCAAACATCCCTCAGGATAATAAGATATGGTATTCATAAAACACCACATTAGCAGCATTTATCTTCTGATGTGCTTTCAAAAGGACCTGATGTAACTCAGTCCCATTGTCCCTTGGCATTTGCAGTAAGTTATGTTAATAGAATAAACCAAACTAACATTTCAGTTCCCATACTAACATTTCCCCAGCAATTATCTAACATGTTCCAAAATCTTTTCTATTTCAGAGGCTTTTGTTGTTTCAGTCTTCCTCCCTAATACTGCAATCAGAATGAATATAACTACTTAAAAACAGTGCTTTCCCATCAGAGAGCAGATAGACACTATGCCTCAATATTTCATATAATTAAGTCATAAGCAGTGGCCTTTGTCAACATAGTAGCCGGCACAACTTGTTCTTCGGTGTTTTTACTTTCTTGGCAGTTGTTTTGTGGTCATAAGCACAATGTGGCTCACAAGCAAACTTTGTCAATTAAAGTTACCAAAATTACCTTCTAAAGACCCATAATGACCCTTCAATTTACCATCAGGCTGTATTGAACAAACTAAGTCTCATGAGGTGAGCTGCAGCGCATCAGCCAGGCAATCATAGAACTGAAGAAATACTGTATAAGCCAGTAAGTCAGAAGAGTAGGAATACTTGGTTTTACACCTTGAAAAGCAGAAAAAAACCCCCAAACCACGGTGTTTTGAAATGGAGACATAAAAAACTCTCCACACCAATGATCTAGTGTGAGTTAGCTGTTCTGTGGGAAGTCAACAGAATGCAGTTCTTTTGTTAACAAGCTTCAGAATAATTCTGGAAATAACTTACAGCTAATACCTGAAAAATTTTATGTAATGTTGTAAGCAAGTATTGTTATGGAGTAATTAACATCAAAAAGGTTCATTTCTCTTGGTTCTCTTCCATTTTTATTTTTGTCTTCTTTATGCTCAAATTGCAGCAAAGGCTTTGTCTCTGTTTCTTGGGAAAAAAATGTAGTGCTGTGCAGTGCAGCTGCGCTGCAATGATGCTCTTTACACTGAGTGGGAAGGGAGATGGATTCTGGGAGCAAACCCAGATTTTTCCTGCAGAGAGCTGCAAACCATAGAGTGTACAGGATCTTCTTCTGTTGCTTTCTCACCTCTGTTCTCCACAGAGAGGTACAAGAAACTTGCACATGTTCTGAAATAAGCCAGTCAAAGGCCTTTATAGACTGTCATCTTTAATGGTTTAAAGAGGGCTATAGGTCTGAGGTGTTACCCTGAGCACACAGGAGAGATAGTGTTTATCTGTCATAAATTGCATGTATGTATGAAAAAAAAAGCTATAAAGTGGGCCAGCCACAGCCAGTGGGTTTTGAAAATGTTAACCACATAAAAGACTCATCTTACATTAACAACTAGGCAAGTTCATCTTCCCATAATATTGTCTTTCATAACATTAACTGTTATGTAGGACTAAATCCACATAACCTTTATAGCTGGGCATAATAGTTTGTTTTCATGCCTTTGACTGACTGTCCCCTCTCTTGCTGTGCCCTAAGAGCAGTAATTCAAGTGCAAGTGCCAGCAGCTGAGAATGCATAGCAGATCCCAGGTTACCCAAACTGACTAAGCAGTGTTGCAGAGGTCCTGGTATAAGGTTCATGTGCTTATAAAAATGTAACACTCTTTCTGCAAATGTCAGTGTCTTCCTCCTATTCCAACATGCACATTCCTGTCAACACTTGTCCTATAAATAGAGTGTGTCTTATGAGCTTAATTCATGGCAGAGCATATTGGCATGTCTGGTCCAGGGATCACTTATTCACCTCCAGGATCAACAATTCCAAGTTCAAACAACCATAAATTAATAACAGATTTATAAGGATTTTTATGTTCACACACCTTTTAGGAGGCTCATTTAAAAAGGCAGTGTGAAAACACCAGCCTATTTTGAGATTTTAAAAGTATTTGAAGGAATTATATAAATACAATAATTTCAACAAAACCATCAGTCTGACTATCGAGTTTGACGTATGCTTTACACTGGTGCTTTCAGTAGCAATCTCTTTATCCCAGTTACCTGCAGCTGTATAATGCAATTTCCATCTGTGATGCTGAAAAGAAATGTTCAAGTGCACTACTTTGAATTTGGTACTGAAATAACTCCCCCTTGACTTACAATTATTACTTCTGATTTAACTTTTCATGATGGCAATCCACAAGTCTGTTACTTGAGTCTGTAGTCTGAGGCACACAGGCTGCCTTCAGCCGTGAATCAGGACTGTGATCCTGGCTTGTTTCTGTCATGCTCTCGCTGGGCATAGATCCCAAACAAGCTACCTGGCTGTTAAGCCATCATCTCTGATGATATGTTCTAACATATGAGAAGGTGGTTCTGTGTGAAGTTGTTCTTTAACTTTACGTATTCATGTGTTACTACTACTCTGTTTTTTCCTCTCATTGCATTCATAAGCCTATGGAGAAGATGTAGTGGATTTTTCAGCAAAGCAGTCAAGGCTTTCAGTTTGCCTGCTTCCTTTATCTGCTGAAACAGCCCATGGTAATTCAGACTAGGTCTTACCTGGAAAATACATATCCAGTCATTTACAGAGGGATGATTTATCTCATTTTTATGTCTTAACTTACTTCTGTTCTCCCACAGCTATTTTCCTGCCACTTGTTCTCATCAGAGAAATTTTAGCTCTGAATTTATTGTTCTAGTCCATGCTGTTCTTCCAAGCCTACAAAAATAACTCAGGTCGGACTCCATCCTATCCTGTCTGCTGGTGGCTGTGGTCCAGCTCAGTGTAGTGGGGTGAAGCAGCAAGTCACAGAGAATTTTCTGTGGATTCCTTTCTCCACACTGGGTTTTGTTTTTCTGTTGTCATTTTCCAAGTAATTCAGCAGACATTCTCAGAAGAATTTTGATGACTTTTGTAAGACACTTAAAAGGTCACCTATGCAACATGTCTTTCTAAGACACATCTGTTTTCGACTAAAGTAGAAAAGCATTCAAATTCTGATTACTTCTACAGGGTACAAAGGTTTTTTGAATGAATAAATGAATGAATGAGTCATAAGAACAAGACTATTTTTTCAACAAACAGATGTGAACTCTAGAAAGACTTGCCTTTGAATATTTTCAAGCTCATAATTGATCCAGTTGACCTGCTAAAAATTTGGCAGAAGAAAATCGTCATGGAAGCAGAACCCAGACTGAATATGTATATGGGTTCTATGCAAGATACACTTCTGCATGGAGAGGCACCTCTATCGTACTTGGCTTCAGCCAGTCACAAATCTGAAGACTGACAACACTTTTTTTTTTCCAAGGTACCCTATTCAAAAAGGCCTGTAAGTGCATTTCAATATGGAGTTTATAGACATTGAAGATAAAAAGAAAATAGCTTCTGAAATCCTACCTTGATCTCAATTTTATTTCCAGTATCCAATTTCAAACCAAACTCAGATAGGAAAACATTCATATCTGAACAAATCAGAATCCAGTTTTGACCATGAGACAGTACTGGTCAAGCAAAAATAGAACTCAAATATAGTCAACAGTAGGCAAGAAAAAGCATACAAAAAGATATCTGATTTACAATCTAAACCATTGCAAGACAAATCACGTGGGTTTTTTTTTAAAGGTTGTTGTTTTACAATTGCAGTATATCTGCTAATGGACACTGAATCAAAAAACAAGTATCACAAATTAAAATTCATTTTTGTTACTACTGCTTGTGATAGTTCTTGCCATTAATTTCATGTTATAGTAGAATTTCCATGAACAAATTAAGTATTATTTGAGTGCGTGGGCTAAAGACTTTTACAATCCATTTTTTTAACTCTGTGTTTACAATGGACCAAACTAAAAGCTAGCTTAACAAAAACTTGTTGAACAAATTTTCAATGGAAATAAAGACTACAAACTACACAAATTAGGTTAACATAGTACGAGGTTAATAATTGACTGCAGTTAGAGACATTTGTTACAGAAACTGAGTTGATGCAAAAGATAAAAGGCAAGCTCTGGGGTAAATATTTATTCTTAACTGCATTCCAGAACACTTTTATCCCTATGGGCTAATTCTGTTTGAGATATTTACTGAAATAGAATTACCACTATCACTCGACCACTGTACCTAGATTCATGAAAACCAATCAGTATGTGTGCAGTTAAATATAAAAGTATACCTTTTCATTCATTCTTTTACATTCTTTCATTCATTCACTGTAAAAATATTTATATATATAACTTCTATTTCAGTGCAGATTAAATTTTTTTTGACATACAAAGGGTTATAGTGACATGCCATTTTGTTATCTGCTGTATTGTTGTAGTAATTTGCTCATAGGCAGCACAAATATATTTATTAAATACTTTTTTTAAGTTGAAAATAAAAGCCAAGATGAAATATGTCTAATGTCCTACTTTCAGTGCTAAGAGTGTGATTTTTTTCTTCAGCTTATTTCAACTGTACAGTTCCCTGCAGCAGTTTAAAATCTGGGTGAAAAACAATAGTTGCATACATTTTGCAGCCACAGCTAAGCCTAGTGTCCAATTTTCACATACTGACTCTATCCCACTGTCTCCTGAGAGTGCGTGAGCTGGAGGTACAGGTGCAGCTTGGTGAAGGTCAACAGGATTGGTGCTGTGGTTGGTCTGCTGGTGACTACAGAGGCTTAGCTTTGCCTCCCACAGCCTTTGACTCACAACTGGCCTGCAGTATTCCAGCTGTATCTATTAGTTTTCTTAACAGAGTCTCTGATCTACTGATCCCGCTATTTTATTCCATAACAATTTTTGGTCCAAATCTTCAATGCTCATGCTGTTGTCCATCTGGATAAGCCATGCATTACAAGGCGTCTTTCCTCCATTCTTCCATAGAGACATTTTGTCTTTATTTTGAAGGATTCTTCATGACTGACTGATAATGGTACTTCTGCCCTTTTTTTCTCAGATGTGTTAATTTACTGCCTTGCTCCTCCATTTTCCCTCCTCTGCTTCCTCTCCCCTCTTTGGAAGGCTTTCTCCTTATTCCAACCATAGATTTTTAAGTGAATGATATATGCCTACCTTACACATCTTGCTTTATTGTTGCTTCATCTTCAAAAAACAAAACACCATGCATGAAAAAAAATCTGTTTTCATTTGACAAATTGAAAGAGAAGTACAAAATAAATAAAATAAAGGTAAGCATAAAATCGGTGATTCTTACTTGTTTCAAATCACTGATATTTCCAAAGAAAATTGGAATTGAAGGACTCCCTCGTAAACACTTCTCATCCATGTAGCCAGAATCCCACTGCCTGCTTTTGCCTCACTTGAAATGATGTGATCAATTTGATGGTGTGGTAGTGTTTTTCTCATACTTTAGGATGTGCCTGTGAATTTCTTAAGAAATCATCTAATGACCTAGCATTTTACAAATGCATACTGAAACCATATCTCTGTTACGAGTGAAATGTACATTTTGGAGACACAGGATAACCAGGTATGTGAACCCAGTCTCTGTGAAGCAGGAAAATTCACACTCTGTAACCGAGCGCTAGCTGCTGCCTGCACTGCAATTAGCTTTGATGGGTTACCCTGCATGTATGTGGGTATTTACAAATTCCATGAACACAGTTAGAGAAAAATTATATGTGAGAGCCTGGGAGAGGCACAGCTGCTCAGTTGCACATCCCTGGGTCCAACCAGCAGTGAGGAGACACATTCCCAGCAGGAAGATGTACACAGAGCACGTGTACATGCTACATCCCTACCAATACACACACCCAGCCACATGAATCAGACAGACACCTAGAGCACTCACATGGGCACAGAGTGTTCTGAGGTCTTCATCCTGCTCCCCTCTCCTTTCCGAACATCCCGTAATAAATCCAAATTAATCTCAAAATGCTTTCCCCCTACATCCACAATCTATCCCCCACTCCTGGGCAGCAACACACCCCTCACTCTGAGATGTGATCTGGGGGCGGCTCCCAGGGACTTGTGGGGATGCAGAGGTGCTTTATCACATAACCTACCATACATGTCTGGAAAAAAAAAAAGTATATATATATATACACGCACATTCAGACCCACACACATATATATGTGGCTGCATTATTTCTGATCCTTTTCATGTACGTCAGAGTTCACATACTGTGATGTCTGTGGTGCCACACAATACTTGTTACCTTGTTCAGCCAGAGCTTGATCCATCCTCCTTGACCCAAAGGCTGGGAGAGAACACAGGTCTAATGAGGCAACACACAATCATTCTGATCTCAGGCCAGTGGTGACTCTTGAATTAATCTCTCAATTTTTACCAAAGGATATGTCAAAATGGATCACTGTGTCCCCTGATGTCTTAGTGCTTCCTTTTTCTGCTTGTAAATTTCTGTACATCACAGAAAGAGGTAAAGATCAAGAACCCTGGAAGGTTTAAAGAGGGACAGAATATTGCTACTACTAGAAGCACTATCCAGGCTTAGGGAAAATGGAACAAAATCAAACCACATGATTCATAATGCGTTAGGTAAGTAAGAAAGATAAATTGGTGACATGAGTTTGAATAAACATGCAGATTCTCTCACATCTAAATATGGAATTTTGCACCTTCCTCCTAGACTATCTAGAATTGGCATCTGTTTGGAGGAGAATACAGAACAGATGTGATGCTGTGTGGCTAGACATGTGTTAATGTTTTGTAGAAGCAGAAAAATACAACTTCATTTCTAAAACTTGGTAATGAATTCATCAGTGAACCAATGAGTCATCAGAGTTCTGTCTTTAAAATATAACTTAAAATAATCCTGCTATTTAAAAAAAAAAATGAAATTTAGGGCAAAGTGCTAGGTTTTATTTTGTTTCTTTTAATTTAATTAAATTACTTTTTTTTTTTGTGAGTATCTCTGGCATTTGATTATATTTTTACAGGATTCTGGATCCCTGGCGTACTGTTGAGTTCTCTGTGTTTGCAAACAGATGTGTACCCATACTGACCCAGAAACGCTCGCGTACTGCCTCAGGCTGTTTAGCTTAGTGCTGTTTCTCTCCATGTCATCACATGTTTTGACCAGTCATGTGTTTCACTATCTCCACCTCGTAGTGCAAGACGATGGGAAAAGCAAACTTTAAAGATGCGGTTTTGGAGCAGAGTTTTTCTTGTCTCACAGTTCCTATCAACTCATATCCTCCGCTTATATTCAGGAAAAACCAAGTCTCCTCCTAGATTATTTATGACCAGTAGTAGTCCCCTGTGGATCTAAGACAAAGGAGCTATTTTTAATACTTCCAAGAAAAGTATTTCTGAACACAAGAAAATCACTTCTGGTTAAACTGGTACTTGAATAGCTTATGGATAAATCTTTTCTGACATCTGTTTCATCAGAAGCTTAAGCAATCATTCAAAGCCACCCGCATGTTTGTACAGAAGGTTGTTTCTGCAGCAGGTTTTCTTGTGAATCATGATTAACATTCTTCTCTGTTGTCTGTATCGTACACAGAATTTTGTAGCGTGCTTTCACATACAGTGTTTCTTAGAAAGATGAACCTGTGGAGAACACACAGTTGCCATAGCAACATTTTTGTATTCTGAAATGCTATCATACTACATTTTTTCCAACTTCAGCTTTTGTAGACTGCAAATGCCATCTTTCATCATTCAAGCTGTCAGTTTATCTCTTAAGATTCATTCAGGATTACTTTCATTTTGTGATTAAATCCCTCAACATAAAATTATGGGCTGTTCTACTGCTATTGTAAGAGAATTTGTGGTTAACTGAAAAATAATGCAAGTCTTCATAGGCATAGAAAGGAAAAGTTACAGTTTATACAATATACATGACAGGTTGATCAAAGAGATACATGTGCACAGATACTACAAGGTACAACTGTATTGTAGTGACACATACATATTCTGCCAGGGAAGCCCATTAATAAAGAGGCTTTGGCTTTATTTAAGTCAGCTATGCAAAATCAGGGTAGAGGAGAAAAGAATAAGGTGATTTGCCTGCATTCACGCATAAAGGTATCACAAAATCATCGAATGGCCTGGGTTGGAAGAGACAAGTCTTCTGGTTCCAGCCCCCTGCTGTGTACAGGGACATCTTCCATTAGACCAGGATGCTCAGAGCCCCATCCAATCTGCCCCTGAACACTTCCAGGAATGGGACATCCACAACTTTTCTGAGGAAACTGTTCCAGTGCCTCACAGTAAAGAATTTGTTCTTTTATCTATTCTTAATATCCTAAACTTATGCTCTTTCAGTTTAATGCCATTCCCCCTTGTCCCATCACTACATGTCTTTGAAAAAGCCCCTCTCCAGCTTTCCTGTAGGTGCCTTTAGGTACTGGAAGACTGCTATAAGGTGTCCCCAGATGTAGCAATTGAGACTCCTCCAGGCTGAACAACCCCACGTCTCTCAACCTCTCCTCATAGAAGACATTCTTCATCCCTCTGATCATCTTCATGGCCCTCCTCTGAACTCACACCAACAGTTCCATGTCCTTTTTAAGGTGGGGGCCACAGACCTGGACAGAGCACTCCATGTGTGGTCTCACCAGAGCAGAATAGAAGTGAGAATCTCCTCCCTCAACCTGCTGATCACAAACCTTTTGGCACAGCCCAGGATATGGATATGATTCTGGGCTGCAAGTGCACATTGGCAGGTGATGTTGAGCTTCTCATCCACCAGCGCTCCCAAGTCCTTCTCTCAGAGTGGCTGCCAACCCACTCTCTGCCCAGACTGTATTGGTGTTTGGGGTTGCCCTGACCCATGTGCAATAATACCTTGCACTTGGCTTTATTGAACTTCACAAATTTCTCACAGGGCTACCTCTCAAGCCTGGCAAGGTCCCTCTGGGTGGCATCCCTTTCCTCCAGCTTGTCAACCATTTACACATTCATATTGAAGATTTTGTTTTAACTACAAGGTTTAAATTTTTCTGATTGCTCATCTGACTCTAGTTCGTATTTTCAACTTTTCTGCCAATCATTTATGTCTAGAACTTAAATTTTTAAATGACAGCTGATAGTCTGGCTATTGCAAAAAAAATCTCCCACTTTAAGAAGTTTTTCTCAGTATATAGTGAAAGATGTGTTTAGAACATCAGACTGGCAACCAGTTATTCTCACTATTGTAATTGCCAGTTCAAGTAGGAAGCAGAGACTGTATGCAGGAGAGGCTTCTGGAAACTTACACTGAAGGGAAAATTAAGTAGGGTAAATAAATATTCTTTTCAAGAAATCCCTGGACATTCTCATCTCTGAAGTCTTTACTAATTTCAAACCAAAAATATTTTTTTCCACACTACTTCATAAATACGTATTACATCAACCAACATGAAAGATATTCAAGAAATATATTCAATAGCCTTCTGACACCGGGGAGCAGATATTTCTCTAGACACATCAGTGGCCAGAGTAGACATATCAGTGACTAGCAGTTGTCATCTAGGCTATTCAAAGTGCAAAAAGCTTTAACTAGCACCTGAAGGCAGAGCACAATACACACCACCTCATGAAGGAGAAAAGATCATACCTCAGCTTGTACACCATGCTCACTGCAGTATGTCAAGCAAATACTGTGACAACTTGTTGGTCAATCATAATAATGTTTAACCCCATTGTTTCAAGCAGAGTCTCCATTTAAACAATAAAACCACTTCCTAGGTTAATCTTAAATGTGCTTCCCATTGAGCTTGCTTGTTTGTTGCTATATAATCTACTATCAACAAAGGCTGGAAAATGATTTTTTTTTGGCTAGGAAAGTTTGAAATTCATCAGCTGGAAAGACCCCAGTGTTCCAACAATAGTGGGATATAGTTACAAATCTATCCATGCACATGTTGCTCTTCTGTTGATACCTGTACACAATAGGTTACCACTGCTACGCCACTAAACAAATTGCTATTATCCCAGTCTAGACAGAAATTTTACAAGGAGGGTCAGAGTTTAGGGAGGTGGTCAAGGTGACTACTGAATATGATATGAATGTCTTGGCAAAAAGACAGATTCCTTCTGAAATTTCTGTTCTGAAATTCCTCCATTCCTGGGGAATTCCCAATAAGAATTAATATTTTTAAAATAATGCTGCATAATGTTTTTGCTCTTTTTCGTTGTTTTAGGTTTGTTTTTTGTTTTTTGGTTTTTTTTTTACTACTGAGAGCAGTGTTGTTAGCCTTTTCTTACTTACTGTATTTCTATTTTAAAATACAGCTATCTATATGTATTTATATTGATAGACAGCATCTTGATAACAGGGAACTCTTTCCCGCAAGATCAATGGTGACAGATTTCTGTAATCTAGATTCACACACCTATTACTAAAGCCCCAAATTCAGTTAAGAATTGCTATTTTACACTGAGCACCTAATCCAGAATTATCAAAACCGTAAACAAGCAAATGCTTCTTCAAAGAAGGAAAAATAACAATTCTACCAAGTAGGAAAAAAGCTTCAAAATTTCCATCACAACAAATATGTATTTTTTTTTTTTAATATTTTAGGGGATATTTTATATAACTGCTAGACAGTCTGGTGAAAGCACAAGTCCATGATTTTTTAACATAAAGACTATTTCTTCACTTTTTCAAGCTTTATTTTGTACTAGTTTGTTGGTTTTGCTTTTTTCCAGCTGTGAGGTTGCTCTGAAAATTGAAAAGGAAAGGAAATATAAAAGTATGAAAGGGAACTACGGCGGAGGGGGAATAAAGAAAAGCTGATGGATGGACACACACACACACACAGAGAGAGAGAACACAGATTAAAAAAAGAATGGTCGTAAAAAACAGAGACTCAGAACTACACATGCAGTATGTCAGTACAATAAAAAAAAGGAAACCATAAGCATGACATATATAGTACAGCCTAAAAACTGCACACTAAATACTTGTTTTCTTCCCATATGGCATGTCTGCAGTCACCAGATGAAATCCCAGTTGATAATTCTGCAGGCTTATTGCATAACAGGAACTGATTTGTTGATGAAAGCCAAGAAAAGATTAAACAGAGATTTTCAGGGTCAACCCACTTCTCATCCATTCAGATTTGTTGTAATTTCAAATGCTTTCTTTGCAGATCTACAGCAAATAGTTATGGCTAAGCTTTAAACATGGTAAGGAATTAGACCAGTTGGTATCCTCCTATATTCAGGTCTTGAAGTACTCTCATACTTCCACTGAAATTGCAGGATTAAGAATGATAGTTTTGTAGACAGTAGATGAGTCTAAAGAATTAAAAAGGAGATATCTGTTATGAACACTCAACTGCCTGGCTGGCAAGGTATATGAAATATCTTTTACTCTAAAGGAAATTATCTTACTTTTCTGAAAAGATTTGCAATAAATTAAACATATGTCTTCCTGATTCTAGTTCTGAAATACATGAAAGAATATTTTAATGTCTTAAGGGTAAACATTTGTATCTATGTAAACAAACTATGGAACTGAAGTCATTGATGTAGTCTATGCAAAACTGGTATCTGCTTTTGCATGTAAAGCTGGGCAAAAATGCTTCTGTGAGTCATATAGCCTACAAAGGCTTCTGTTTCAAAGCAACTGAAAGTAACTATGGTTTTCTGAATAGTTTCAGCTGTAAAAAAACCTACAGAAAGTCTTGGTAAGTGTTGAAGTTATTCATATCATCATCTTGGTTCTTGATTCACATAAAGAGTAGAACTGACTGATAGTATGACAGTCTAAAATATATACACATAAAATACAAATATATATATGTGGTATCTTTATACATTTATATATATATAAAACAGTTTTTCAGGGTTGGAGTTCTGATCATATATACATATGACACATCTGTATATCACATGTATATATAAATGAAGCTTCACAAAACTGTTAAATGATGTAAATGCCATATGCATATATATTCAAAAAAACCCTCTAACTTTGACAGCCTATTAAAATATATCTCTATGCTTACTATTGTCATTCTTATAGGGGTCAGTAGGAAAGTATCTTTTCAATAGGAGAAGGTCTGTTCTCTCACAATTATTATACACTTCCACCACAACGTATGAGAAATTACTAATTCAGACCCTACAAAGAGTGCATGTTCTGGTTTTTGCTGTAAGATCCTCCAAGGTATGCCTGTGAGAATTGGAACAATTTGAAGCTACTTACAACCATTATTTTAGAAAGTCCTACAGAAAAAAACATCTAACAGTCAAGCACATGAAAAACAAAGGGATATATGAGGAATTTTTCTCTTGAGATATGCTAGACTCATATCTGTCTTTCTGGAAACAGTGTCTGAAATCCTGACCTGGAAACAGGCCCTCTGTTTCATGGATACTCTGCCTGATCAACATGATCCTCACAGCCTCCTCCCAACTGTTAAATGAAAAACTTCCATTAAAAAAGTTTACACTGCAAATATAAAATACTAAGCAATTTCCCAAGGAAATTTCAATTAATTCATCAGTAGTTTCAGTAAAATAGTTTTCAGGCACACATTAAAAAGGATTGGAATGGGCCATTATAAAAATTTGATGCATGTACTGGCACTTACTGTAGAAAGGGGATGACAAACTTTTAGAAGGTTGTCCTAAGCTTTTATTTTATTAATATATCTACATAATTAATTTTGAGAAAGGGAGATTTAGATAGATAGATAGATAGATAAACAGATAGATATGATTGCATTGTGTCTCTCAGGCTATTCGAGTCACAGTCTTCGCAAGTTTTCAATTTCAGCTACAAGAGCAATTTGTGGTTACAGTAGGTTATAGTCCTTTCATATCAGCTACTGCAAGGAGGTCATAAGATAGAACTTGGATAGAACTTGGTGGTATAAGAATCTTGCATTTCACTCCTGTCTCCATCATCTAAATGCACTGCACTCTTTATCAATCTCTCTGAAAATTAACTGCATATTAGATATCTCTTGTGATGTTTACAAACCACTAGGTAGATATGAAAACCCTGGTGTTATTGAACTTGTTTTGCTCAAAGAGCAGTAGTAAAATGAAAGTTTTGAAATATATCACCCAGAAGAGGCATCAGAATATTTCCTTATTGGAAAGTGGAAGACGTCATTAAAAAAAAAAAAAAAATCTTTCTGTCTTCAGTATTTCATTTTGCTTTCATTACTTATCTTCTTGGATAATTTTTAATCCTCCAAAATATTACATGTGGGAGAAAATACTACCACCTATGTGGAGATATTAAGGCTTTACAACTTTAATACTGAAAATCATTTCCTTGGTCCATCTTATATTTTATAACATTCATTTGCTTTGCAAGCATTTTTATGTCAAGGCTCCCTTGCACTGAGGGGTAAGCTGTACACTTCACAGTGAAAACAGACAGATAACATATTTCCTTATTGTTTTCTAGTCATTGCAGATGTAGGATTTAAACTATGTAATATCATTTATTTACACATAGATTCATAGAATCATTTAGGTTGGAAAAGACCTCTAAGGTCATTGAGTCCAACCATTAACCCAGCACTACTTCCCCTCTAAAATCATAACTCCAAGCATCACAACCACACAGTCTTTTGAGCACTTTCAGGGGTGTGACTCCAATACTTCCCTGGGAAGCCCATTCCAATGCCTAGCCAGCCTTTCAGTGAAGAAATTCTTTGAGGTGTTCAACTTGAATCTCCTCTGGTGCAGTTTGAGGACATTTCCCCCTGTCCTGTTGCTGGGAGAAGAGGCCGACCCCCACCTGGCTGCACCCTCCTTTCAGCTGGTCGTAGAGAGTGATAAGGTCACCCCTGAGCCTCCTTTTCTCCAGGCTAAACACCCCCAGCTCCTTCAGCTGCTCCTCACAGGACTTGTGCTCCAGACTCTTTACCAGCTCCATTGCCCTTCTCTGGACACACTCCAGCACCTCAATGTCCTTCTTGAACTGAGGGGCCCAGAACCGGACACAGCACTCAAGGCATGGCCTCACCAGTGCCGAGTACAGGGGAACAGTCCCTGCCCTGGTCCACACTATTGCTGGTACAAGCCAGGATCCCATTGGCCTACATGTAAACTCCTAAACAAAACACATGAAGTAACACTTGAATTCAAGAAAATCCTTGGAACACACCTGTTGTGAAACCTCTGTTACCCCAAGCCAGTTTAAAACAATTTTTTTTTCTGTGTTTACTTTTAAATGTCCTCTCCAGATTCATATCAATCAAAACAAACAAATCTTGTCTCATTGCAAAGCAGAAAGAAATTTTTACCCACTGCAGCCTAGGAGCAGAAGAGAACTGCAAATGGAAATAACAGAGGTCAGGGCATCAGTTTTGAAGACTCTACTGAAATTAGAGTAGACAAAAAAGAATAAACTTCTATGAGAGCTTTGAGTATCTGTCTTCAAAATAAATCACTTACAGGAGCCATCTGGAGAAATTCTAAAGACCTCAGCTATTCAGAAGTAGCTAGGCAGCTGTTCAGTACATGAATAAAGCGACTGGTATCTTCTATCATGCATTGAAGAAAGGTACTCTTAAATATCTGTCACTCTTAATTATTTATGTCAACGTAAAATTCAAATTAGAAGTTCACATTAGAAATACTGAAGGATATTCACATGAATGATGTTATGGTACATCAGTCAGCTTAAGGAATACTTCTTTGGGAACCATGTTTATCTTTGTCAGGCATCTTCTATTTGGAGATGGGTTTTTTTGGTTCTTCCTTGTTAGCCAAATAGTAGCACTACAAAAATAAGTAAAATTTATGATGAAATAAATAACTATATGAAATAACTAAAATTGCTGTGTTGCATTATACAAAAAATTTATCTAGTTTAGTATGCAGAAAAATTTCTTTCTTGTCTTTCATGAGGGGGCTGCTTACCTAGCCTCTTTCAGTCAAGAAAGCACTGTCTAATTTGATATTTTATCTCAATGGCAAAGGTATGAAGGATCCTTTGGAAAATAAATAAATATTTTTGACTGTTTTTTGAAAGCAATTTGTCTAGAGATCACAGAGCTGTCTGTCTGTGATTTATTTATCACAGGTCAGCAGGGGAGCACAGGAAGAGCAGTACGTAGGAATTCCAGCCACTCCAAACACTGAGTCATCTTCATGGAGGGCCCAACTTAAACTTCTTAAATACAGTTTACATTCTCCAGCATTATCAGTAAATAAAACTCATTAAAATGAAGGGGAAAATAATATAGGTTATAGTTTACCAAAGTGAATAATAAATAGGCATCTAAAATTACATGATTGAGCCAATCAACACAGACTAAATTTCAACAGTCTTTTGCAATAATAGGCATTGTAAGTGTCTTTTACTATGGACAGACATCCACTCCTGTTTGGTTAGCTTGTAGCAGAAAAATTTATGTGCTGTACACAGCTGAATCCTGCTCAACCAAGTGCCTGCAGGCATTTAGATAAATATAAATTCAGGTCCCTCACACCTCAGCTCATACTGCAGTCAACTTTACTACAGAACCGTATGCTTCTGTTTGATGGGGTCAGCTGCCTTTGCTCTGACCAGCTGGCTCCAGAAACTGCACTCTGGTAGTAAACCACCATCTGCAAGACTTGTGGCTTTCCCTAAACACCAAGAGCCAAAATTTGAATTTATTTCCAATGTGTTTAGGGGAATGATAGATATTATGCACAGGCACCGCGTATTTTCTGTCTGGTACAATCTGGCATGGAAGTGAAGGGAGAGGACAGCACAGAAGCAGAAATAATAATTAAGTAATTTTATTAAAGGTGAAATGATAATGAATATTGGAAGTGACTGAAGTGAAAGCTGGTATGTCAGGTGGTTATGCAGGTACAATGTGACAAATGCTCCTTCAGAAGCAGGAAAAATCTCAGTTCAGGATCTCTGCCCTTTGTCTCTCTCATCTGAGACCTGAGCTTAAACTGCAACAGTAGTGCTCAGATGCATGACATGTATTTAAAGGGAAGTAGAATACCCTTTACTAGATCTTTCAACATTTCAGTGTTGGGGTTTTCCTACTATTAATGTAGCGTAATAAACCACATAGTAATACACCAATAAAAGGCATATATTTTATCTCAAGTGTTAGGTATGTATTAATGAATACAGACATATTTTAAGTGCCAAGGGAGGGGTGAGAACTGATGCATACCAAGAGCTAACGTATTCATATCATAGACCATGGAAAAGACTGACAAGGTGGTGGATTTTTTCCTATGATACTTACAGGAGAAATGCCAGTATTGTAAACTGATAAAACAACCCCAAAAACCAAAACCAACCCACCACTGAAACCAAAACCACAAGGAAAGAGCCTGAACCAGAATAGCTTTTCCCTGGAAGATTTCTTCACTCCAAACAAAATTAATGGTCAAATTCAGAAGGAAATGCTCTTTAAATCTGAAGAAGCCAAGAGATAAATCCACCTACCTTTCATCTCAGTCTTTCATGCTAATTAACACATATAATATGCAATGAGAAATATAAAAAAGCAAAACTTCAAAAGTATTCCAACTTTTTTCAGTAACTAACTCACTATCTGCATGATGTCTGCTAAAGAAAGTGTTTTCCTCTAGTGCCTGTTCAGCCTGGAGGAAGTATGCTCCTTTGGGGCACATAAAAATCCTTTTATACTGCTCTAAATTCTTGTGCCTGTGTTGTTAAATGTATACTTGATTTATTGAAAGTAAAACTAGCAGCTACAAGGATTCTGCATTTCTCTACATTCAGCATCTCTGAGAGTCTCAGTTCCTTATCTGTCCGGTTGTTCTGAAGTCTCAGATATACAAGATCAAGTCTGAATGCAGACATCCTCATCTCTGCTTGTTTGCTGTTTCTGAATGACAGTCACACTTTAGTTGTCATCTCCTCCTTTCACAAGAAAGCCTGATTAGGTGCTTAAAAAATTCTTATTCGAACAGGGGAAAAAACCAGCACTAAAATGTTTGACGAAGAGCCATTTTCGCAGTATGAAATACTGGAAAATGGTCCCAAGGCAATAGTGCTGTTCATGGAGATTTCATTGATTATTCAGTGGAATTAATAAAAATTAAAGGATTTTATCCTGCTCCTTTCCTACTAGTAGTATTTGGTTACATTTTTTGCAAACTATTAACGTGTCCTCCTTTGTAACAGAAAAGTGACTTAAACAGAAAAAAAAGAAAAAATAGATGATGTGCAATTTCCTTAGATAAACAATAGTATAAAAATCTAATGGCTTCAAGGGCATTTTGCTGTAAGATGGTGGTGCGCAAAGAGGTTGTCTTGGTTTGTAAACATTGTTGGTAATTTCACAGCTATAATACCATGATCAACCACAAGGTCTTCTCCAGACAAGAATGCAGACCTAACACTGGCTATTCAAGGAAGGGTCACATGAAAATATCTGTGTAAATCTGAGGAATACATACAGGCCCTGCCTTTACCTGTGCTTCAGGAGTGATCACAGTGATGCACACTGAATTTTGCCACTTGCTTTATGGAGTTGTTTCCTCTATTAATCTTCCCCGTTGATATTATTTAATTGCATTTTCCAAGTCTTCAGTAATGCTTGTCCAGTTAAACAAATTGTACTTTAATTTCAAGACAGTAATATTTTCTCAGGATGTCCTCTCTTTTCACTTGGTTTAGGAATTTTAATTAAGCATGCAGTTGCCCAATCCAGTACTCAGCCCATGGCAAACCCTTCCAAAATCTACAATATTTTCTTAGACATAAACAGATAGATGACTGAACTTGTGCTTCTGAACGTCTTCACAAAATGCTATGTGAGCTGATTCATCACTGAAATACTAATGTTTGAAGACAAATATTGGTAGTTCAGTGTCCAAAGAGTTCAATTCTCCCTGCTATAAAATGTCTTCTGAATACCGTATAAAAGACCTGACACAGCTGAGTATTGTTTCAAGCAACATTCATTTAAAAGACTTTGGTGTAAGAAAAATCCATTTAAAAAAACCCAATCAGAATCACTCACAGAGAAATATATCAGAAGCACCCTCTACAAAAGACTAGAAAAGGAGATACTAGCATTTTATAACCTTTATACTGAGTGGAAAACCTCACTGCCTAACAAGGTTTTATTCTTATGAGACCAATGACAGCCTCTCTTGGTTATACACTGCAACTGGTGATTCCTTAACTTAAATACTGGCCTAAGCAAAATAAAAACCTCAGGACATTTCTTTTTGGTGAGATAAAAAAGTTAGCTGGTTTAAAATTTTTATTCACATATCAGGTAAAAGGTAAAATCTATCCAAAGGTACATTAAAAAAAAAAAAAAAAAGGAAAAAAAAAAAGATGCTCTTCACCACTACCAGGAAAAGGCAGTATCAGAAATGTGATGCATCTAAGTATTTCTACCAACCTCTTTGCTTGACTGCTAAGAGATTCAGGTGAGCCTACATTTGGTGAAAGGAAGATTTGTTCCTGTAATTAAAGCACTGGAGTGGAAGAGCTGTCTCTACCACAGAATCAGTGTATAGCTTTAGGCAATACTGCTTTTTAGTCCCTCTTGTAAAACTAGGGTAGCATTTCTTTTATCCAGTCTTTTTAATCACCAACTGCTAATGCACTTTTTTTTTGTTGCTTAATACGTGAAGTGTGTTTCTAAAGTGCCATTACTCCACAGGTTCATAAAATTTAATGGTATCTTCTCGGAAAGGCCCCAAACTCCATTCTGACAACAAAGGCAAAGGGAGGGCTTCCTTTTATATGCAGTCATTACAGTTAATTACAGTATAGCCTGCACTGCTAAAGAACCATTTCCACTGAATAGCAATTCTACCAGGAGGAAAACACATCTCGGTGCTGATTATGCCACCTGCTTGACTATTAAACCTCAAGTACCAGCTTTTGTTCCACAAATCTACCGATGCACAGAGACCTTCCTCAGGGGCAAAGCACCGGTGTGTGATGTGACAGATTTTGTCTGACTGGAGGGCAAACAGGACATGCCTGTAGGGTAAATCTTGGTCAAGTACATTTCCGTTTCATTAAAGATACACGCTGCACTGATCCAAATTGTTTCAATACTCTGGAATCTATCTCTATGATATTTTCATAAATTGAAACGTTTCAGCTTGCTGGTAAACTCTGGATTAAAAGGTCAGAATATTAAGAAGTTTCATGATCTGGAAATAACAGGTTTTGACGTGCTGTTCTAACAAAGCTACAATTCTCTTTTTCCACCATGGTGCATGTAATTCCATTCTGTCCTATTTCCCAGAACTGGAGGTAAATAAAAACACGTTAGAACGATACTTTCAGAGAGCAGGATGCTTTCAGCAGCATTAACATCAAGCTTTTATGCAGTTCAGCCTTCTGAACCATGCATTTTTTTCTGGACGTTTGGTCCAAGATTAAAAATCTTGTTGATCATGAAAAGCTGTCTTCTCCTTTCCTCTTTTATCACAAATCAAGATTCCTCAGGGTCTGAGAACTGAGGTTCTCAGTTCTCTAATTACAGCTGAGCTGAGTACAGTTCAGTTGCTTCATAGATTTTTAAGCATTTCTGATTTTGTTCTCATAATTGAATAACATGAGCATCTATGAAAAGAATAATAATGGAAAAAAATAAAATAGAGGATTCAAATCTTAGCAAGATGCAATTCAACTGACATACGCCATAACTTTGGAAAACTGCACATCATTCTATATTTATCAGTGCAAAAATACCTGAAATTCATTTTATGTTTAATCAGCTTCACTTTCCATTCTTGTTGCATCCATTATATACTTTTGCATAATTTAATATACAAAGATCACATTAGGAAGAAAAAAAAAAAAAACACAAACAAAACCAAAACACTTTGTAACTCTAACCTAACAATAAAAAGAATTAGATATCTGTAGGAAAGTATAAAGACAAGATGCATTTACTCTGTCATGGATATGAAATTTCCATCATACATCTTTTATCTGCCTTCCAGTCTGCCAGATCTTTCAGGAATTTAACACATGACTTTCTTGACTAAAAAGAAGCAGTGTAGACAAGCACATGGTTTAATACTAAGAGTGTTGTTATATTTTTTATATACAGATTGTGTTTCATTTGATATATAAAAGGCTGCAGACATTAACTACAAAGGCAGAATTTCTAGTGTACCTGGATCAAAAAACTCCAAGCAACACAAAATATTTTGTTGGTAAGTTTGACTGAAAATATATATTTTCTTTTTCATTAATATACCAAAAAAGTCACTATCAAATAAATTCATTCAATATCAGTCGACAAAAGGCATTGAAGAACTTATTTGCCTGTCCATGTGCAGTAGAGATAAAGGAAAGATTTAATTATTCATCTGCCATTCCCATTCTCCATTTCACAATTGTGAAATTCTGGTCAGAAGAATCCCTAGCAGCTCAGACCAAAGTTCACCCCTGCCAGCAGAGTCTCCAGCACTGGGCAAGGGCAGATGGTGATCAGCAGCCAAATGCTGACACTGCCCCTGAATACACTCACATTTATTTGCCAGTGATCTCCAGCCCAGGGATACTGTAAGCTACAAATAGTGTCTTTGTGTTCAATAGCTCTGGCTACAGTTTTCTTCTTTGTGTAGGAGCCTCTTTATGAATATGTATAATTGTGTTAGTCTGGTGGAGCCGTACACATCGATAGACTGAAATAAATTTCAAGGACAGATCATGTCTTCAGTATAAGGTAGGGAAAAAAAAAGCATTCCTATTTTTCAAGTTTGAATTTAATCTTCATTAACATTGTTTGAAGAGATAAGCATCTGGAATATGACCTCTATGAGAAGATATAGGGGTATTCTATAGAATCTGAAAACTGATCAGATGTTCAGCTTCTGGAAGAGGAAAGTAATGCAGGTGGAGGATCTACAATAAATATTTTCAACAAATAGAACACATTTATCGTGGATTACTACAGAAAATCTTACATAGATATCACTGCATGTGTAAAAAAAGATGTAGAAAAACCTTAAGACCAAAACCATCACTTTCTTAAGCCCCCATAAGCAAGTGCCTGCCATATAAAAACAGCAAAATCTTGAAACTGAGTGATGATTTTTCATCTGGTACAGAATTGAAAAACAGCAAGAAAACAACCAGGGATTGCTACTTCAATCTTGTAGATCTGACATTCATTTTGTAGACAATTGTAAATCCCCAGCAGTCTGATCAAAACACAAATCTTGATCCTGTGCTAACACAAAGACTGGTTATGAAACATTAAAGGAAATTATCCATTACAGATGAATTGGTTGGATGAGTGTGTCTTCTTGTATTTATTTAGGTCATGACAGAATTTTAAGAACTGCATTATTCTGGGTTTTGACTGTGAGCTCCTTCTATGTGTAAGTGTATGTTTAGAGGTGGCAATTTATTCTGCTTTTGCAATTAATGTACTCCTGGTTTGCATTTTCAATTACTGTAACGCATAATCGTCAACAGTAGAAGCTAGTATTAGGTTAAAAGCTGTCAAAATGAGGATGGGGAAATAACTTTAAACTCTGTCCTTTTTACGCTGGGAAGTTAGAGAGTTCTCTGCTTCCACCTGTTGGTAAAAACGACCCCAAAACTCAGCCATGAAGCTAGTCTGCCTGCATGCTCTTCTACACAAATGCTTAGGAAGCAAAAATCTTCATAATTTGCTGTGACACAGTTGCTGAAGATTTTTACATGCTTAGTCCCTTCTGGTGGAAGCTCCCACAAAATGGAAAGGCTGTCTACAGCAAAAGAGCTGTGTTAGCCCTGATGATGGCCCTCAGCTCTCAGTGGCAATAGCTGCATTAGCTTGTGGAGCCTTGTGACAAGAATGAGCACTGCTTCAGCCACAGGTATGAAGCTATGAGAAAAGCTGAGTAGACACTGCATACCTACATAAGGGTCTCTTCCAAGTCAGGAGCAACAGACTTTGCCAAAATCAGTGTCATGGAGGAAACTAACACAAGCCATTGCTCATGGTGATGAGTCTCAAAAGTCGCTTTGATTTTCAAAGTATTTCCCAAAACTTTCAAGATGTCATTAAGATGCACTGTGTTAATTTATTTATACAACAAATACTGCCTTGTATCTAAGGGTCTTACTTATTGCTTACTCTGCTCTCTCATATAAACCATCCCGTCCTCAAAATGCAAAATGCCTACACTTCCTTCAGCAGTGATTGCACACACACCCAAACTCCAGGCCAGGCCAGCTTGAGCACCACTTTGTGGTGTGCAATTTTCATGTCACCCCTGAGAGGATGTCAAGGGTTTCCTCTGCCTGTGTTTGCTGTCACAAATACTTTTGTTCCACAGAGCTGTCTAGTTTTTTTGAGTATTATCATCTACAAGACCAAGTATCCTCAAGTTTTCTCCAGGAAGGAAGAGTCAAGAGAAGTCTGCATAAAGTGTGGTGCATTGTCAATCCAACAGTTTCTGTTTTCTCACACATTGAAGCTAATGCATGTGTCCTCTATTAAAACTGCTACCAGTCACTGTCCTTTAATTATCTAAGACCTTGTGGCAGGGCATATCACCCCTCTCCCACCACAGACGGCCAGTGCAGATAGGAGAGATAACCCAGGCAGGCAAGGCCCAGCGGGTATCATCTCCTGGTGCCAAAAGGTCTGCCAGCTTAACAGATGTGGGAAGAGATAAACACACACAGGTGATCAGAAGGCGTGGTTTTACACTATAAAAGTACTGCAGTTTATCACAGAGGTAGAAGTCTCTTACACACTCCTTGGGAATGTGCAAGGAGATTTCTCCCCTTAAGTCTGGACGTGGGCTTTTGAGGTCACTTTCCCAGGAATTGAGAGAGAGAATTTTTCGATGTGTACTCCATCAAAGAATTGGATGGTAAGAAATACTGGATCCTAAGTTATGCTATTTCTTAGCTAGTTGTAAATTTAATGGTACCTTTAAATCCACGTGTATACTAGTATCCCCTTTTGTCTTATCCCTATGTAGTAATAGTCTGTTTTAAGTCTTATGTCTGTTAGTTTTGTGTCTATTAATAAATAATTCATTTTATAATAGACCAAGTCAGCCATTATTAAAGAACTTGTGAAGAGGAGTGGGTCTTGGGGTGCTGGACACCTCAACAACACGACTGCCTGCTGCCAGAGGCCTGGGCAAAGGCAAGAGCTGACCTAAAACTACATCATCCATTCATTACAGACCTTCAAAGCACAAACATACACGATGAAACAGCAAGTTCAGTTAAAGGCAAAAAATCCCATTAAAACAGCAAACAGTTCTAAATCTCTGAGATGTAAAATTGAGATTACCGACTCAGTTGTGCTGCTGGTTCTTATAGCTTGTGTTTTTCGTATGTTTTCAGTGAATTGTTGATGGTTCTTCTGCTACCTGCAATTGACAGTGACACTTTTTGTTACAACCTCCAGGATTGCTGTTTTCTTGGAAAACTCTTTCCAAGTGTGCCTCTGAGTCTTACTTTGCTGTTAAAACATATTTAGGCTGTTCTTATCTTTCAGTCTGTTCTCCATTTTCTTCTCACCTCTTCAGGTTTTTCCATGTTACTAAAAATGCTCCTTCTGCATTTTGACCTTGCATATTTCTCATCCCACATCTTTCATTTTCTTTCAAGAGCTATTTGTCTGTTTGGCTTTCAATTTTCTTTGTCTCTGAACTCTTTTGTTTTCTTTTTTGTAATCATTAATACTTCTATACAATTTTAAGCCTTTGTTTAAAATGAAATACTTTCTGAAGTACAAAGCTGACAAACCCCTTTCAGTGTTTTTTTAACCATTATCAGGTTTTGACTTCTGTGACAATAGCAAAAATTTTAGTGTTCCTCCATCAAATCAGGGACAAAATTAGCAATCATATTTTCAAGCTACACAATTCTCATAGAAATTCCAAGCAATTTGTCCACCTCATCCTCCATAGGTCATTGCTCGTTTTCTGCTAAAACATCATAATGCAGTTTCAAATGAATTCTCATACCATTATACAAATATTATATAATTTGAAGAATTACTGATAAATGTAGGAGCAATAAGTAACAAGATTGCTGTAGTAGGATGCTATTCAGCATTCTGGATAAGGGAGAGAAATAAAAGAAAAACTCATTTAGGGAAATATGAGGGTCAGTATAGTTATGTAAATACTGTTTTTCTATTTATTGAGCGCACCCACGTACCTTGCTTCCACTGCCTAGTATATAAGCTATGTTTTGGTGACCTATTCTTTTCCCAGTCTACTTTGGTCCTACTGCTAATAGTTAACATATTTTCTAGCAGACATCTGACATTTGACATGAGACCTTTCGGTCGTTTCTGGGAAGATCAGGGTAGGGTCATTAAATGGCCAGAAGAAAAGTGTGTACAGCCCTTTAAAACTTTTAGGAGTATTGAAATCCTACAAACTACTGTATCTTTCTATCACATGACATTTAATTATGTCTTGTTTTGTCAACCAAATCCCAGATGAAATGAAAAATGCTTTTTAACTGTTATGCTGCACAGGTATTGTGTATTGTTTTGCTAAGACAATCCCTGCCACAAAAACCTTTATCTCAACAATTTATTTAAGTGGTTTCTAAGGAATTGTGCCGGTTTGGACAAATTTGGAGGAAAATATCCTCTGATAGAAGTCAGGTTACAACCACCCCTTCCCCACCTGGTTTGGGAAAAAAGAAATTTTCCTTGGAGAAAAGTGAAAGAGATAAAAACTATTTATTTAACAAACACACAGGAAAAGGATAATAATGCTAAGTAATAAAACCTCTCACTGTGGAGAGAGAAACCTGGGAAGATCTCGGAGTCCTTCTGTAGGTGTGGTCTCTCTCCTCCTCCTCAGAGCTGGGTCGGTGTGGGCCCACCTCCAGGGCCTTGGTGGAAAATTCTCCTGATGCATTTTGATGTTGAAACAGTCCAGAAGAGAAGAAAGGAAAAACCAAAGTCCCAGGAAAACAAAGTTCAACTCTCCGTCTCCCTCTGGAGAAAAGGAGCCGAGAGCTGGCTGGAAAGCAAGAAGGGAGCTTCCTCCATGCTTGCTGCTGCAGCCAGAAGCCGAGGAGTGTGTCTGTGTCCTTGAACAACTGTTTTGAAAAGTTCTCTCGGTTTTTCTCCTCTCCCCCCTCTCAGGATCAGTTTAAAGGCACAGAAAGGCACAAAGTGAATTTCTGGGCATAAAGCAGCTATAGGGGATACACATCATTAAGTCACCCCAAGACAGGAATCTCAGATGATCACAACTTGAACAACTGACCTTTGTGTAAAACCTCTGTGTAATTTGTGCAATATATAACATTCCAGTAGTATTTAAGTGGCCATCAGAGAGCTTGGATCTTCAGTTCAAAATGGACTTCCCCCTAAGCAATCTGATTTTATAAAAAACACCACGAAAACAGGAAAGCTAATTTTGTAATGGATAAAGTGGCACGGTGGCCAGTGTCTTCCAGCTTTATAACAGAGGCTGCATAACAGGAACATGAAGGTTTTATTTCTAGCCAAGCTTCAACATATGTAATCGAGCATTAAAGAGCTTTTCCAAGAGATTTCCTGCTAACAGCAGGAGTTTTCTTTCCATGCCAAAAATGACTTTTCTTTAATGAAAGTTGCATGATGTAGTGCAGAGAAAGCACTACACTAATCAAAGTAGGGTACTTTGAAAGACGTCAGATGAAAAGACCTGGCAGCACCTTTGAGAGAGGAAGAGCTGTAAATAGATATTCAACTGTTCAACAGACAGTTCAAATGGGATGAAAAAGGACGACAGCAGAGCTCCTCATTCTGCCAGTTAGACCCAACTATATAGTTGCTTATGTTCACAATCTGCTTACCTAAGAAAGACAGTAAGAGTTTCATGTACAAAATACTGTGAAAAACGTGCTGAAACCGCCCGTATACAGAACTATTTATGGAGACATTTAGCCATACCATGCTAGTGACATGAAAATATACATCATGCTTCAGACTGTAGGCTTTTTTCCTTCCCTTCTCTGGAAAATTTTCGGAACAACCTTGTAATGCCAAAAGAACGATTAATTCATTGTGTATGTCAAAACATTTTAACCAGTTGTATTTACTAAAGCTTAGCTGAAGAAATTTCACACTGGGATTGGATAAGACTTCATATACGACCGCTGAAAAGCCGCTATTGGTAAACAGGAGGCAACTTTCTCTATTATGACGTAAATCAAGCTGATAAAGATTTTATCAATTAGTATATGACTTAAATTGCAGCCAGGCCTAGAGGCAACAACTGAACTGGACATTGTACAAATTTATATAAGAACAGGATATTTTTTTCCAAACACAGAATTAAATGGGGAAAAAGCCTGTATTTCTGCTTGAGAATTCAGACGATTTTTTTTCTGGTTTCTTATAAGAATTCAATCAGTTTAAAATACGCATAATTCACGACCTTGCTTAAAAGCTGTTCTGTATATCTTAGAGAAGTGAATATCTAAGCCTATCTAAATAAGTGTATTTCAGGTCAAGTAGTGAAAGATTCTCACACTGAAACTTCACCACTTCAGGCCTGTTCTTTATGCTCAGCCAAGATATAGCCAGTTTATTTAGGGAAGAATTATTTATCTGCCTATATTATTAGGCTGCAAAGAAAGTAAAAAATAAATTCACACGCACTGAACTTTAGATAAACCATGCTCTAAAGGTACTATTGGGGTAGCTTGAATAACAAAAGTGTGACATTTAGTTTCTTGAGAACTAATGGGGCAAACACTAAGGAAAAAATCTACTCATTTATTTAACATTAATTTGTATTCCTCATGGATCAATTTCAATGTCCGACACTACAATAATAGTGACAGCAGTACTCACTCATTCTAGCAAGGAAATGACCTCTGAGGACCTTGAATTCTGTTTTATGTCCCTGGAGTTTAAGGGCACTTATGCCACTCTTATTTAGGGTGGCTGCTGAAAACAAAATGAGATTTGACAGGTGGGACAAATGTTATAGTGTCTGCATGACATTTAGTTTGATTATGAAACAAGTGTCTGAGAATTAAGGATCAGCATCACAGCTCTGCATATTAGTGGAGAAGAGTACAGGACACTGAAAATACAAAGGCCCTGCCACAATGAGGAGACTCCAATCACTGCGTGCTGGTTTGGAGAAACATTGAACATGGCAGACACTGATCAGTAAGACATACTTAAGGTCTAATACAACAATGCCTTGGATTTCAGTGCTCTCCAGTAGTATCACATAAGTGGGGAACATCACTGTGACAATTTAAGTCTCTATGTGAGGGGAATTCATGTATAGGAAAACAATGCAAAAAGGGGGGAAAACGGTATTTTTTAACATTGGTAATCTGGCATCCTATCTGACTTAACAAAACAATAGTCAAACTGCTGATATGGAACTACTGGACCAATGTAAAAATATTTGTCTTCTTTACAAAAATTAAAAAACCCAGAAAATTTGTTGTCTTATGAATTCTGGTAAATTTCAGTTTTTATTTTACATTATTTGTCCTCAGAGTAAGAGATTTATACTGACACAGAAATATCTTTGCTTAACTACTGCCTGTAGAACATACCTATTGTTATTAAAAGCATGGAATTCACAAGTTGATTAGACACAGGCTTCCAATTCAAACAATTTTTTCTCCATTCAGTAGACCTGGTAAGTTTGGGGTGTGAAATCTACCACCCAGTGCTGGCATCACACAGAGCTGGAATGGCAAAAGCTTTCTATACCATTAGTAAAAAAATTATAATTTCACTGATGACAACTTCATACTAAAAATCAGTTTTTCAGATACTCCTGTATGATGGAGCCTCACATCAACTGTGATTTCTTATGTCTGTCAAATGCCCAGAGTCTATTCTTGTGTATACTTTCATTTGACCATAAGGCAGTAAATGAGACCAGAAATCACGCACATTTGCAGGAGAACATGATGTTATTAGTAAAACAGAAGAAATGAAATTGAGTCATTAGACTCAGGAGCGATGAATGCTACCCTGCCAAACGCCATGCCAATCTCCTTGCCAGTGCCAGATGGTTTCCTTAGGAGGCTGTTCAATAGTCTCAGAAACCTCTGAGATTGCTGTCAATCAGGCCAAATTTTAATTTGCATTTTCATCCTGCTATTTTTATGTAGAGCTTTATGCTCATATACTCTCTGGAAGTTTTTTTTTTTAAAATCCCTTCTGAACATTTAACTTCATGCATCAGAAATCACCTGGTTTCAGTATCCAACCTGATTCTAGACACTTTTCACGTTACATTGCATTACGTAAACAAGAGACACACTTAAATCACACATTCAGGTGAGGAGTTCAGCTATTTTTAACAGAGCAAAGTTCAGCTACTTCCTCCAATAGCACTTAGAATCAGCAAGTCAGCCTGCAGAACTCTGAGTTACCTCTGACATCCCAGTGCTTTCATACTTAGGAAACGGGCTGAGAATAAGGTTGATCACTAATCTTGCAATTTAACAACAGTGTAAAATTATGCATCTCACATTTGTTTAATGGATTGGAAAGTCTGCTGCACTTTATCAAGACTGCTAACAAACCCTAGCTGTATATCAGGAATCTAGAATATTTAATAGCTGCAGAGTTTAAAACTAAGTCACAATTTTCTTTGATATGATTCTTTATGACCATTTTTTTTTTGCAATGTGTACATGGAAAATTTGTCATTTACCATGTGTTGGTCACATACCTTTTTTTCATCTCAGAAGAGTTCTTTTTTGTAAGACTTTCTGTATCTTCTTAATTTTTTTTCAGAAGACATGCAGTCTTCTTGCCCTAAATTTTGCAGCAAGCAGAGTAGCACGAATATCATTCCGTGTATTTTTAGAGGCACCCAGTGCAAAGGAAGATGTTCTAAAGAACATAATCCAAAGAGGCAAATTGAAGAACTGCTGGCGGGGAGGGGGGACCCAGTCTGTAAGATAAAAAAGAAATACATTAGGAATCATACAGCTGCAACACATACAACTAAAAAAAAGGGAACAAGAACTCATCTGTATGTCCAAAATTAGAAAAAGACCAGCCCAGGTATTGTGTCTTAGGCCTTTCCCCACTTCAAATGCTCTGTCAATGCATTGATTCATCTTATCAGTGTAAATATTATCTGAACATCTCTCTCCCAGTTATTGCTGTTCTACTGTCAGCATGAAGCAGAACCGTATGAGGACTCAGGTAAGGCTGCCACATCCCTACATGCATTTTCACACATGCTGGTTATTAAATACTTCGTACTTCCACAAAATCTGAAGGAAAAAATAAAGTTTAACTTGAAAGTTCCATTATCCAATACTTTGTCTGAAGGGGTAAAGAAGTTAACATGTTTGAGAAACAGGGATTATCTTTTTCCTTGGGCAGGCAGGAAATTTATACAAATAAAACAGGTGGTTCCATGAAATTTCCCTTGCTGTGATACAAGTGAAGCATGAGAGTGCACAGGAAATACTTTATGAGATATCATTTCTATGTTTCACTTTCTGACACACAGTAATCTGTCCTGACTTGCACAAAGTCCTTGCTTGCATCCCTGTACATGTTGTCTGCACGACATTTCCTTGACAGCATACTTACCAGGAATTCTTGTCAATTCAAAATGCACATGTCCATAAGACCTTCCTTTTTTGAAACCTGTAGCCAAGAAAAGTTGATATTATTGAAAATTTCAGATTAGTGGCCCTTCTGTTGATTAATGGTTGCTTCTATTGTGACTCTTATAATAAAATTAGACAAAATTCCTTATGCTATTACTTGTACAGGCAAATACAAAATCATACTTTTCTTAGAAAAGGAACAATCATTGTTCTTATAAATTACATTAAGCATCAGTGAGGGTGGTTGTGACTGCAAATGTACACACACCACTTATGTTGAAGTAACTGTAGCATAAAACAAATTGAACCAAAAAATCCCTTAGAAGACAGAAAGTTACCTCCTTTGTGAACAAACACCCCACTAAAAAAAATCACAGTTTTGCCTTACCATGGAGAAAAAGGTCAAGAAAGGACTGAATTTGCCAAACTTTTTTAGCATAGAACTGGAACATAAATTATGAAGAAAACTTTACCAGGTTTTAGGAGTCTTTCCTCATTTTTTAATACATAGTTTTCTAGATAGTATAAATAGCACCTTTTTTTTTGCACAAAGCAGAAAATCTAAGATAGAGCCACTGAAATTTTCAAAACACTGCAACTGTTTAGATAAATTCTGATATTTATGATTTGAACAGCTGTACTGGAGAAGTCACAGGATGCACTTGCTAGGAGGTTCCTGCAAGCTTCCTTCAGGTGACAAAATCCTGGTTCTACTACTTCTTTGCCAGGCAGTAACATCCCTTTTATGAACAATCCATGTTGCATAATTGTCTTCAGGTTTCTGTCAGAAATACTAATTACATTGCTATTATAGTGCCAAAGGGGTAATTAAAAATTTATTACTGTAACAGTCAAATTTTCTCCAAAGCAATGGCTGAAGGTCAAGTCAAGTTCTTGATTTCTTGTAGGTGCACTTAAACTACAGAAATGTAAACCAGAGAATGTCATGCATCTATAGCAAGTCTTTTAAATAACTGGCATGGATCTTTGTTTTCTGTAGAACTGCTGTACTTGGTCACTTGGTTAAACAAGGTGTCGTTTTACCATTGAGACCAAGGGAGGAAGGTAGCATTTCGTTTGAACAGACAATAACAGATTCTATGCTTTCAGAGGCATGTCTAGCATATAAAATCTCTGCCGAGACAGTTACACAATCCTTTCCAAGCTTATGAAAACATCACTCAGTCACTTGATTAGCTGTCAGATGCAGTAATCAGTTCCTTAACAGTTTATGAACAGTAAATCAAATCACTAAGAATATTCAATGCTAATTTGGCAATTTTCCATATTCCCTACCACTGGAGAACTGGAAAAAAAGAGAAAAACTATAAAGGAAACGGGATAGTGCCACACTCAGGTGCCGCACAAGAATGTTTTGTGTTACACATTTGTTTGTTCTGGGGTTGATAACAGTGAAAAAAAAAAATCAGATAAGATAGGAATTCAGGAAGATTGTTAGGATCTCAATGGAGAGAACTTGGAATAATCTTCAATATTTGCAGTAATTTGTAAACAAATAACCTTTAATTTACATTTATTTTTTAGTAGACCACAATGAATTTTTGTAAAATTATCTCAATATTTAATTTCATAAAGCTAAACATAAATCTTGATATTAGGAGGCGGGGTTAAATAAAAAGAAGAAATAAAATTAAATAAACCAGGTATAGTTCTTTTACTGAACCAGCAGCCTGTGATGTCTGTAGGAAAAGATCCAAAAAGTTAAGAAGTATTTTTAATATACAGGAAGTATAGAGAGATTATGAAATTGCAAAAGCCTACTGTTTAAAAATGTGATTGTTGTTGCTATATTTCAAAACAGATGGAATGTCTTTCACTTGCCTGGCATTTATTAAGTAGTATGTTACATCATAATAAATCTGCTGTCAGAAAGCAAATTCATCCATAGAGGGCTATTCACTGAAGACACCTTAGGTATAAAAATGTATAAAACAACAGAGGTCAGGAGTCAGTTTACTATCAAGGATCTAAATCTCTCTTTGAAAGAATTCTCTAGAAATCTGCAGGATAAAAAAACCTGATTACAACATAATCTACTTGAATATGTGCACAAGTTATATTTCTATTTTCAGTTATAATATGTAACACCGTTCTGACACAGGTTCAAAGAATCCAAATAGAATTGTATTTTATTCCATTATCTCCATTAATATTGATGATGTCTCTCAGAGTTCCAAAGTCAGATACTTGAGGTATATCCCAGAAATATCTTTTCTCTGACTATCTTCAGCAATACTGAAATTTGTGAATGCTGAATAAAAAAAATTATCAGTAATTAGGATTTGTTTCATTTTGGGCTGACACATTCTTTTTGGTGTCTAAGACAAAAATAAAATTTAAATCCCATAACAGAAAATTCTGGCCAGCAAGAGAGGTGAGACTAATACTACTATCAGAACACTGAAATAAAATCTGGTGGATGAAAGACAATTAATTACTGTCTATTGATGTGTTGCTGAGTACATCATTATAGTGCATTAGCATTTTTTAAACCCTTTCAGTCACTTGTCCAAACAATATTCTTGGGAGACAGCATCTCACTGGGATGAGAAATACATCATTAAGAAAAACCATTACATTTCCATCTATTTTCAGAAGCATGACTACAGTCAGAGGCCTTGCTGTCAATGGTAATTTTAGTAGTTATTGCTCATGGCACCGTAGCAAGGCAGTACTCATACCTCTTTCCCCCGAAACTTTCTATCTGCAGTTTCAAAGAAAACACCAGAAGTGTTCCCTGTACGAGCCTGTGTTTCTTCTGTAATTTCCACCCATGTGACAAGCATTACCATCAGTCAGCCAAGCTTCCACCACCTGTTTATAACAATACCACTGCTTTTAAGTCTCTGCTGCAGGCTGACAATACTCGTTCTGGAATAGATCAGCAAAGAAGTCACCAGCTAAAACAAAGAAGCCACATTTTGCATGATAAGAGTGAACTGAATTTCCATTTTAAGAACTGCAGTTGCTATTAAGTATGAACTATTTTAGTCTAATATGTGAAATACTTTTCATAGTTGAATACTAAGGAAGGAAATTTCTTCCTTAGTAGCTAAAAGGCACATCAGGATGTGAATGAACACTTAACCAAGAAGGACAATATCACTTCAGTTTTATTGCAAACAGAAATACTCCCTTAGTGTCGAGTTTAAAATTTTCCCTTGGTTTTATTCTAGGTCTTCTGTACACTGCAGTTCCTTTAATTTAAAGACTAGGAATTTTTCTCCCCTATACAGTAGCATTGCATCATTAGCTTATTACTATATTTACAACAGTGCCAGTTTGCTTGTTCAAAAATAATCTTATTTACCCCTTGACAAACCAAACAGTAGAAGCATAAGAAAAATAAAACACTACAATATAATCCACAGGTTTTGGTTAGACATGCATGATTAAGTGCTATAACTAGAGACAACCATTGGCTTTATTGTCCTGGTAATGATGTGGAAACCACGATGCATGGAAGCATTGGAGAAATTCATGGAGGACTGTCTCCTGTGGAAGGGTCCCCACGCTGGAATGGGGGAAGGGTGTGAGGAGTCCTCCCCTAGAGGAGGAAGAGGCAGCAGAGACAATGTATGATTAAGTGACTGCAATCCCCATTCCCATCCTCCTGTGCTGCTGGAGGAGAGGAGGTAGAGAATCAGGAATAAAGATAAGCCCAGGAAGAAGTGGGAGGGTGGGAGGAAGGTGATACCAAAAATGTTAGTTCAATTTCTACTGTAACTGTGAGCTTTCAGTAGAGACACTGTGACTGGGAACTTTTAGCAGAGAAGACACTGTGTCTGTGGGCCTTTAGCAGAGAAGCAAGGCATGCAGAAATTGTTCTCCAAGAAAGGATGTTGGAACATCTTGCTTAGGAATGCAGCTACAGCCAAAACAAGGACTGAGATTTGGAACGTGGGGAACATGGGGAGGGGTTTTATGGTAATGACCAAATTAAATTATGCATGTAGTGACTGTATATTAGCAACGCACTTGTAGAAATCGGGGGGCATGTTAGGAGGAGTGATCCCCATATCCTTCCAGGTGCCTGAATAAATGGTGCCTCTTTAACACAAAAAAAATGGTGTTAACGAGTCTTATTCCAGGTTTCGGAGATTTGGTCACAAAGGTGCTTTAGTATTTGGCTTTGTTTCTCATTATCCTACTCTGATTTGATTGACAATAAATTAAACTTCCCAAGTTAAAACTTCCCACATTTAAGCCTGTTTTGCCCTTGATGGTAATTGGTGAGTGATTCCTCCCTGTCCCTCTCTCAACCCATGAGTCTTTCATTATATTTTCTCTACCCTGTCCAGCCGAGGAGGGGAGTGATAGAGGAGCTTGGGTGGGCACCTGGTGTCCAGCCAGGGTCAACCCATCACAGGTAATAGGTGCCATAAAGAACAAAAACCAAGAGGAAGACTCAGGCAAGAAAACAGTAAGAAAGAAATAATTTGTTATGCCTCATGGTTAATGTTACTCTCATGATCAGCTTCATTACATTTTGTTAGGCACGTTCAAAGAGACACAGTACAAAAATGCATGAGTATAAAGGCAGACAGAAAATAAGCAAAATAAAAATCCATAGAAGATGCCAGAAGGATGAATGATCAGGGACAAATAAAATTTAAACAGTGATTCTTTTTCTTTGCCAGTACTACAACAGCCAGAAGCTTGACCCAGACATCTCAAAGCTAGCCACATGCTGCATGGAAAACAGCTGAGAAGACCCCTCAGGCTTCTTCTGTAAGAAAAACTTTTTCATACATATTTTATGCCTTGAACAAAACCCAACACATCTTTCTTCCTTTGACAGCATGCCCAGAAGCTGACCAGTCCGTACACACCTAAGGCATAAAGAGGGGAGGGAGCATAAGGAGGGGAGGGGAGGGAAGGGAAAGATGAGAGGAGAGGAGAGGAGAGGAGAGGAGAGGAG
>VZTI01001214.1:223507-269796 GCA_013397865.1 Struthidea cinerea | reverse complement strand
GTATACACAATTTCAAAAAACATTCCTGGCTGTTTGTTTTGCTCTTGTTTTGTTCAGTTACTTGAATAAACCCTGTATCACAGGGAAAAAAATGTTCATGTTAAACCAAATCAGGATCAAAGTGGTTTATTCATTTCTTATTGATGTGTAATTAACTGGCAATCAGTCAGCTACACTTTTGAGATCAGTGTCCGCGATGCAACTCATGAACCACACATCAGGATGCCTTCAGAAAATGCTGATAAACACCCCCAGTCTCTGAGCACCCCTCTGTCACTAATCCCAGGAAGTGCAATCTCTGTAGCCCCTCTGGAGAAGCCCCCAGGTGATGGAGGCTCGCCCCTCCTGAGATCCCTGGCTGCAAACCCTCCTGGGGTGGAGCTGCCCTGAGAGCTCCCAGCCAGCACCCCAGCACAGGTCCTTCTTCATGCCCCAGCACCCAGACCAGGCAGACAGGAGGAGAGGCTGCTCACGGCACCCCTGGGAGGGCAGAGGCCAGGACCCCCCTGGGTGACTTGTGTCAAGCTGAGCTCTGATGGCATCTGCTCCTGCGTACCATCCCTGCTGCCACTGCAGCCCTCATGCTTCTCCTGGACCTCTTTAGGCTCGCTCTTTTTTTTTTTTAGTTCAGGGATCTCTTTAATTCCCTAAGTGCTGTTTAATCCAGCCAAAAGTCACCATCTCCAGCCTGACCAGTTTTGGGCCAACACACCCTCAGTGTGTGTGATTTAAGTACACCACACTGTCTGAGACTGTCACATTCCTGCCTGTTCTGCTCTTGTTGGTTTGCCAAATGGAGGGGCTGTGAAGACTCTGCAAGTCTGCAACAAAATTCCCATTAATTTCAAAGGAAATTGGTAGTATTTCTGGGTCATGGGGTCCAGTCCATGCTGCTTCATTTACTACATGGAATAATCTCTTCTGTACAGACAAATATTTGAATACTAGTCTCAACAGAAGCTTTGGAAGCAAAAAGAACTGCAAAATGAACATTCTTTTCATTAATATATAACTCTTCATTAATATATACAACAGGATATGAAAGTTTACTCTTTTTCCTAATGAAAACACAATGATTCTTTGTGGATTAAAATGTGACATTCAACCATTTTGCTTCACTTGAGTATATTTCATACACGTCTAAATAAATTGGGACAGAGAAGAAAATTCAATTTGTCTTTCATTTGATCAATGATGAGATTCTCATTAAAAGATTAAGGCTATAAAATGGAAGAGAATAGCTTAAGGTTTGGGTGCCACTAGGTAGTTCTTTCATTCAGTGTTTTAGTTTATATACATATAAAAAGGCTAAAATACAAACAAGAAATTGGATAAACAGAGATGTAATTTTTTCCTTTGGTTTCATGCCCATCCAATATAGCAAGCAAAATAGAACTCGATGTCAGAATTCTAAAGGTTCACTAGGAACACGCAAGTTATTGAACTAGTCTAGCATCAGCACACAGTGCCAAGAAAATAAAGCACTCTCTGGGGCAGTGACATTGTCACTGTCCTATTCGCTGTTTTGAGACATTACTTTTTAACCATCTGTAAATCACTGAGTAGCACCAGCAGACCTAATCACACCTTGCTATGGAAAACCTATGGTGTACCAAATTGCCGTACAGGGAATTCAGGATAGACACAGAGTCGTCACTTGGCTGAAAAACAGTTGAACTAGACAACTGAATTCTCACCAGCTGGGAACTACCAGCCATGGTAGGAGCCCAAGCTGACCTTAGCAAAAACAGCTTGTTTTAAAGTAGGTGCTAGAAGCTTCAACTGGAGTCATCATATAAAATGGTTCTTGATAAAAGAAATGCCAAAACCGTGTGCATTCTGGTGCTGTTAATCAGCACACAGTGTATGAACAACCAGTGCATGCATTTGGAAAATTTATCTCTCTGCCTCACTGTTCTTTTAACATTGCTAAATGAGGTAAGGCCAAGACCAGCTTCTGAATAGGCAGAGAGTGAATCGGGAAAGGAAACAAAACTGGGTTTTTTCTAAGTTTTTCCTCAATTGCTTTGCACGCTTTGGCATAGTGTCATCTCTTGTCCATGTAACAGCATTGCTCGGACAGCTGTCACATTTTTCTAAGCCAGAGCACAGTCAGATCAGCCATTTATCAAAACTGTCACTCAAAAGAAAGGTCCAGCCCTTCTACTTTGTTGAAAAGATACAATGATTTCATTACAGTGGTATATTTTGTAATTGCATATGGATCATAAACACAGAAATCCAGCCATTAAATAAATACTAGTGTCTCACTGTACTGATTTAGAAAAGTTACAAAGTTTCAGCTGTGTTATGAATTTCTCTTGAGTGCAATCAAGAACGGTTAGGTTTTGCCTAGAGAATAGAAGGTCTTCTTAAAACTGAAGAGCGCAAACCTTCCTTGCCTTCTAACCACTCTACAATTAATGCAGGATGGTTGCCAAAGCAGATGAAAAGAAGTATGTGCATAAAAAATCTCCAAGGTAAAGTCATCTATGGTGACCCAGATGGTAAAAGATCTTTTGCTAGAGACACTGCAGCTGTACATGAAAATACTGCTCTCCCTGACATTAGCTTTAGTCATAGTTGGGGTAATAGGAAGGTACTGGTAGCTTTTTAGAAGTGGCATCACATTAAAAATCCAATATATACTGGAATCAGGTTCTTAACAGTGATATTCATCATGCAGCAGAGGACTGCCACGATGGTTTCTGGTGTGCTATTAGGAAGACTACTGAAGCCATTTGTTGCTGTAACTGCAGGTCTGGACTGCATTTACACAGGGCTGAGAGAATCATTGTCTTGTGAAATCACAGATAAGTGTGCTTTGCCTGAGAACACTCTATATTGTGTTTAAAAGCAGAGCAAAACAGAGTGTCGGGTGGAAAGAAGCAGAGCTCAAGAAAAATGGATATACCACTGAGAAAAACTCCTAAAAATGAGCTTCGAGTATCTCAGGTTTTAAGGAAACTGAAAGAACTCTACACATCACACAGACTCTAGCTTAGCTTTTTCTCAGTATTAAAACTGTGCTAGAATTCTACAGCTTTCTCTTTCCTTTACTCCACACCCACCAAACTGAAAAGATTTTCTATGTTTACTGGAGAAAAATTCTGCAAAACTTCTGAAGCTTCAGTCAGCCTTCTGCAATCAGATGCCCTGACCCCAGTTTAAGGCTTGAAAAATTTCAACACATTGTTGAGAGTGCCTGAGAGAGCTCAGTTGCTCTCCCATTTTGGTTTGGTTAGATGCAGCAGGGAGAAACAGCCTTACTTTTTCCTTCATCCCATGTACCCTCATATTTGAGACACTACAGACATCTGACAGTGAAAACATGAAAAGCAAGCAACGTTCTGAACAGGCTGAAGTTTGTACCTTTATGCATTTAAAATGATAAGAAAGAAGTGAGTTGGCATCTGTAGCACACATAACTTCTCTCTTTGATCAGTGCATGAAAACATTTTTCTGGAAAAATTACATTAAACACATCAGGACAGGAAAACCTCTGCCATCCCACAGAGATAACACTGCAGGAATGAAGAGTGTTGGTCCTACTGTGCTTGCATAATCCACAGTTTTCCTCTGAGAAGACAAATAAAGGTATTAAGAATGTAATTTGCTTTTCTGTATTGTGTTTGGAGTTGATTTTGGGGGTGGGGGGCTGGTGTGGTGTTTTGCTGATCCTAAATGTCCATGAACTGCAGTGTAATTCTCAGCCAGTTTTGCTTCAAGTTACCATTATGAGTGAATTTTGTCAGTCTGGTGTGTGATCTACATAACTTTGCTTTGATGGGCTTGGTGAATCCTGCAATCTATTGTTCCTCGGATGACCCAGGACTAATGTCTTAAACAAAGGATTTTCATGCCAGATAAAAGGAAAGGCCGGTAAGAAGCAGATCCTGCAGAGGTGGAGTAATGCTTTTTACCCTGCCAGCTTCCTCGCTCCCAATAAGGCCGAGAGTGTAAAACTACTCCCTGCCCTAGCTGAGGTATCTGGGACTCACAGGTACACCTGAAGGTATTTCCACCCTTCTGATTGGCACGACTGCATCCGACGGCATAAAGCTCCCCACCAGGGAAGCGTGAGGGTGTTCCCAGTAGGTGTGGATGTATTCAATCCATCAAACTCTTTGTTGTGCTACCCTCACCCCCACCCACAGAGGATCGAGACTGAGACCATCACTCCAACCACGGACATCGAAATAGCAGCTATCAGGTCTTGTCTCTGGATCTACAGGTGGTGATACCTTTCCTCTCCTCTATCTACTCTTGTTCTTTCTATCTCTTTCTTTCTTTTCCTTATGTATTTTCTTAATTATTTTTTTTTATGGAAAGGACCAAGACAGCTGTATGCCTCCCTTCTGCTGCAACCAAATTGATTTAAAATAAATCTGCTTCATATATACACCTGTCACTCCCCTGCGACCACCCCAAGGGCTCTATTAGCAAGAACCTCAGTTGCCTTGCCTCAGAGGTGGGTGTCACATGGTGCACACATGCTGACATGGGAATGTATATTAGATATTAGCTGGGAGACAAGTTTATGAGAAGCAAAGTTCTCCCTGAAATTGATGCAGGACACCTAAATTAGGATACGATAAGGAATTACTTTCTGGAAGAATATATATCTTTGCAGACAGGTGAATCAAACTTACTTTCCTTGTGTGGAATCATAGGGTAACTTAGGTTAACACCTCTAAGATGAAGTCCAACCACTAACCCAGCACTGCCAAGACCATCACTAAATCGTGTCCCTAAGCACCACACCTACATGGGTATTGCACACTTTCGGGGATGGTGATTCCACTACTTCCATGGACAGCCTGTTCCAATGCTTGACAACTCTTTCAGTGAACGAAATTTTCCTGATATCCATTCTAAACATTCCCTGGTGCAACTTGGGGCCATTTCCACTCATCCTATTACTCCTTACTTGGGAGAAGAGGCTGACCCCCACCCAGATACTTCCTCCTTTCAGGTGCTTTTGGGGAGTCATAATGTCACCCCCTGAGCCTCCTTTTCTCCAGGCCAAACAGCCCCAGCTCCCTCAGCTGCTCCTCGCAGGACTTGTGTTCCAGACCCTTCACCAGCTCCATTGCCCTTCTCTGGACACACTCCAGCACCTCAAAGTATTCCTTGAACTCAGGGGCCCAGACCTGGACACAGGATTCGAGGTGTGGCCTCACCAGTGCTGAGTACAGGGGGACAGTCACTGCCCTGGTCCTGCTGGCCACACTATTGCTGATATAGGCCAGGATGCCATTGGCCTTTTGGCCACCTGGGCACAGCTGGATCCTGTTCAGCCGCTGTCGACCAGCACCCCCAGGCCCTTTTCCACCAGGCAGCTTCCCCTAACCTGTGGTGTTATGCCCATGTGTATGGATACAATCCATTACCAATTTACTCAGCCTCTCTTAAATAAGAGGTTTTCTGTTGCTAGAAACAAAAGAGCAAAACAAAAGGAATAATCCCCTATGTGGTATGTTTTTTGGAACTTTCTCATAGTTCTTTGTTGATTCTTTTGCTTCTCTATGAACCAGACCATATAGTCTCCACAGAATTTTTGCAGGAGGAAAACATCACCATCAAATAGGTCCAGTTTCATAATGCTCATTTCAGGGAAGTGAAATCTATGAATTATCTGTGTGAAAGGATCTGTGTACCCAGGACTCTGTCACCACATACCTCATCCCAGCAACAACAACCTCTCCCACCACTCCCCAAATTACAAACATTTATACCTTGATGGCAAGGAGTACCTGAAGTCCAAAGGATCTCGCTGCCTTGGTAGTAAACGCAGGGAGGTTTATTGAAAGGAAACTACAGTTAAAAACATTGAATAAATCCTCAGCGCGTGATTATCCCAAGGGTTTGAAAGATGCTGACGGCTGCAAGTATCTTAATAAGGCAGGAGGGAGAAAAGAAACCTACTGTTTTGATCTGTGTCTCTCTTTCTACCCATGGATACCTTCCTCAGCAGTGTCAGTGTAGGACACCTAAGGTACACAGCCTTGCACAAAATTACTACTGAGGAATTGAATTCGGCCTCACTGCAGCAACACAACAGCTCAGAAGTTCTGGCTTACCAGCTCCATGTAAGTCATCCTACAACGAGAGCCAAGAATGATTGGCAGGTAGGATCTGACTCCTGAATCTGCCTACCCATACAGGCATTTCCTGTAAACCATACTTACTGCAGCCAATACCATTTTTTCTCTTCACATTGAACACTCCATTTTCCCCTTACTTCTCCAGAAGGGGGTAAGCCCCGCCCCCGGAAAACCAAAGCCCCCACATCCCAGTAGTTTATTGGTTAAAAACCCCAACTGCAATATGCTTGTGAAAAAGAGCTCTTCGTAATGAAAGTCAATCAAACCTGCATTGCATCAGTAACAGCCGACCTTGCAGAACCAAGTTTATCAACTGCCCAAGGACACCAAGCTTTAAGGAACTGCACCTTCACCTATGAAAATTACCTCAGTGAACTGAATCTGCTCATTTTTGTCTAAAGCAGCTATGGTTTATGGCACAATGTCTCACTAGTATGAAAATTCAAATGACTGCAAACACCAGGGAATATTAAATCACACAAGTCAGATTTTATTTTCTCTAAGGAAGATTCCAGCCCTTTCCAGTGCTCCAGATAATATTAGTACTACTGAAAATAGGAAAAAAGCTAACTCGCTTTTTCAGAGATTGTTGCCTTGGAACTTTTACATAATGGAAGGAATAACTTAAAACAAAATAATCACTGAATTGCTAATCCAAGATTTACTACCAATAACAGATTGTATTCTTTTGCTCTTTAGTCATCTCCATAAATAAATTGCAATCTGACTGGATAAATTCTGTCTCTGAGCCTCAGTTTGTTTATCTGGAAGAGACTTTGATGCACGTGTTGCTGAGCATAGTGATGATAACAACAGAAGGATATCTAGGATGAGGACCAGTCTCTTAGTTTTCATGTAGGATGGGAAACCAGATGTTATTTTTGAGATTCAGAGCACTTATCTTTATTGATAAAGGATGCTATGTCAGCTGGCAGAAGGAAATCCATCACAGTCTGTGCGAAGGAACCTGTTCAAAATTGTATCAAACGACAGTAAGGCTCACGTCAACATCTTTCTTATCCACATTTCTGCCCACTCTTATCAGATACCCCATTATTTTGAGGTACCCAGAGCTGCCCCAAAAAGTTTAATGCAAGAATAGAAATCCGAAAGCAGTACCCTGCACTGCTACACTGGGTAGTTCTAACAAATATTGACATTTTAATAGCATCTTTTGCAGAATAGATACTGTTGAATATTCTAAGAGATGGTCGGATTCAAGCATACAAATTTAAATACTTGCTATTGTTCTGATATTTCAAAGGAGATATTACATAGTTAGTAATGTCTTGTCACTAAGTTTGGTCAAAAGATAAAACATATATGCAGATACACACTAGCTCACTGGCACCACTTGAACTCTTGGGAACTACCCATTAAATTAATATTCTGATCATAAAATGAGCTAAGATAGAGAAAGGGACAGCTTTGTGGGATTGAGCTTTCTGTTTCAACTGAAGGTTCTCCCTGGTGAACTGCAGGAATGGGAAAGAATAGACACAAAACCATAAGGAAAAATTAGAGCCTACAGGGAGAGATTTACATTCAGGATGAAGCATACAACAAAACAAATAGCTGTTTGTTTTTTCATTAATTATGCTAGTGCATGAAATTTATGCATCAAACCAAAGGACAGTGTAGTGCGTTGGCCTTGGCTGGACACCAAGTGCCCACCTAAGCTGCTTTATCTCTCCCCTCCTCAGCTGGGCAGGAGAGAGAAAATGTAATGAAAGGCTTGGGAGTTGAGAAAAAAACAGGGATGGGTCACTCACCAATTACCATTATGGCAAAATAGGCTCTACTTGGAGAAATTCACTGAATTTATTGCAAATCAAATTAAGGAAAGATAACGAGAAATAAACCCCAAATTTTAAACACCTTTCCCCCAACCCTCCATTCTTCCCTGGCTCAACTTCACTCCCAATTCTCTACCGCCTGTTTTTCAGGACCACAGGGGGACAGGAATGGGGGCTATGGTCAATTCATGTTGTCTCAGCTGTTCTTTCTTTCTCTTCCTCTTCCCCTGCTCCACTTGGGGGTGCCTCTCATGACAGTCCTCCATGAACTTCTCCAATGTAAGTCCTTCCACTGGGCTGAAATTCTTCACAGCTGCTCCAGTGTGGATCCCTTCCACGGGGTGCCATCCTTCAGGAACAGACTGTTCTAGTGCAAGTCCTCCATGGGGTCACAAGTCCTGCCAGCAGACCAGCTCCAGCATGGGCTCCTCTCCCCATGGGGCCACAGGTCCTGCCAGGAGTCTGCTCCAGCATGAACTTCCCACGTGGTCACATCCTGCTCTGTGCATCCACCTGCTCCAGCATAGAGTCCTCCACAGACTGCAGGTGGATCTCTGCTTCAGTGTGGACCTCCACAGGCTGCAGGGGCACAGCTGCCTCACCATGGGCTGCACCACAGGCTGCAGGGGAATCTCAGCTCTGGTGCCTGGAGCAGCTCCTGCCCCTCCCTCTGCACTGACCTTGGTGTCTGCAGGGCTGCTGCTGTCACGTGTTCTCACTCCTCTCCTCTGGCTGCAGTTGTGCAGTGCTTTGCCCCTGCCCCACACAGGCCCTGTGGTCCCCCCAGCCTCTTGCCCACCAGCTGGAAGCCCCTGTCCTCGGTGAGCAGCAGGCTCTCCACAAGCAATGGCCCTCCTGCTTCAGGCCTGCTCTGGGCTCTGTTCAGGCTGTTCCTGCTCTCCTGCGTGGCAGGACAGCTGGAAGATTAGTGCCCACAGCCAGCACCAGGCTGGGCCCTGGAGATGGCAGCTGGTCTGGAGCCTGCATGGTGTCCTGAGGGAGCAGCACAGCGGGGATTTTATGTCCAGGTGTTAGAAAGATAAAAGACTGTCAGTAGAATTACCTGGCTCAGGTTTAGTGCTGGACATACCTAAGGTGAGGTTGACAAAACTTGGGGAGAAGGATGTTCTGTTTACTGATAGTGGACACAGTGAATGGAGAATTTATGGGCAGAACTCCCAAGGTGAGGAAGAAAGTCATAAAGCCAAGTCAGCAACTGTGCTGATATCATCTCTCTCTGGATAAAAGATAATTCTAGCAGGAGGAGATCACAGCTGCTTACTCACAGCCTACTGACCCAAGAAAACCACCAACTCTGAGCATGTGGATTAATTGGTATAAGAAGCAAGGGAATCTTTTAACCAATGGAATATAGAATACTAATTAATAAGAGAACCATATAACTTGTAGTCAATGAACACTACTGCATTTGCCAAAATGTATAAAAACAATGAAATTTGTGATAGTCATTGTACTGGCTTTATGGATTAGCCACACAGCACCCATTTCTGTGCAGGACTGTACAGAAAGCAGATACATCAACTCTGTTGGGATTGACCACTTGCACATGGGTTGAAGGAACCCATTTTGGGAAAACAGCTTTGCTGAGGACACATTAATAAAACATGCTCATTTTCCGACCATTCTTGCCTATGTCTGGCCCATCTTGGGAGCAAGGTCGGTGCAGGCAAGAGACCAGAACTTTGAAATTCAACACTGCACAGTTGCTGCGGCTCAGCAAGTCACCTATCACCACTTCACCCACGACAGCAACAAATCATAGAGTGCAAGATAAGGAAGAAACTCCTGGATAAATGACCTGCTGAATTCAGGCCATCAGTCAACAACACTAGACCTTTAAAGAAGGAAAGAATAAAACAAAAGTGAAATAGGACATCGCTGAATTTGCTCTGTCTTTAAAAAGTCAAGCTTTTCCATGAGTTTCTGATTTTTTCTAATTTTTTCGTTTTGGCTAGTGAAAAAGATAGAGTATACTGACACTTTTTACTAGAACAGGACTCATTTAGTGACACGGTTTCAGTGTATTGCAAATCAAGAAGAACATAAACCTACGACAGGCTCGGAAATAATAAAGTCCCAAAATCAGATAGAGAATTGTATGCAGACTCCCTGGCTATTATTTTAGGTTAGGCAAAAATGACTGTTGCAATGAGTTATTGGACTCAGGATGAAAGACATGTTTATGCCCTAAATCACAGCCATCTGCTATCTGCATGTGGGTAAACTACATACATGCAGCTGGAAAAGGGACTTATTATTTATGAAAAAAAGTTTCACCCTTGAGGCACTAGGAAGAACTGAAAGCAATCTTCAATAATTAAGCTCTTTTTTATCTCAATTCTTCACTCAATGTATACAAAGAATGGCCCAAACATCTAGACAGCTGTGGATTTTCTTGATGAAAATCATGTGTTACAAGAAAAAGATCCCCAAAGGATGATGCTTAAACCTGATTTATTTACTTTATTTCCTAATATTTTGTATTTCAAACATGCTTCCAAAAAGATGAATCCATTTTTACAAAGACAAAAGCAAACATCTATCACAAAGTATCTCATTTAAAGCACAACCCTGATTCCCCTTTACATGCATTGTTTATAAAACACAAAGCTGTTTAGTTACAACAGCACTGTTAGTGCTGTTATGATGGTTCCTTGACTATGAGATATTTGTGCTTATCTATTGCTCTCTTCAATTAGCTGAAATCAAAGGTAAATCTCACAGTGATATTACTGGTACAAAGGCTACTTCTGACTCTTCATTACAAAGAGCTACTAAAAATAACTGGGAGATTTACATTTGTCTCATTATGCACTATATTTAAATATGTATTCAAATAGATACGAAGTTTGGTTCCATTTTTTTTCCTAGATTCTGCAAAAGTTCATTCTTGGCAACAAAGCCTGTAATTATTTTCTTCCATTTACACTATTCCTTACCTTTATTAATTTCTATATATTTTCCACAGACTTAATAAAGTCCTGGTATCTACAGGTGAACTGGATGTCACTGGTTTGTCTTCACAAGTGAGTTTGGACCAATTTTCTGCATGCACAAAATGTGAAGTAGGGTATTCAACTGCCTGAATTGCTTCAAATAATAATAGAATATGAGAATATGTCTCACAGAATTAGTCTGTGTTTTTAAGACAGGTCAGCAATTTTCTGTTTATAGACTTCTGCGCTTCAAATTTTAGAAATATGATGAGGTTGGACAACATAATTTCAAAATACTACTGATTCTTTAAATCAGTTTCTAGGTGATTTTTTTTTTTTTTTGTAATAGGAAAAATATTCAAATTTACGCTCTGTTCATATTGTCATTTTTATTGCAAACTTTGACACAGAACTTCTCTACACGTAAGAGATATTCGCATACGAAATGGAAGTAACGTTTCCTGCCTGGACACTTCAGCAGACCTTCTTTTTTGTTCTTTTAAGTTTTGTGTAAGAAGGCAGAAGCACTATGCAGATGACCTTCTGCTCAGTTAGAGTAATCACCTAAGCTTGTCAGGCAGTGTTGGGAAGGAAGCAAGTCAGGTAGGTAGAGAAGTAGCTTAATATCACTTCCCTTGTACTTCTTTTCTTAGACAACACATCTACAAATTATTTAGGAGGCCTAAGAAGTATTTATAATTTGGTCAAACCTGACTAAAGCAGAGACTTGTTTACATAGAAATAAATACCCTGTAACTGAAGACAGAATTATGTTAAATCATAACAACGAAGCCCGCTGAATAAAGTTACGTTAATATTATGAAATCTTTCTGGTAAAAACTGTGTCTTTATAGGAGTTCATTCATTAAATAAGCACCAGATGTCATATCACATGAAAAACATTCTAACATTGATGTTTATTATAGATTCCTGTTTTGATTAATATTTCCTCCTGACTATTCCCCTTTTTCCTCCAGTTCTCTTCCTTTTCCCCTCCTCAAAGAGAATATTCCTAGTATTCCTCTGGGTAGATTCTGTGGCCAACAGTCTAACAGATTAACATACAAACAGCCAGATCAAATGCATTGCTACCATTGCTACTTAATTACAGCTCATTTACTCCCTGTTTCTCATCTTGCATTCATTGCAGCACAGAAACCAAGCAGTCGGAAGAACAGAGGCTCCTTAATACATTAGGCTTATGCACTACTTTCCCTTCCTTTTCCAATTTCAGTCTCTGTCCTTTAGAAATAACTTTGAAGCAGCAGCTTTGATGCAGATCAAAGTGAAGACTATTGCACAAGCCTCAGAACTATTAGGTCCCCAGCATTCCTTCTCCATTTTTGCAAATTTTTGCAGATTTTTGCAGAGCTTTTAGCAACGACTTTTGCTGAAGGAAGAAGGACTCATGTCAACAAGTATATTGAGAACAAGTTACACATAGTAATTTGCACGAACTATTTCACACTGCAGAGTTTCACTTAGTTATCCATATTCAAGCATTCACTATGATTGTGTTCTTCTTCTTCCTAGGATCTCTGCACATATTTCTCTCCTATTACCATTACAGACTGGTTTACTGAATTGTGAAATTAGTGCAATCTTCTGGAAGACTACATTCTCCTTAACATTACCACGTACTAATTAATTGGCCTTCAAAGCCTGTAGGTTTCTGTTGCTTTAAAGGAATTGGTTGATTGCACAATGTTCTCACACAGAATTTAAAGATGGAAAAAGTGGAGAAGCAAAGATAAACCACAACAAACCAAGATAATGCATTACCTTCCATGGACACTCTTGTATACGCAATGCATGTGTTGAGGGAGATGATAAAATACAAGATTTGTTTGGAGACTTACTTATACTCAAGGGTATAAGGACACTGAGGCAAGGAGGAGACAGAGACTGTATTCTGAAGATGTTCTTATCAATTGGTCACCTAGAAATAAAGAGTTTTCTTTACAAGCAGCAGCTTTGGCTTGTTTCATGCTTTCATAGGATATGCAATGCTTATACAACTATGGATACTGAAGCAACCTTGTATAGTTACTGGCAAACATTTGGTTCTCATTACACTCACACAACTCCCCATGTTTAATCCTTTCCATAGCAAGGAAAAGACCTTTGTTTTCATTATACTCAAATTTCTTTTGAAGTATTTTCTCATGTGCAGTGTTGTCTGAAACCACAGCTTCAGCGAAGTCCTGCTTAACAGAGGATGTTAAGTAAGATGCCAAAACACGTACTTGCAGAAACTTCACCTGTTAGAATTGCGTGACTTAGAGGTTATGGAGCAATAGGGGAAGAACAAAATATTTCTCTTTAATAAAGGATGGTGAAAATTCATGCATATCTGTGTTCCTCTTCACATTCCAGCATAGCTGGGAGTCTGGACAGACATTTGTCACTTCCCTTCACTGGTTCTCACTCTGCAGCTCAGTTTTTGCTGTGACTCAGGTCACTACTTGCAGAGTTTCAGCCCAGGAGTTCCCACTGCCTCATGTAACGCTGGCCCATCGAAGTTTCTTGACTGTTCTGCCAGACAAATAAGATCCAAAGATGCTTCTTTAATATAAAACTGCTCCATCTCAGGGCCGTCCTGAACAAGCCCAGCTCACAAACAAACCTCTTCTGGGGTCCTGCCCATCAACATGAACCTCAGTTTAAGCGGAGCAACACATGATTTAGACTCAGAGCTCATTAACTCATTAATTGTTTGCTAGTTGTAACTAGTGTTCTTCCTGTACAATTTGAGCCAATAAAAATGAAAAAACACCAACCCTTTCTCATTATTTTAAAAATGTGGAAATTATATGATCTCTCAACTTTTCCCCCCTCAATGGGAAAACATTTTCAGCAAAACATTCACTTTATTTAGAAAAGCACAGCAGATCTATTTATTCTAACCCATATTTCCTTGTTGCTGTTAGAAAAACACATTTTTCCCTTGACAAGTTTTATTCCAGGTAGTGTTAGGCTGTCTGTTGAAGCACACAACAGATATTGCCCACACAGTACCTCTTCATGAAAATGAAGGCAATAGCTTATAATAACTTGCCTGACTATGAAAGCACACGGTGTGTCTGGATTTAAACCAAGTTCCTCTGAAATACTTGACAAATTATAGCTAATATCTCAAGCTGGTAACTCCATTAAAAGGAAGGTTAGATTTTAAGGATACAAAAACATCACAAGCTAAAAATTAGTACACAGAAAGCTAAAATCTGAGAGGAACACAGCAGTGTGTTATTTCCTGTTGAAGTCCTTGATCCTATATGCAAATGAAGTATCACACACACAAATTTTGCTCAGTGTTTGTCACTAACAGTTTCTAATCTAATTGCTATTTTAAAAATACTTTTTAAAAATACTTTCAGCAGTGTAATCTTTTCCATCCCATCCTGCCCCTGTGATGAGCATTGGTATAGACAAATTACATGGACCCACATTAGGAGCCAGGTCTGTTCCTTTGTAGTAGAGACTCTTTGCAGCATCAGAATGACCAGAAATTGTGACTTGAAATCTAGACTTGATATCTGTGGCTGTTCAGACCACTTTTAAAACAGGTATTTGTAACTGACCTGTATCTGTCTTAACCTTGATGTGTGTTAACTATTTAAATTGTAAACCAAATCCCTCATAATACAGCAAGTAATAAATGGTCTCAGAGATACTCAAAGCCATGTGAAACACTTTCTCCCACAAGGGTTCAGGCTATGTTTTGGCTAGCAGCATGAAGACACAGCATTATAAATGCATGACTCAGCTCTTCTGAACTTTAGGGTATGATTCATGTCACTTCAGATCTCACCTGAATTCTGCTTGTCAGGTTTATCTGTTTCTTTTAATCTGGTTTCTCTGTCCTCCATTTCATACCACTCTGGTTATGAAACTATTTTTTTTCCTAAAATTCTCAGCAGCAATTTGTATAAAGAATATATGTTACTAAAGTGAAGCTTAGAGACATTAGGAAAGGCTGTCTGTGATTTCAATTGATTATTTTCTTTGCTAGGTTCATTGATATCCTTCACTATGCACTGGGAAGTGTTTTATTTCCTAGTGCAGTATTGAGTTATAAGACCATATTGAAGTGCCCTTTGAAATGTGAAGATTATGGGGCCTTCGGGCCCAGGTTGCCAGTTTTTTCTGTGTTCTCTTCATAGTGATACAATTCTTGAAAATTTTTCATCAGTACATCCTCCAAGATGACGGGAGTAAACAGAACCCACTGGAAATGTGGGTAGTAGGAATGCAAACAAGTCCCACACAGAAGCATACCGCTTCAGAGCACAAGATATGCCATGCTGGAATGGAGTGTCACCCATTCTGGAGTGGTAAGGAGAGAGCAGTAGTTTTATAAAACGACCAGAAGTACACTTGTTTGACAGGTTATGTGCTATCCCACTGCCTGAACTACAGAAGAAGAGGAATACTCCTGAAGGTTTTCCTCAGCTCAACATTAGTGAGAATGTTTTGGAACTCAAGAATGGCCAGACCTATCCTTTAACCTAAAATAAAAAATAGAGGAGTATTCACTGATATCTATTTTTGCAACTTTTTATACATTCAAAGCTTTACAGTAAATGTAGGTCTATTTAATCTCCCTTTAAGCCACAGATATTTGCAATCTAAAGTTTCAGCTGGTCGTTTTCTGTGTTTACTGGCTAATCTGTATTTCAGTAAGTATTATATTCCACTTCAAAATTCCCTTCATAGGTAAATACTCTCTTCAGCTGCAGTCTGTGGAATTCACCGCAGGAGCCATACAGCAGACACAGACTTTTTCATTTAATGAATACTGAAAGTGGAACGGCTCAGCCTCAAAGTGAGACTCATTGGCAAGGCTTTAACAGCAGGACAGCTCCAGTGAGCCCGCTAAGTTTGAATAACACATCGATTTACTTGTCTCATTACAAAGCTAGGGACTAGTAGCCTTAGACACTCTGTTCAAAATACAGAACTTAATATTTATTATCTCTTCCCAGTATTTTCACCTTAATTTTACAGAAAATTCCTAGGTTTGAATAAAAATCAGAAAGTACAAAAGGGTATTTCCAAAAGGTAATACGTCTTCCTGTCTCTTTGCTAGTCCACAAGGAAAATAATTGTATCCTTTATCGGTCAGTGTTAAAAGTCTCCTCCACCCTCTTCATGCTTCTAAATGCTGATATAAGCTGAGCTGGTTTTTGATAAACATATAGTCAGGAGACCAGAGCAAGAACCAAGCTGCCCTTGATCCTTTTCTCTGATGAAAACTGTAAAAAAGCCAAAATAACGTGGTAAGAAAGATATAGATTTTACTCTTCCTGCTTTTGCTGCTGTTATAGTGACACCTGCTGTCCCATTCTGCCTTTATAAGTCAGAAAAGCCTAAGAACATTATAAAAGTGGCAGCCTCAGAGTAAGAATCTTTACAATCATTCTAGTTAATTGTAAAAATTAGTCTCAAACCGGGACATTTCCCCAAAGTGCATTATGCAGTCTGGCTTACATACACTGTCACATTTTCAGGTGTGGTGAATTGACCCTGGCTGGATGCCAGGTGCCCACTAAAGTCAGAGGGAAGGGAAGGGAAGAGAAGGGAAGGGAAGGGAAGGGAAGGGAAGGGAAGGGAAGGGAAGGGAAGGGAAGGGAAGGGAAGGGAAGGGAAGGGAAGACTCTACGGGGCCCAGTTTTTGCTTAATAAGCCTGTCTAAATATCTAAATAGGGAACAAAAATGAGTTTGACAAAATGAGTAGATTTTTGTCCCCATACAGGCAACACAATTTTGCATGCTATCTGCATTTTCAAAGTTTTTGTGGCCAGATTACCAGATTAAGTGAACTGGCTTTCCACATATCCATGGTATATACTGCCATCTTCAACGCTTAAGTAAGTAAAGAATCAGTTTAAATGTTTTTGTAAAGCAGAGGGAAAAAAAAAATAAAGCAGCTCACAAGGGCAACATAAATCCTCACTTATTATCTCCTTTAATAAGAGGCTTCATTTCCAGCCGTAATGTGAGCAGGGAAAGAAGTAAACTTTTCTCCCATGTGATGGCACGAAATTGGTGTGACTGACAATCTAACAGAAGAGGAATTGCACAGGCATACCATATTTATGTTGTTAATTTGACTGAAGTGAGAAAAACACCCCATCTTGAGCAGCAGAGAGAACTCGCAGGGAGAAAAAACATCCCTGCTGGTAGGATCCTGACCATTTTTCTGGAGAGCTGGTGGTCTCCAGAAAATGTTTAAAAATAATAATTTAAATAAATAAACAAATAAAAAAGCCAGCAATTGATGCTAAGTTGGAGACTCGCCGAGATCAGGAGCAGCGGTCTGCCTGGGGCTATCGTTTCACGGACCGTGGCCTTGCGGTCAGGGGGTGTCAGCAGCACTTCACCACGGCACACGCAAAACCCACTGCGAAAGCCGCCGCCTCCACCCCACCGAGCCGGGCCCTGTGCTGACACCCGGTGGCTCTACGCGAAACCACAGCAGGCTCAGAAGGCAGCGACGGAGCCCTCCGCAGGGCAGCACCGACGGAGCCCTCCCTGCTCGAGGGTCCCGCAGCAGCCCCTTCTGCGCGGGGCCCCAGCACATATCCCACCCGCAGCACATCATATCCCACCCGCAGCACATCATATCCCACCCGCAGCACACGCCTCCGGCCTCGGGAGATGGAGAGCTCTGCACACCCGTGCGGCAGGGCTCTTGCCCACGGGTTGAGCAGGGCTAGAGCCATTGGGTGCCCCAGGGTCCCGATACAGGCCCGCTGTCAGGACGGTCTTGTGTCTCTCAACACAACACATCGCACTTTCGAAGTGAAGGGTTAAACCCAACTAGCTCCCAAACTATTTCTCTTACAGTAGAACCAGCAAATCATGTATCTGTATCCAAACACCAAAACCACATTAGCGAGGTAAGTGGAAATGAAGACTGTTCACAACCCAGGGTGATGCTTGTAGGTACTGCCTCAAACTCTTGAGTCTGCTGTTAGCAATAAGCAGTAAGCTAGAATTTTATGCTAGTTCTGGGAGTTTTTGTTGTTTGAGTTTTTTTCCTAATTCTTTAAATAAATACTTGACCTCAAAAGACCATCAGAACTGTTACATGAAGTTTTTCCTTCAGTCGTGTTCAAACCTATCTGGATCTGAATCGGGAGAGGAGGTTAAACAAGCAAAGATCAAAATTCTTGCTCTTTCACTTCTTATCTCTGTAGAGGCAGCAGATTCAACCACTATATGTGACCATGATGTAGCCACTCAGCAACTTGTCCTTCTGTGCTTAGGGAGCCCCTTCTCTAAATCCATACCCACAACCTGGCAATGTGGGGGCTTGCCTTGGACACCTTTAGGTCTGGAAGCTCTGTTAAGCACAAATCGGTACTTCTTTTTTAAGAGGCAAAGGGAATAAACATCCTACAAATCAGGGGGAATCTTTGGTATAATACATGCCAGAGGCAATAGGTTCCTACATCTTTTCTCACCTTCTTGCAATACAACAGGTTTTTCATTTGCAGTCTCATAGGCGATCACATAGCAACTTGTCACCTGCAGCAATTTTGAAGGCATCAAATAAAGGAAGAAGTTCTGTCTAGATTTCCCATTTATGGTGTGGCGGCCGGTGAACATACCTTTATGTTAAGGCGACCAAAAGGCTTTTCCTAGGGTGTATGGTTCTGTTAAGTTTATCTGTCCCAGTTTGAATTCCCCAGTTGGCTGCTGGCTTTGGCATCTCGTCACTCCCCTGGGGCTCTCCCATTGGTCCCTGTTCCCTGATCCCACCTTTTCCCCAGCCCCGGGAAAAACCCCAAATTAGCCGTTGTCCTCATAGTTGACCCTGAACCTTCGACAGTGAAGATGCAATAAACTCTCCTGCTAAAATGCAAGCAAATACCCTTCCTGACTCTTTGCTACTGACTTAATACTGAACCTGCCCAGACACCTGTGGGAGCACGTGGGACCCCACGGAGCCAGGAAGGAACAGTATTAGTATGGAACAATTATTCAGAAGAGATTATGGAAATTCAAAGTCCGATGGTCAAACACCTTTCTTTGAGAAAGCATTACCAGTGATAAAAACATGACTTTCCATTCTCAAATCTTTACCAATTTTCTCATGCCAGCACCCAAACAATGTAAACCTAAAACTAGAATTTTACCTGCCATTGAAATGCCAGTAGCTCTGGAGTTCAGAGCAGACTTCCGTAAGCAGAATGAGTGCAGCCCAGTATATCAACACACTCTTCTCATCATTTTCCATTCTTTTTAGCATGACATATTTAGCCTTTCTGGTGTGAAATTGTTACTTGTGACCATTGTTCATCCCCCAGAAACAAAGCACCCACATGTTATTTAAAACTGGAGGAACAAGAGTACTTAGACATCTTCAACCTGCTGAAATCAATGCTAGTTCAGTTCCTATACACTCTTGTGAGTCTGACCTTCATCTCATTTCTCCTTTCATCCAAAGCTGACTACGAAATTCGGTTTAAAGGGATAAAGAAGTGAAAGACATTTCTGATCTGGATGACAGTGGAAGAACTTGATCTCTACATAAAATCAGCAGTCTTGGGCATTCCGGGGAAGTTTAACAACAGGGCAGACCCGGTAGGTACTAACGCTTGTCACCTTGTCTGCCATAGAGAAGCATGCTTGATATGGAAATTTTATGAGAAGTTGTGCCCGATGTGGGTATTCTTATGCTAAGCAACCTACTCACTCCATTCCTTTCTTGGTGTCAGCTCCAGGAGAGCCACATCTTTATAAATGAGAACAAATTAATACAGAAAAAAAGTTCTATTGTCAAGAAGTATCCATTTTTCTGCATATTCTTCAAGAGGAAGACAAGAAATGGGAGTCACATTTTCAAGGCCACTTTGTAGGAATTGAAATATATGCCAGACAGTTGGCTACCTATCTTCAAGAATTATTAGTCTGGGATACTTCTTCAGTATTGCAGAAAAAGCCCTAAATGATTAGCACACCAAACATCTGACTCTTGGGTATTCACTGGGTTGCATTAACTGTATTGAGGGCAGCAACAAGGTTCTATCAAGCAACAAGAAAGTGCAATAACAGAGGTGAGTACAGTAGCAGTGGCAGCATATACAATCAGGGCTTCAGTGCTGACCCTTCATGCTGCAGGCAGACTTCTGCTTTATGTTCTTCACCTTCTCTATGTCACCGTATGATGTGCAGCCAGTGCATCTCAACACAGTCCAACTGTCTCACAGAAATAACAATGCAGAATAAGAAAAGCTGTGTGACAAGAGAGAGAGCTGCTAAGAAAGGAAGAAAACAGACTTTGTGGAAGGCTTAACAGCAGATCTTGAGACAGGATGAGCTCACAAATAATCTGGGGCTTCAGAATCTGTCAGGGCTAGTGCCTGAGCTGCAGCAGCATGATACCTGCAACATCAGTTCCACCAAGAACCTTGCCTTGAGCCATGGTACAGCTCACCACCTCTTCTTTCCTTTGATAAATTAAATGTTAAGAAAACAAGATCATTTATACATTGGAATGACCTGAGAGCAGTAAGAACACAGGTAAGGAATAAAATCACTCACAGATTTTCTACTGCCAAAGTTTTGGTCATAAGTTAGCGCTACTCATCAAAAGTAGTACTAAAGCAGTGGAAAGGAAAGATGGCAAGTCTACCACCTTCTCTGTATTTCGCAGGAAATGTAGTTTTATATTCATTGTTCTTAGCACAGTTCCAGGTAGAAGGAAAAGAGAAAACTGAACAGGTTTAGAATACCTAAGGTGACAAAAGAGATCCTTGATTCACTGAAGTAAGGGAGGAAAATCTTTTATCTCTGTAGAAAAAGAGAGCCTATTCAGAGGGATCGTTTCTAAATTAGGCTCTGATATTTAATCAAATTATAAATCTATTTTCAGATTTAGTGAATCCTCTTACGTGGGGTCATCCACAGTTTGATGAAGCCACACAAGATCTAGGAAGGAGAACCAATCTGTCATGTCTCAGCCCTTGTAGTTTCCAGCTGTGGCTGTGGCTGGAAGGGTGATGCACTGCTCTGCTAGTCAATTTCTCTTCTTTATCTGTGAAAGAAATTTAATGTTTTCAGGGTTTGTGGATTTTTTGGTTTGTGTTTTTTGGGCTTTTTGAGGGTTGGTAGGTGTGTGTGGGGGTGTGTGTGTGTGTGTGTGCGTGTGTGTGTATGTGATGGGTTTTGTTGGTTGGGTTTGGGACTTGTTTGTTTGTTTGGTTTGGTTGTTTGCTATTTTAATTTTTTTGGCTTTGGAGAAAACCTGAAAATATTAGTGGAAACCAAAATTACTGAGACATTCTTTTCAATTGTTTTGCTCCTACATAAACATTCCCATTAGTATCTCATGCAGAAATATCCATTTCAGCTAATTTCCTATTTTTTTGTCAGAAAAAATAAGTGAACAGTAAAGTTTTTGAAGATGTTATAATGAATTGCTTAGGACTTCAAGGTGTTCCTTTTACCAGCTGAAACTTGTAAATGGCTGTCAAGTTCTTATTTTCCTGATTTCACAGACAGTTCCCTTTGTGCGTCTCCAGTTGTGATGGCAATTAGTGTTTTCCCTTCCAGGCATTTTTACACAGAAGCTCTGTATTACATCTAGATCCCTCCTGCACAGCCCAGGGTATCTGGTGAAGTCATCTAACTCTTGTGATGCATTGATTAAAAGGTATAGCGTAGTTAGCCAAAGAGAGCCTTTGATCTCCTGCTCCATCAGCTGCCTACCAAAGAGCTTTACTTTGCCAGTCGGTTGTCAACTGACTTACCAGGAATTGTTTCAGTGTTGCATCAAAAACAAAGGAATGCCCAAAGTTAACCACTATTTCTATGAGAGATACTTTTACAGTAGCGTTTCTGTCCCCTAGGGTTGGAAAAATATTTAAAGCACTTTTTAGCTAGGAAAAATTCACTTCCGTAATACAATAAGGGCTGGAAAAATAATTAAAGTATACTGTAAGAAGGGGAGCGGACAAGATTTAAAAAAAAATCAGCTAGATGTTCAACATTGAAATATCAACACAATATAGATATTTTCAGTCAATCAAAGCACGGAGATTTTGAAGGCTTTACAAAAGTCAAGTCTAGAAGTATAGACAGAGATGTCAAATAGCTGAGCTGTAGTGGAGGCTGAGAATAGAGAGATCAGAAAGCAAGGTGGCTGGAAAATACAGTGCTGAGCAGACACTGCATTTCCTGACCTCATGTTCTCATAACAGTCCTTCTCTGCCTGTCAGCACCTCAAAATGTAATTATTGCTGGGAAGACACTTTATTTTTTCCGGGAATCTGAATCACACATTATTCAGTCAGCAATATTTCAAAGACTAGCTTGAGAAAAATCACAGCTGAGATAATATCAGCTAAGAAGTAGTGATCCTCCTACAGCATTGATGAAGTTAGCATGGCTTTTGGAAAAAGAGAGAAAATGGATGTTTTCTGCAAGCCATCTGAGCTTTTACCATTATAATTACTAGGAAATATTTTCTGTAAACAGCAATATATTCAGATTAATAAAGTTCTAATCAACAAAATGACTATGTTTTGATTTTGGTGGAAAGAAGTAAATACTCCAAGGGATTCATCATTGGTGATGAGACCCTCCCTCCAAAGCACTGCCCCAATTTTATTCATCCTGTAAAAAAAAAAAAAAACACTTTTCTCTGGGCTCCTAAAATGTCTGTGTGACATGAATGACTTCACTGCAGCTTATTCCCGAAATATCAGGCAACCATAGCACAAGGTGCCCTACAACAAACGGCACCATTTTTTTAATGGGACAAATGTCCATTACATCCCAACAGTTTTTTCAGGCAAACAAACACCTTAGTAGTGGTCTCATCTTTTCTGCATACCTAACATCAGCTTTTTTTTTGCGTGGGATTTATAGCTCAGAACAATGGCAAAAGAAAGTGCAGGTATAAAAAGCACCAAAATGCTGCATTGTTATCAGTTTTGTGGCAAGATGTTTTCCTTCTACCTACCCACTTTTCCTTATTGTTTGTCATTCCTCAAGCTAAACACCTTGGTTGGTGGCCTTAGAAAGCATTTGCCTCCAACCAAAACACATAACCAGTAACATGGAACAGTTCTGGTGTTCAAACTTTAAGGATGTTGACGCAGCCATCATGGAAAGTACGATTGCCCAGGAGAGGCCTGAATTTCTTAAGACGTGATTGGGATAAGGAATGAGAGGTTGTCATGCTGTGATAGAAGGCCATCTTGAAATCTGTCATTAAATTACTTTTATTAGGAGTCAGTTAATGTGTTAGCATCAAATACATTAGCATCATTTCGTCATTCAGAGACCTATAACAGAAGAAATTCCTTCTTTATGCAGAACAACACACTAGCTGACAAAAAAAAATCTTTATCCAGGCCCTGGCTGTTTCTATCTGTAATGTTCTCACAGGAAAAGAATAACTATTCAGTAAACATGATGAATAAAATTGTTCAGTGATGCTTCTTGTGCTTTGCAAGTTCCTGCTTTAATACCATCAAACTACACATCTCCCTAAAGTGTTATCTTTCTTTGCCTCTCTTAGTAAAGGTTGTGTGTGGATTTCACTTTCTAGTTTCTTACTGATATTTTTATACTTCTGTGGAATAAGGCTACTAGGAGGCAATGGAACGTCCCTTTTAATCTGTAGAACATGACATATATTATGACTGTACCAGGAGAAGGATACAAGGTCAAAATGGCACAATCCAATTTTTTTTCTTTCACTCACTACATTCTCAAATTTGTGACACTAAAGAAAACACTCTAGGTTCACAGTTAAACAGGATTTAAATAACTAATAGTACCCTGTGTTCAGGGGTTCCTACTCATTTGGCTGTCTCTCTTGACATAGATCATGTCTGGATTTTCAGATGGACCTGTAGGTATAGTCCTTAAAGTTTCCAGTTCTCAGTTTTTGAAAGGTAATCTCCCAAATATTGAGTGAGAAACCTGAAAAGGCTAAGTAAACACACAGTCTATCTGAGAAGTGCTGAGGACTACCAGCACAGGATTACTTACAGATGCTCAGTATCTCAGAAACCTGCCACCCCTCTTTCCTCACCTCCCTTCTCTCAATCAGAGTGGTGAACCCTCCCTGCCTACACTTTAGCTTCTTGGAAAAAAACACCACAAGAACAGCAACAACAGCAACAACAGCATATGAGCCATTGCATACAGGCTGGGAAAATTTGGTGAAGAAATGTCAGGTTTACTTTAGTGTTCTCTTTAAATCACATATTTAAAGAAAAATCGGTTCTGGAGCACACTATAATCACAAAGGTCTCCACAGAAGGAATTTATCTTAATCCCAGAACCAAAGCCCAGCAATACAACCATCCCAATGGCTCCGTAATAAACCTTCTGCCACTAGACAGCAGCAAAGCTCCAATGTTAACACACATTTTAGTTCTGTGACACAAAAAAGGCAGCCAATTCTGTCAGTAAAAAGAAATATTCTTTTCAGTGGTTGCTGATTTCTCTCATATTTTTTGCTCTAGGTTCAGATGCGTGAGTGTGGAGTATTTACTTGTAGTGATTTATTTAAACTTCTGTAACAGTGCCTGTCAGTGGCAAAGAGACACGGGAAACTGAAAGAAGCCAAAAGTAGTAATTCCACAGACTAGCTGATGCGAGTACAAAATGTGAATCAGAAAGTAGGTTGTCACTGAGTTCCCCTCAGGTAATACCTACGTCTACACCCATAAATACCCAAAGAGTTTATCTCGCCACTTTATGTGCATCTTCTCACTCTAGTCTCCAAAATGAATCCTGTCTTATGGTGTGGGTAGTATACTACTAAACTTCCCAAATGGAGAATACACTTTTCACAGAGTGTATGGCATATCTAAGCTCTTTGTTAGCCAGATAACCCTATTGCCTTTTGATATCAATAAAAGCCACTTTTATTATGGTATTCCCAGCTCAGACTTCCTCAGCTCTTTACAAGCTCCTGCACAGGATAGAAAAGCCTTCAGCAAAACCCAGAGCAGGCCACCTGCTTATACTGTGTATTGCAATAAACAAACCTAGGAGCACAGTGTAAGAGTGATTATAAAAGCCACGGAGCACTGTCCTGCATACAAAAAATCCTGTAAATTTTTCTCCCTAGGCTATTGGTAAATGATAAGGAGTAAACAATGGAGGAATGGGCCATTCACAAACCAGCAATCCTATGGCACCTAAGACCAAAAAGTTGCAGCCACAGAGGCCTCCAAGAAACACCGTTTTTATTTTGTTAAATATTTCTAACAGAGATGGCTAAACATTAACAAATGTTCATTGTAGGAGATACGACACTCCTAATCTGGGCTGGCAGTGCAGTTTATGTGTCCTTTCATTGAATATAAAGTTTCACAGAGCTTGGCACTCCTAGGAGCTTGTGGGGCACTTCATGAGGGCATGCAGAACGTGAGGTCCCTTACTTACCGCTGTGCCCAGGATCTCCCCACCACTGCCATCAGTCCCAGCTCCAGCCTGAGGACCAGGGTCGTTCTGGGTCGTCCCGCTACCCAAGAAGGGAAACACGGGCAGGAATGCAGGGCTTTGGCCAGGCACAGCACTGTGTTTCAGAGTGGGGTGAGAAATAAGGGAACAACTTAAAATCAAAAAAATATGCTTGATCAGCAATCAGTAAAGAATAGAACTGAGAAAATTATTTAGAATGCTGAGTTTGTTCTAAATTTTTTACCGTCTCTCTGTGAAAAAGTTCAGAGCATCATTTGCAGTCATACTTTTCATGAATAAATCATTATGAAAACTTAAAAAATCGCATGAAGTTCAATTTCACACAACCATTTAACACATACATTGCAAATGAACCCAGAGATGAGCAAACATAGATGAAAAAGATCCTGTCTCATGCCTTTTCCTTTCACCCTGAACACAAAGTATGCCTGAATCACCGGCCAGTAATGTGGACATAACTGTACTCATTAATCCTAAAGAGATATGCTAAAAAGCAGTGCAAAACTCCCTGTCTCTGAAGATTTTGAACAGGACTTAGATAAAATATTTTTACTGTAACAATAGATTTTATTTCTACCAGACTTACTATTCCTCTCAATTTGGCTCACGAATCATGTGCAGTAATCCTAATATAATGCAGAAGTAGTGGGGATCTCAAGGTGGTGTGAGAGGAGTGCTAGTGAGGCACACTACTGCCATAGGCTGACAAGATCCAATAGCTGGAAAGAGGTATGGGAAGCAGACAAACTGCACCAAAGTACCAAAAACCCTTTACTGCAGCTGTGTTATCCAGCCAGGGCTGCCAGAAGGGATTCAGAGGTAAAAACACAGACAGGCCAGTGCACCCACACTGCATCCACCAGCACAGAGTTCAGCTGCAGTGCCACCCTGCGTGAGCTGGAAAGCGTAAGGAACAGGCCATACCTTTTGCTGCTGCATGCACATTAAACGCTGATCGTGGCTTTTACAGCCAGCAGATTGCCTTCAGGCATTGCCATCACCAGTTTTTGCTCTCTGCTCTGTAAACAGCTTAGAGGAGGTTTTGAAAAGGAAACTAGAGTCCTGGATTATACTCTATCTCAGCTAAAAAGGCCCAATTACCCACACTATCTAAAAACTATTCCCTAAACCACTCTACTCAGTAAGCAGCATAACAAATCTCAAAAGACACTACTCACTGGTATGCATGGGGAGGAGGGGAAAATTTATTTTAAAATATTATTTTTACTGATAGCTGCCCTTAAGTGTGTAAATCTACATAATCTGTCGAACTGTCAGCAACCTGCAATACAAATCATAGCACACTGTACACTGTCCTTGGAAATATTTTCTTCTGAATTTCCATGTACATTTGTTTATCTTTCTCTAATGTGGTATCCTTTCTCAGTTACATATTGTAGCTGAATTACATGAGACAAGAGAAGGTGTACGAGAAGATGGCATCTCAGATGGAAGAGCCAAACCAGTTAAAAGCATTTTTCTGAGATATCTGCATAATGCTGAACAATGTGGGTTTACCTGGACAGAAAATGTACCTCTCCTGAAGGAATTTCAATACTCACTTAAAAATACCCGGGCAATGAGAAGTCTTCAACAAGTAGATAATAACTGGAAAAGATAGAAAATTATGTTACCAAAATTTACAGTTCATCGAGATAAATATGTGCATGAGTCAAATGCTCACAGCTCCTTATCAAAAAAATTGACATCACTTGTTTGCAGAATGATAAAACTATGCAGAAGACAAAAGGTTAACTTTCTTTTCGTATTAGAAAAACTTTTGCTGCATATTATAGTAGTAAGAATCAAGGTAAAATCACTTTCCATTTGGAAGTTACGTCACACTTGTCAAGGTGAAGCTCCTATGATGGCTCTTTTTTACTGATTCTTTAGCACAGTTGATTTCATAATGAACCAAATTTCTGCAAATTCAGTCAATTCTGTTAAGTCTGTAACTGAGGCATATTCAAAGCCTGTGTATTTTGCAAAATAAAAGTCCAAAACAGAGGAAATAGGGAAGATTTTTCTGTAGGCAAGGAAAGTGCAGCTGGCAGACATGGGGGAGGAGCCCTGAATTGTTCCTGTTTGTTTTGAGGATGGTTTCCTTGGCTATTTAAAACAATGCAACCACTTTTCTGGGCATATGCAAGCAGCAAAGTGCCTCTCCTGTTAAGAATCATTGTCTTTCACCAGCTGAGAAAGAACCACAATGTTCTTTTGACACTGAACGGTGGATACTCTGCTGCTTTTTCGAAAGACCAAACTTTTCTTAAAATTAAAGCAGAACATACAGCGAGGTAACTCGCAGTAGTTCCCCAAGGCATCTAAGGTGGCTGGTGCTCACACGAATTCCTTAAAAGCATCTAACATTATTTGCAAATAGGTACTTCTACCAAATATGTGATGCACTTCTTTCAGTGCTCTGTATTCCCCGTTCCCCTGGTACAGCTCCCAGCAGTAACTTGGAGATCAAAATGAAGCTCGCAAAGGTTCACTGTTCCACTCCCTGGCTGCTGCCTTTTCCAGATCATTCTGCACCTTATTTTTATTCAAAACAGGAGGTAAAAAGGCACAACTGTTCCACAGACGTGGGAGAGGGAGGACTGGAGTGCAGGGCTGCATCCGCACTCATGGGCCTTCCATGCTCGGACTGGAAAGCTGGCTGCAGCACAACAGCTCCAGCTTTTAACTTTCTGCAAGGGTTTCATCGCAGCTCAGAACAAATAAACTTCTTTTGCCCCACATGGCAGGGAGGTGGAAACGGTGTTGCCAGCCATTCCAGTGGTGCAGCCATAGGTCCTGACTCCCCTCACCTGTCACATGGACTTTTAAGGCCTCAGTTATTTGACAACTTCTGAGCAATATTATCATTATCCCAGCATTCTGCATCACCTCTAAATCAGACATATTTCTGCTTACCTGCCCAGAAGTAAAGTCTGTGTATGCAAAATGAGGGCATGGGGATTGTTTTATCAATTTTGCTTTGAAACATACTTTATGTACTTTGTCTGTGTCCACACAGAAGAAAAGTAGCACAACTTGCAGCCCAGACTTGACGTTTTCAACTTACTTAGCTATCACCATTGAGAAGTAAACTTGTCTGCGTCTATGCAGATGTTGGGTTTATCTCACCATGACCTTGTATGAAAAACAGTTATGTATAAAGATTAAGCCATTTATAAACTGTGTAAAGAACAATAGTAACTTTCTGATATAAGATGATACCTAAATATTCCAGATATGTGCACTTAGGTAGCAAAAATAACTCTGTGGAAAGGAATTTCAAGCATAAACTTGCCAACCATCTTGCAGCCTGAAGCATGCACTCATTTTGCCTATTCATATTCACTGGTTCTGTGATTTGATGAATGAGAGGAGAGAGAGAAACACCTACTGGAAGAAAACAGAAGTAAAGCTAAAGAGAAAGTCTGCTCTACTCAAGCACTTTTCAGTTTTTCACAATATACCTGGTGGTTCAGCATTGGAACAAGCAGCTCATAAGCCAGGCCTAAACTAGCAAAGATAGTGGAGACTGCTTTTCTCAGACGTCTCCTCTCTGCATTCCCTCCAAGACAGCCTGATGTGCAAGCCTCCCTGGGTATTATTGTTGCGAGTCAGTCAGGCAGTCACTGCATGTCATTCAGTGCACCAGCTGTCGCTGCACAATAGCATTCGTTCCACTGAACAATAAATTAAATCTCCCCCGAGTGCTAGCCATACCCTGCTCTGAGCCTTGCTATCACTTAACACGTGTCACTCCACACAGTACATGCAGGAATCCAGGGCTGGTGATGCAGACATGGGGATTCTCATTTGAAATTCCTCATGAAATGAAAATTTCACTTTTTTTTCCCCCTTTCAGTAACAAATCTATAAGAGTTTTTGGGAAAGAATGGGTTTGCAGGCAGGTGGTGGACAGAGAGGTGCAGAGTAAAGGCAGTTCTGTTGCTAGTTCTTGCTGAAACTGCTCTGCAGAAGGTAGTGACTGGCAGCTCTGCACTGTTTGGGCTTCCTGGAGCCCCATTAAGAAAACAGACATATTTTGAGATAGGAAATAGAGGCATATACTTGCCTTGTCCTTTGTTTTGCAAGGAAAACTACTTTCTAGCATCATGGGCTGTGACATTTCTCACCTAAAAACCCCACTGCATTTCAGAATCTTAAATGTTTGTGATTCAGTATGAAAGCAGACCCCTGGAACGGCCAAACACCACTTACAGTTTATTCTAGATGCTCACTGTCCTCATCACCAAGTCCTTCCTTCATGCCAGACTGTTCTCAGCTGCTTCTCCTTGGCTTGTATGGGGCACTCACAGCTCCACTCCATTTTCTTAAATGCATTTTCTTAAATGCATTTTCTTAAATGCGCTCCAAAAGCAGGTGCTCAGTTCTTCAGCCTTAGGCACTACTTTGGCCTCTTGAACTGTGACCAGCTGGGCCAGGATTAGTATCTTCATGCCTAGCTGCATCACAATCTCTTTTCTTCTTATTAGAGTGGCATGAATGTCCTTGTGACTAGAAATTTGTTATGACCTGTATCATCCAAAATTAGGAAACAGAAGGCAGCTACCAGGTATTAATGGTTATTTCAAGAGATCAAAAAAAAGGTTGGGTACTTTAAATACGAAAAAAATAAAAGAGCTACTATTTCCAGCCTTTTGGGGTTTTGGTTTGGTTTGGTTTCATTGTCTTTTTTTAATCTCAAAACAGTTGGGTTTGAAACAATGGGGTTTGAAGCTGCCAACATTCCTGTGGGATAGAAGTACCATTTCTGATCAGCTCCGCAAGCTAGCAACCTGCAGGAACAACTGCACAGCTGTAACTAGCTTTGGAAGAACTGTACTCTGTTCAGTGTCCTGCAAACTGTTTTGCTTTTGGAGGCATCGCTCTGCTTTCTGTGTCTGTTAGCCTTGAATTCATGCTCCCCAAGAGCAACAAAACTGTTCTTTGTTCAGCACCTTACACTGCTTAGTGGCTACTGTCCCAAAGAATAACCAGAATGTTGAAGTAATTAAGGTCTTTGCTAAGCACTTGCTAAATTGCCACAGACCGCTGTGCAAGTGATCACTGGGTGAAATATGAGCCTTCCATGCATGCTTGAGTATCTGATTCAAGACAAAACATGTTCAAGTGGGGCGTGATGTGGCCTTGCCAAAGCCCAGCTCCATGAGTCTGTCAAAAACAAAAACAAAATGAAAAATAAACTAATCTGGGAACATTCATTGCTCCATTTCCTTTCATCCAAAATAAATAATACCTCTGTTTAAGTTTTGGAGATTGGTTATTACAAGTTGTAAAAAGCATTTGGAATATCAAAGATGACAAACAATTAATGCTATTAGACAGATCTGTTATCTAAGCATTTTTTTTAGCTCTGCTGGTAATTTAATAAAATATTTAACAGGAAGTAATCAGTAACGAGATGAAAACATACAATAAATGAAACTGTTATTTCGAGCTGGACTGAATTATAGGAGGGGGAAAGTGAACAATTTTTCAAAGACCCCATATTCTGTATTTAAATTTACTTGTTATATGTAGATCAAATCAATTTATTTTACTGCAATGGAAAGCTATCTTCTAGGTGGAACTGCTTCTAGGCTTTGGATTTGTAAATCAGTTAAATCTTTTCAACTTGTATTATCCAATCCTTTTGAATAATTTCATTCCAACCTCCTGCACATCCTGTTCAATTGACTATCACCAGAATAAACCGCTATGTCCTGGGGAGTTCAGGGGGGTAGGTTTTAGGCTTTTTTTCCCCCTCCTTTTGAAAATTCACCCTATCAACAGATTACTAGACATACTGGTAAATTTTATATGCACTCCTGCAGGTAATCTGGAGGCTGGTTTGAAATTTTTATTACTAATCTTCTATACACCTAAGTTAGCTTCTATAATTGCTTTTCATGAGTCCTTTAATGGGTACAGCAACACTGCCAGCCCACAGCTATGGAGAGTACTGGAGAAGGAGCACTTTGCCCTAGGCAAAACCAACCATTCTGGTGGTGCAGTGACACCCAGGCGAAAGTCCCAGGGCTTGTGGCACAACACAGGCAGAGATGCTGGAGCTGGAGAAGGCAACTGCTGCTGGTGGAGAGAGGAAAGGTGGTGCTACCAATGCCATTGAAGGTGTCAGGGGTGGGCCAAAGGCAATTCCAGCAGCCAGGGTGACCCATCTCCAGGCAGCCGTTTCATTCCCCACAGCCGTGTGCTCTGTGTCAGCCTGGCTTGCGTGCTGCTTGATTACCCTCTTAGCACCAAACACTTGGATGAATTTTTGCAGGAGAGTAAGGACAATAAATAGGATGAAATAGAGGATGTTGGAAACCCACCTTGACCTGTGTCTTGGCAGCACTGACACGATCAGCTGCCACACCAGATCAACCAGCTGGCCCAAACCCTCCAAGTGTGCTGCTACTGCACACACAGGCCTTCCTCTGTCCTGGAAAGACAAATCCTGCTGCAGCAATGGAGGCTTCTGGGGCACAGAGATGTGGGGGGCAGACAGAGGCCAACCTGGGAACCTACCATCCTTCCAGGTCTCATTCTCTATTCCTGTCAGCTGGCAGGTCACTCTTTGCAGCTCCAAGCTCAGGCCTGTTCCCAAGGCTCAGGGCCTCTTTGCACCCATGGGACCCATGAGAATCCCATGCCATGCACAGGTGTAACTGGACAGGCTGGTAATCCTTCCAGTTTGTCACTGAGACTGTGGACAGGACCGCACACATGGCAACTTCCCTGATCAGCAGTCTCTGCTTCTTGAGACTGGTTTGTAAATGGCCTTAGAGAAGGACTTAAAAATACTGTTCAAAAAAATTTATGAATGTAGCATGAACTTCCACAGATTAATCTATGTATGCCAGTGATCAAAGTGATTTTTTTTGTTATCCATATTAGAACAGTAGATTGTCCAAAAGTCTCTTTTCAGAATACCCCTTAGAAGAGGCAGTGAGAGGAGCACGTTTACCAGAGGCAGGGTGGTAAAATTGCATCAGGGTAGTGCTAAGATTGTTGTGTTGGGGGATCCATCAATAGCTAGGAAAAGCAGTGGAAAGTGTCAGAACTTACAGATATAGAAGTTATTTTGTGTAAACAGAACTACAGATAATTAGCCAGAACTTCAGAAGGTTGCTTCAAAGCTAAATATAGAGACAGCATAATGGCAGATGACATTTAGCACTGATGAATGGCGTGCATCAGAGGAAATGTTTTGTTCAGGGTACTGCGTCCTAAACTAACAGTAATGATTCAGGAAAAAATATCTTCCCTTTGTGTGGACAGCACAACATATAAATTGTTACATAGATGGGAAAAATAATAAAAAAATTGATTACAGATCCTTCGTATTTAATTAGTGCACCAAAATTTGCCTGAACTAATTTTGTTCAGTCCGCTCAATATGCAAAAAGAACAAAAGTTTCAAAGTTGCAAAAAAAAGGCTGAGGTGTTCAGAATGATTCAGCTGGGAAAGAGAGTAACTGGAGGTGATATCAAGGGCATATAGTTGACAAATATTCACCTATCTTTTTAATTCCTGCATTCCTAGGTAGACGTGGAATTTAAGTTGTTTACTTGTTTTGCAAAAAAAATGAAGGGTTTTGGGGTTGGGGTTTTTTTTCCCCTCTTTTTTTTCTGATGTTGCAGTCCTTCATTGGAATGGAGTTAAAACCTTCTGGAAAGCAAAAGTAACCAAGCTGGAGACATCCTTTTATGGGTAGGTATAGGGTGGAGAAGACCAATGTACAGAGGGTCACTCTGTCTGTCTGAAACCATAGGCTCTGGTCGAGTACTTTTTTCCTGCATTCCAACACTAAGGAATGGAGAACTCGCACTCTCTCTGGTTTTGGCCGGAAATTTCTCTTGATAGACTTGCTTTGTTAAAATTTCTGTGTCCATTTCCATGAGTAGTAAAGGGTTTTGACAGACTGATGTTGAGCATCATGATTTTTGCTTCAAAGAAATGCTGACCATACCTAATAAAAAGAGAAAAAAACACCTAATGGAACCCAGGAAGGAATAAGCTTAGAGGAATAAACTTCATTTGCACAGTAAATTATTAGCCAAGGAAATTCTATTAATACTTTCAAGACCAAGAGGTGAGTGGAAAGATGGTGGCCCTACTGACACGACTCATACGGGTTCCAGAATATCAGAAATTAATATAACATCTCTGCTTTCATGTAGTCAAGAGTGCACTCCTAGCACAGCTTTACTCAGCAGTTTGGCATCAGAAGTTTGTAGCATCTGCCCATGTCAAAAAGCAGATTTTACACTTATTTAGAATTAGCTTATCCTCCTGCTCAGTTCTTCTTTCCTACTACTTCAGTGAGACAGGTTGCACTGAGTTGCAGCAGAGCACCACAGGCAAAGCTACACAATTAATACACTAGAAAATTAATTAACCTGGTGTTCAGTAAGGAGATTCGTTCTTGGTAACATGATTCTGAATAACCATTTATCTCTTGCTTTCACTGAGTGAACAGTTTGTAAGCATCAGCAGCTATTGCAGGCAGTTACATCACTGATCTGTCATTCTTTCACGGCTGTACCATATGGACAATAATAACTTAAATTGAACCTAGCAGATGTTAAGGACAGTGCATGCCTGGGAATGCACAGATAGGACCAGTGTGTTGCATTGAGATGTTTAATGTTAAAAATTTACCTAAAAATTAAAAATCTTTGTATTTTTCAACATACATATAGTGAAAATCTGCATTTATGTTTAGTTAAGAGTGATGAAGAAATTAAGAAAGCAGATGGCACTACAGAGCAATATTTCTATAAAGTTAATTGAATTTCTGAGCCTGCATGCCTTCCTACAAAACAGGGAGAAAAACAGTGCAAGATAATTTTTTTTTAATCAGTTAGATCAGCAAGAGCTTTTTGTGTAGTTACTCAAATAAGGGCAAGAGATCCTGTTTAAGCTCAAGGTACGCAAAAGGCAACATCTTTGTTACCCCGAGCTTTGAGGAATGCATTCCATCATTTTTTTATGGTACAGAAGAGACACTGCTACACTGCTCAATGCATATACACTGAGACAAACAAGAAACTAAGAACATTTTTTAATCACTTTGTTTTTTCAGGACTAGCACCCATGAGGAGGGATGTCTGAGCCCCTCCTTCAATCAGGAGCAATATCTCCAAAGAGCATTCTCTTCTCCTCCTCCCAAGGTCCTAGGAACAAGAGAAGTGCCACAAGAAAGACTTGGTCCACACATCACCTCTTCCATAGCATAAACACCCCTGCCCTTGCCTTTTCCCCTTGCTTACTCTCTGAATTGGGAAAAAAAGTGATGGTGGCTGGGTGCTTCACAAAAGGAAGTGAAAAATTTCAAAGCAGACAGGAAACACCATGCTGCAATGAAGCTAGCTTTTTGAGAAGGGAACACGCTCTTACGGACAGAACTTGAGAACACAAACAATTTTACATGTAAGCACTTACACACACGTACACATGTCTGCATAAGCACACGCACACAAGCACCTTCCACAACTCTCGGAGACTAGAGTTTGACCAACTTGAACTTTGGGCTGAACTAGTACCTCCGGTTTTGTGACTAATGCAAATTTAAGAGCATTCTCAGAATTTTGAGGATAATCCTGCCCCTGTGAACTTCTCTTTCTGGGCTGAAGTATTCTGTCTGCACAATTACTTCACAGTGTCAGGGTTATGAGGATTATTTCACAAAGTAAAAAGGAGTTAGGGTAATTGTCTTATTTTCCACCTGCAAGCTCATTTTTACAATAGTTTCTCTTCATATAAGAACGATGAAAAAACATCTTTTTCTACTAAAGTTGAGCTTGATAATACTATATTTATAATATGGTCATCACATCAATGTATTAATATTACTCTAGAAATATGAATTAAATATAAGTATAATAAATTTACAATGTAGAATTTAAAAATGCATATGTTAGTCAAAATGGGAAAAAAATGCTATCTTGAACCACAGAAAATTTTGCAATAAAATAAAATGCTGTTCATCGTGTAAGCCGTCAGGTTGAATTATGTGAAGCAACTCAGAAGAACTGAAGAACTCAATGAAGGAAGGAAGGGAGGCAGGAAGGAGGAAGGTTCATTAATGGACAGTAAACAATAAAAACAAGGAAGTGGATAATTTCAGAAAGCACCGTAGAGATGGACTGGGTGGAAAGCCATGACTTTCTGTATTTTAAGTGAAGGAAATACTGAGACATGTTACATCTGTATGCTTACTGAATTTTTGTATTGATTCCAAAACCCTAAAACTCAAAAATACCCTACTCCTGTGTCGCATAGGGAACATTCAATACTTTTAGGAAGAATGTCTTGCATTTGTGGACAGAACTTGAGCACACGAACAATTGACTTCCCAGACAGAATGCAAGTCAAACAGGACTCATGGCACTGGTCTTTTGAAGCACCTCTGTGTCCTAAAGGTTGGTCATTTCCCTCCCCTCAAGTATAGTCAAAATATCAATTGTCCCCAGTAAACCTATCGCTCCTTGGAAAGAAACCTGATCATTCTAGGACCCTGAAATCATGCTGTGCTCGTGAGGTCAGCATTATAGTAATGTGTTCTTCCCATCATAGGTTCAGCTTGGAACTAAAATCAACAAATGCATATATACCAAAACATAGCTTTTTCATTCCATCTCCATGGAGGCCAAAATAAACAGAAGGATATACTGCTGAAATCCCCAAGCACTGTTGATACACAAATACACTGCAGTTACACACGAATATACAAGTATCCAATGTGTTGTCTAAACATTGCAGAAATTGTGCCCAGAAGCTTCCCACAATTAAGCCAGCCAATATGTCTCATAGCTAATTTGTTGCCCCCACCCCACCGTGTGAAAACAGATGTAACTGAGCAAAACTGAAGAGACTTTTCTCCCTGCTTTTATGATTCCTCCACAGATTACAGAAGATACATTTACACCAGATCTACCCATTCTCGTTGTATCTTTGCCCTTTCCCACTGATTAAAAAGGCAGGGTGCTCAGGCCTATAGCTGAAGTCAGTAAGAGCACAGTGTGGTTAATTTCTTTCCCAGGGGAGGACAAGAAGAGGAGTGGAATGAGGGATGCCTCCTTATGTCTGTCTCAGCATTGCCCCAGTGCAGCATGCCTAAAGGGCTCTGGGGCAGAACATCAAAGTGATGCTGCTTACTTGTTCTTGTTCTCTTCTTCCTTTTCCACCTCAGACTTACAACCTGTAATTTTGTGAGCAAACTAGGTGTTCCCAGATCTCCCCTCCATGTACTTTCAAGATAATTATCTGTTCCAGTCTTTCTTCTTCCCAGAGGACCCACACTACCAAATGAGCTAAGAAGGAGGCAGAATAATGCACTAATGACATTTGCTGAGAACTTTAAGCAGAGAAGAGTTAAGGAACACAAATGAGAGTGAGAAAGCACTTACAGAGGCCCAGTGTAAGTCATCATGACTCATCAGAACATAACTAAAAGAGCAGTGGCAAATCAAAAGGAGTATTTTCAGGACAAAAACTGCTTCTCATTTGCAGCAAACAAACAGACAAAAAAGCAGGAGGCTATCATGGATTTTAATTAGTGGTTCAATTATGACCTGCACATCAGGACTATATTAATTGAAACAGAAAGGCTGTTATCTGCTTAATCAGATCTATATTTCTCTATGCATCAGTGTTCATTTCATGAGAAGAAACTTAGCTTGCTGGAGGCTGACCTATTTGCAAAGAAAAAAACACCAGAACACAAAAACCCCCACAAAATCCAGCTGTAATTAATGCTGCTGACATTGTTGCATGCTTTAGAGAATGTCCTACAGCTCATCAGAACTATGGGATGGTTAAGTGAGAGCAGGGGAGGAGCCATTGCTATATGTTATTTTAAAGGAAGCTGCTGCCTGTCCACGAGAGTCCACCTGCACAGAAACAGGTCACAGACCTACCCACTCAGTTTCAGGAAAGCTGCTTTGTTTCATGGAATCACAGAATGATTTGGGTTGGAAGAGACCTTAAAGATCATCTAGCTCCAACCCCCCCCTTCCACGGACTGATTAAAAAGGCAGGGATGCTCAGGCCTATAGCAGAAGGGACGTCTTCTACTAGATCACGTTGCTTAAAGCTCCATGCAACCTGGGCCTGAAAACTTTTAGGGATGGGAAGTTCAGTGCCTCATCATCCCCACAGTAAAGAATTTATTCCTGATTTCTAATCTAAATCTACTCTCACTTCAAAGCCCTTCTTTCTCGTCCTGTCACTACATGCCCTTGAGAAAAGTCCCTCTTCCAACTTCACGTAGGCTCTCTTCAGGTACTGAAAGGTCACAATTAGGTCACCCCAGATCCTTCTCTTCTCCAGGCTGAAAAAATACAACTCTCTCACCCTGTCCCCACAGCCAAGGTGCTCCAGCACTCAAACCATATTTGTGGTTCTTCCCTAGATCTACTCCAGCAGTTCCATGTCCTTCCTGTGCTGGGACCCCAGAGCTGGATGCAGTGTCCCAGGTGGGGTCTCACCAGAGCAGAGCAGAGGGGCAGAATCCCCTCCCTGTCCCTGCTGCCCACGCTGCTTTGGATGCAGCCCAGGACACGTTTGGCTCTCTGGGCTGTGAGTGCCCATGGCTGGGTCATGTCCAGCCTCTCACCCACCAGCACCCCAAATCCTTCTCCCCAGGGCTGCTCTCCATCTGTTCATCCCCCAGCCTGTGCTGGTACTGGGGGTTGTCCTGACCCAGGTGCAGCACCTTGCACTTGGTCTTGTTAACTTTGTGGGATTCCCATGGGCCAACTTCTCAAGATTGTCCAGGTCCCTCTGGATGGCATCCCATCCTTCAGATGTGTCAGTGATGTCATCTGTATATTTATGAGTATGCACTCCATTCTTTTTTCTATGTCTATGTCAATGACACCTTCCTTCTCTTCTTTCTCCTTCCCTTCTCTGCTGATGGAGTCACTCCATCATAGAAGGCCACTGGATTGGTCAGGCAGGACTTGCCCTTGGTAAAGCCATGCTGGGTATCTTGGATCACCTCCCTGTCCTCTGTGTGTGTTAGCACAGCCTCCAAAAGGCTCTGTCCATGACCTTCCTGGGCACAGAGGTGAGGCTGATAAGTGGGTAGTTCCCAGGGTCCTCCTTCCTACCCTTTTAAAGATGGGTACAATATTTCCCTTTTTCCAGTCACCTGGGACTTCCCCTGACTGTTGTGGCTTTTTGAGTATTGTGTAAAATGGCTTGGCAACTGCATTAGACAATTCCCTTAGAACTCTGGGATGCACCTCATTCTCATGGCTGTTAAAGTCTGAAAGCTGAACTGTGCTAAAGGGCTGAGTCCAACACCACACAAAAAGCATGATCTGCTAGCAAATATTTTCTCTTTTCCAGTATGCATAACGTTGTATCAAGACTCAGAGAGAAACTTAATTCCACTGGGTAGCACTGGCTCTTTTTAAATACCCTTATAATTTAAAGCATATGTGAAGGAAAGGGAAACATGGGTTTAAAAATTATTGGCTTGTGAGTGAAGCAGGGGTAGTGTATGAATAGTGCAGTGCAGTGATGTGGTAACTATGTGCAGGTTTCACCTATATCTCTAGAAGTGGAATGAAATCATTCTATTTCATCTGGGTACTGGGAACCTCACAGTTTCATTAGAAGAGTTCAAAACTCACTGAGAACTACATTTTTTGCACAACAAGCTCAAATATTTGGCAATGATGTTAAAAAAAATAAAGCAAGGAAAAAGCCAAAAAACTGTTCACACTACCCTGGCAAATAACTATACTAATTTTATCACTTTCAGGCCCTTCATTTTTTAAGTGTGTAGCTGAAGACGTGTGCTATCCATTGGGTTTTGCTCTTTTACTTTCTACTCTCGCTGAGTCACATGAATTACTAGTTATTAAGTTGTCAAAAGCCCTTTCTTAAATCTGAGACTATATTTAGAACTAATTATGATTTTTCAAGTAGCATGATAGGCACTTTCAGCACAAATCACATTAAGAGACTCTATACAGGCATTTGGAAAGTGTTTAAGCCAACAGAAAGATAGGAGTAGGCTGAAACATCCCAGGAAGCCTTGCTTAGACCTAACAGCTTCAGAAGTTTCAAGAAAGCTTTTGGGAACAGGAAATGGATTTTTAAGTCAAGTCTTACTTCCCCCACTGCATAGACCAGCGAGATCGAAGCAACTAAACAAAAACCCCACATTCTTACTCAGCAGTTTTTTTATTAACCTAACTTTTCCTGCATGTTTGAAGATGTAATCTTACATCTCCAAATCCCTCACAAACCTAGCATTCAAAGATAAGTACATGGGATATATAATTATTTTTAAGATGTTACACCATAGAAAAATGTGGGTCTCTTGATCCATGATGCTAGCGGGTTAAAACTTATGCATAGCCAGAAGATATACTTTTTTCAATATTAATTCAATCCAAGAATTTTGTGACTGATTCAAGAAAGTCTATGAGACCACGGCCACGGGAAGTATGAGCATTTGTCCAAGTGATACAGAGTATGGGAAAAGCCATAGTGTATAGCGGTGTAGTGATGGACAAAGGTTACAGAAATCAATTCCATCAGGACTTGCACAATCTGGAAGACAACTTCAAAGCAAATCCAAAAATCAGAAAACTGCAATTTATTGGACAGAATGTTAATAAATTCACTTCTAAAGAGTAAAGTTTAACTACAGCTGGGGAGTTCCCAGTCAAAATTGAAAAGAAAAACCATAAAGAGGCTGTGTTTTACAATCTTTTTCCTTAAAGTGGAAATCCTTCACAATGTTCCACAGAAAAATGGTAGGTATTACAAGGAAAATCTCTCTGTTATCTGTGGGTCTTTTAAATTTCCTGTAAAGTTTAAGTCAGCAGTATTGCATAGCATATCCCTCTAATTTCCCATAGAAAGCCAAATTCTGCTGATATGGAAAAAACGTTGCCCAGGGCATTTTCCCTGTGGTCTTTCTTCAAAGCTAGGGGAGAGAATTCCTTGCCATGAACTGGGCCATTCTGCTCAATACAGATTCAAGCTGAGCTGGCAGCTTAATATTTCTACCATTCGAGCTCTACAGCTCAACTCCCAGGGCTGTGAACTCATGGAGTAGAATTTCTGGCCAGTGGTTCTTGCTGTTGTTTGACACCAAATCACTTTGCCTTTTGTGGGTTTTTTTTTCATTTGCAGGACAGAAAAATGAGATTTTCATAGCTAATGAAGATAATTTCACAAACTGTACATTTTCATTGGCAGGAAAGTTAAGAGTGCTGGGTTAGCTCCCTGATGGAGGAAAGAAACCCATGCTAACTTGAAATACCAGATGCCCAGTTCCCACACATCTAAAAAGGAAACATCTAATCCTAGAAGACAGCCATGAAGGCAATGTCACAGGGAAAACCTACAAACTTACACAGCAGTGCAGGAAACCTCAGACACTGATTGAGTATCTTTGATAGTTAAAACCATGTGAATTTGTAGCAAGCCTTAGTTTCTGCAGTGAGAGAAGGAAGAGACAGGGAGCTGTCCTTGGCAGGGCTCCTTCCTAAGGCACTTGCCACTCTTGCAAGATGCCAAACGCAAGTTACACATTTCCTGAATGACTGAACTTGGACAATGAGCAAGTGTATCCCTTGCAGGAGCTCCTGACCCTGTGACTATGGAGAAAACTGCCCAGAGTAATGGCCCTCCAGCTCCTCTCTGATGCAGGATCCATGTGTCAGCATCCCATTCCCCTTCACAGCTGGACAGATAGCATGTTCTCCAGCAATCACACGGGAGTGTCCCTGCTGCAGTCACAACGTAGCTCTGCACAATGGGCGTGGGCAGTGTCACTTCCCAGTGACATTGGCAGAAGAGAGTTTTTAAGAACTTAGAGTTTTCTTAAAAGTCTTAGAGATTTTTAAGTAAAATATACTGTCCCCTCACAGTGTTTATGGGGCTTGACTACTTGCTCTAATTTCTAAAACTCTGAATTTTTTATTTTTAGTGCTGTGAATGGCAAAATTGTCATCCAATTTCACTTCTGTCATAAAAGTCCAAGTGGGAAAGCCAAAGTCCTCACCCCTTCCCTTATCCCTGTGAATATTATGATATAATAAATGTCAAGATTAGAAAATGGAGTAACACTTTTATTTAAAACCTATTTTAAGAATTACTGATTTCCCATTCATGCTAAAATCTCACTCTTTAGCAATTGCAGTTGGACCCTTATTAAGCAAACACAATAAGCACAATTCTAGTACTGTGCAAACACGTAGCTCCATCTCGTGCAGTAGAGTCATCAGTCCCACTGCTTGCTGGACTGCAGTCTTATTTTGTAAGTCAACAGTGTCCCTTTAGAAGTGCTATTACCTATTTTTCCTGAAGCTTGATTTCACACGGACATATCACACATAGATTCACTGTGCACACCTGACGTGCACCTTGTTAGAAGAGAAAATCCTACTTTTTGTTTTTGCAGCCTGTCAGCCCACAGTTCTCACAGGTGGCAGGAAGGCTGGATAATATCCTAGAGTTTTTCAAGTTTTGTACATTTAAAAATAAAAGCAGCTGATTTGATCACTTGAAAGGTGATTTGGAGGTGTTAATACAAAAATCATAATCAATATATATGTGGAATGCAAATGGAAAGGATGCTATAGTACTGAGGTTCCTTTTTCAGGTAATTAGAAATTTAGCTTGGCACAATGTTCCGGAATTGTATTGTCATTGGGAATGGAGAGCCTCAAATATCTACAGAGCTTCTTTCAGCATATCTTTCAGCAGCCAGTCTGTGTTACAGAGAAAGCATTTTGCTGCGTGCTTTTTAAAAATGTTCAAGGTGCCATTGAGATAAACATCTGAAATTTCAGGTGATTCTTTGAAATCTCTCCAGTCTTCTTGAGATTATAAATCTAGGTTGGAAACAAAGTAGCTATGCATTTTTTTTGTGTGTTCCTCTTTCTACCTGCATCATGCTGGACCAGAAAAACCATGAAAACAACTATTTATCTCAGGCAGGGCTTCAAGTTTTCTGGTTTTCCAGGCAACTTGCTGCTTTTTGACCCTTTATACTCACTGGAAACCTTATCTATGTACTACTGCTTCTAATGACAGGCTTCAAAGCTGGCATGGGAGGGCAGAGGCAGCTGTGATTTCACACATCATCAGATAATGACTTCTGGACTCTGGAAAACAACAACACCTCAGATAAACACACCAACAACACCACAACAGATAAAGAGTCACTGCCACGTTCAAATTGGTCAAATTAATAAGAAACTTTTATTTAATGGATGTGAACCTGATTATGATTCTTCAAAAACTATGCTTTCTTAAGCAAGCTTTCTTGTTTGAATGTTTTTGTTTTCTGAGTCCTGTGTCTCTGTGGGAAAGTTCTATACAGATTGTTTATTAAAATAGGAAAACAGGAAAATTGACTTTTCCTCCATATGATTATAAGCAATTTCCAGCCAGGGAAGACAAAGGTTAACACAAAGACAGCATAGGGCATCTGGTAACAAAGTCCTTCTTCTTTAAAATAAATAATTAAATAAACATCTTTTTATCTCTACGTTCCTTTCATTTCCCACCACGGATGAGGCAAAAGCAGGGGAGAGGTAATTTCTAGGGTTTTTTTGCTAATATTTTTTTGTCCTAAGTGAAGCTCTTAGACAATCAACTGGCCAAACTAGTATTAATGTTTCACCTCTGTTCTTCCTGGGAAAGCCAATGCCCTGAAATTTTCATGTTGTCTGTTTACGCTTAACTAGTGCTTGACTGAGGCTGAGAAACCTAAATATGTGTAAATAAAATAGCATATTTCTGTGTTTCTGTGCCATGCGTACTGAGAACACCATGTGTCATATTGAAAATCAGTGAGTTCTGACATGACTGTTGCCAAGCCTTTGAAGAAATCAGAACATCACTTTCTCCAACCAGCCATTATCTCTCGTAGTTCAGGCTGTGCTTCTGGCCAGATTTGTGGTAAGATCTGGGGTACTGCTCTATGCATTTTGTCTTTTTTGGATGTGTATTTAAGGCAAGACTCACTCTAGTTCAACTAAATTGCTAAATTCTTGATTCTCACTTGAGCATTTACGGCCCTTGTTAGCATCACATTCATACCCGATATTGTTGTAGCAATGGAAAGTGCTGTGAGCTCAGGTCTCTCGAGGTTTAGTTCTGTGCCATTTGTTTTTACTCGTCATAGTCAGGATTAACAAACCCAGACCATTCTGCAGCAGCCTGGAGAATGACAGCTAAAAAAAATCCTGGTATAAATGTGGCTTGTCAAGAAAGCACTCAGGAGTCAACTCTCCCAAGTAACAAATTATGAATATGCATGCCAGGTTGTGGGTGCATAACCATGTGTAGTTTAGCTGATGATTTAATAACTGGGCAGATTGGGTACAATATAACTGCTTCAACCTCCCCCTTTAAAATCAAGGTGAAAATGTTTTGACTCACAGCTGGTGTGTGCATGATGATGACAACAAGCAGCAAGTGATTAAGCTACAGACACTTGGTAGTATTGATTGCCTGCACCCTGCTGCTCAGAGACCACACAGGGCAGCAGTGAGTCAGGAGTGAGTCTGCAGTGCGCTACTTGGTTGCCCTGTATTGCTTCCCACTTGCATATAAGTAGTGACTACAGTGCCAGAAGTTTTCAAAGTGCAGAGAAATAATTCGCACAAAGGAATGTTTACAGTGCCTTAACAGTATCTGTGATTGGTGTCAGAAAAGAACTACTGAAACAGTTCAGTCTGGTATACAGACATTACTTCACTTAAAAAAGGGATCATACACTAAATTAGTGACAGTCTGTTATTTGGAAATCAGGGTAGGTAAATATCATATGCATCTGAACAATCTCAAAAAAAAAAGACACCATACATAATGTCTCAGTGAGATGTAAGTAATTACTCTTTTCTTGCTTCATGAGCAAATCATATCATGCACACATTTTCAGACCTCTCCTCCAGTCATGTTATTATCCTTAGGTTTTGACTGTAGATAAGAATGGCCAGACTGCTGTTTAATTTATACAGTGTATCTTCTTCTGTTCATCCCACATAGAGCAAAAGTCATTGAAGTGTCAAATTTCAATAATGTGCATCCAACTCTCCCAGAAATTGCAGATCTCTTATTCGAGATTAGTCTGTCGCTAATGTACACAAACCTGCATTGAAACATGGGCCTTACACAGGCATAGAACCAGGCAGTGCAGGAGTGTGGCTTTGAAAGGATACAATATCATCATTTTTCAAGAAAATGAGCTGCACATAAAATCATATGTAGGCTTCAACCATCCTCCTTCTATCTCTTTGGAGTTTTCCTATTCTCACTTAACCTAGTACTGATCCTACCTTTCCCAGAAGCATTTTTGGGCTTCTTTTTTATTCGGTCATATCTTCAGGCTAAGGAATGGGAATATTTATTCTATATGATCACATCCATTTCAATATTTGTGTGGGATCGTAATCATTCTCTGGAAAAAGTGTTTTTAATTCTTCAAGAGCACAATCAGACGAATTAGTTTCCACAAATGAAGATGAGCAGGCAGACAGGTAGGTAGCTACTCCAGAGGATCCTTGTCCTTGGCATTATGGACATCCACTCCTCTCCTAGACAAAAAAACCCCATGCAGCAACAGCTCTCTCTCTCCCCTGCTTTTGCTCACCAAGATCAACAAACTGAGAGAAGGTGCTGCTTTTAAATACATAACCTTTAACTCTGGGCTAACCCTTATCAGCAACCCAGCTGCAGGTTTGTGGGATTCAGCTTCAGAAAACAAAAAACGATCCTTCTCATTTCTCCATTTAGAATGCCCACATTCCATGGCTCTGTGCAGCAATGCTCCCCTTGGCACATATTTTACAATGGTGTTTCTGCTGAAGAACCACTTGAATCTGGTGAAATTATCACAGGCAATTACCACATCTGGATAGCTGCCTGCATAGAGATTGTATTATCCATCCTTCCTAGAAACAGACTGTCTGGCAGAGACCAAGGAGCAGTGGCAAGCAACATGCAACAGCCTCTTGGGTATCTCCTGTGGCTGCATAGAAGAACACGATTCCCCTCAGCCCAGGGATTTTCAGTACACTCCATGCACATGCAGAAGAGTATGAAATTAGAAAATATCATGAAGATATGCCTGTTAAAACTTTATTTGAAGAGTCAACCTTTTTTTTCTGAAAATAATTCAAAGTCTACCATTCAATATAAAGCCCCTTATGAAGAATTCAGGAGGTTTTATTTCAAAATATGCTGTATACTAACACACACTTTGCCTGTTTACACTTACGTATTGGAGGTCTGCTCTTTGAACATCAGCTGAATATGTCAAACTCTTATTGTTCCCCAAACATATTTTTTCTTTTTTTTGAATACATCTGTATTATTGATGTTTTTATATATTTGATAATACTGCCTCTGTGGTTAAGGAAGGTATTTATGTAGTCTCTTGGCATACTGAGCAGCATCCCAATGAATCACTTTCCCCCCTTGCTCTGAAACACCAAAGAATGACTATGACAGTACCAAGAAGGTTACGAATTCAATTCAATTCAATTCAATTTCTCCTTCATGTTCAAGGCCGCACAGTAAGTCATGGTACAGTTAGTCACCACACAGGGGAACTGGCAATGCCAGGATTGTATGCATTTACTACCTCCCTTCCATTGTACATCATATCCTCTGAATGTCAGTTCACTGTCTTTTCAAAAGAATCCACTTTTTTTTTAAATTAGTTCCATCACTTCCTCTTCTTTTTCACCCTGATGAAACTGCTTTTCACTGATAGTTTATATTTAGCATTGATTACGTAGGCCCAGCATTATGAAAGGAAGGGTTTGTAATTAGCCATGCTGTTATGTTGTTTAAATCCACGTTTCTTCAAAAGTTACTTTTATGCAGCATCATTACCTATAAACCTTTGCAAAATAGTCATAAAAAGATTTAAGTCTGACAGGAAAGGGGAACTCTTAAATTTTTTTTTCTTTTTTTTTT
>VZTI01001214.1:211878-223491 GCA_013397865.1 Struthidea cinerea | reverse complement strand
TTTTTTCTTTTCTTTTTTTTTTTTTTTTTTTAAGTTTCAGTGGCATTTAACCTAAATATGAAGTAGTCAGGTCAAACCACAGAGGTATCACTTGTGAGAAACTGCTTCATATACAAGCAATTCCTGCATCATCTTTCCTTGCTTTTACTCCAGGCCACCCCATCCTTCTGTCCAGCAGCACTTTTCAAAATTACCTGCTAGGATGCAAGCTCCAACTCGTAGTTTCTCAAACACCCCAGAAACCAGAGTAGATGGCAGCACTCAAGAATAAATGTGTCTCAGCTTACACCTGCTACCGTGGCCAAATCTAAGACTATAGCAATTGCCTCAACTCATATGGGGTAAAAATATTAATGATGAAGGTGGTGATGTGATGATGATGATGATAATGATGACTAGTTGGTCTAGAGGAGGAAATTCACAGGTAAAATCCCAACTCATTCATGGAAACACGCTAATAAATCCAATTATACTGCAGAAAAGTGCAAGTCAGCAGCACAGCACAGCTCAGTGTAGATGACCAGGAAGCAGTGACCATTGATTTGGAGTGAGCTGCAGGGTTTCCTATATGAACTTTCCACTTCCACAGCTGTGCTAGCAATTAAAGTTCAACCAAACAGAAAACACAGCACAGTGACCATTTGCAGATGTGAAACGTGCTGTGTCAGGGAATAATGACTGAGGAAAACAAATTGTCATGGCAAGGTGCTGAATTGGATTACATGACATCATGTTCATAGTCTAAAGGTATGTTTTGGAGGCAAAGCACCAGAAGGTGCTAGCCAAAACCAGAAAACTCAGTTCTGTAGCAAATATTTCACGATCAGTATTAAATGCCAAGTGAATAAAATAAAGCATCCGTGAACCAAAGTTAGTTGTTGAGTCAAGTTTACATATCAATATCCAGACACACGTGGTCATTAGGACTCACACTTTCATCTCAGTATTTTTCTTTAGTACTGATTGTTTATGTGCTGAAACCACTTCTCTTAAGTTTATATTCAATTTAAAACCTGGAATCACAAATTTTTTTGTAATATGTGTCCATATTTTATGTGCCTGTAATCTGGTTATCTATGAAGTGGATATGTTCAAAGTACATTAGAGGAACCCTGCAATGTTTTGTATCTGATTTTTACTTTTGTAATACAAAAATTGCAGTCTCATTTAGGTTGAAAATCTCACACATATGCCTCAGGTCTATTTGATAGTTTTTTCCTTAATGACAGGAATTTGTTAAATTTTCTAAGCAATTAGAGATTGTTTAGGTCCTTCTTGGTGTTACACTATTTCTTGCTTAGCTATAAAGATAGTAATATATATATATATGTCTGCTTGCAATTTAAGTGGGTCTGGGAGCATTCTCAGTAAAGCAGAAATGTTGGCTTTCTCTCTTTGTTAGAAAACTCGGTGGGAAGTTCTGTTTGGAAAAGAAGGCATACCTTGCCTAAAGTGATGTTACCCCTTAAAAATTACCTTGTTTATTTGAATCATAAGATCACATCTGGCAGTGGGAATGAGGAATAGAATGCTAGTAGGCTTTCAAAGCAGGAAGGGCCAGTACCCAAAAAATTTATGGCCTAAGCTTTGCCAAGGGTAGCAAGGAAGCAAGACTCAACTTCACTGGCTGAAGCACAGTGAAATTTTGACAAATTGGATTCCCACAGGGTCCACACCAGCACAAACCATTGTCAGACTTGCAGTGTTTTCCAAACTTCTGCAAAAGTGATTTCAAACGTGGGAATAATTTTAAGGGTGGGTTAGAACTCCATCATCAGCTACGGTATCTCCCATTTTCACAGCAGTCTAAGAGAAAGCATGTGCCAAATCCCTCTCACATAGCTGCATTGAAGCTAGACCATTTCCTTCCCACAAGGGTTTTCTTTGCGTATTTTTTGTTGCAGTGATAACTGAGAAAGGACTGTGGCAACCAACAAACACCTTCTTTATCGAGGAGCCAAGTCTCATGCCAGTCTGAGGGCTTCTTTCAGATACAACATCAGTGCAGTGCAGCTTTTATGTTAGAAAAATCTCACTGGAAACTCAGCTTTACACCATCTCTCCACTTACTTGCTTAGGAGCTCAGGCACAGTCATCAGTCAGATAAAACTCCATACTAGATGTTTTCCAACTGACTCTGGAAAGTCTAGTATGCCAAGTTAATTCCAAAATGAAGCACTTCCTATTGCCCTTTGAAAATAAATATATTCCTACCTTGAATGATTGATTTAATGATAAATGATTTTCTGGTAATTAATAAATCGTCCTATCTTTTCTGGTTTCGCAGATAAGCTTCAGAAGTAAAAAGATAGGGTAAACACGCTAACATATATACATAGCTGTATCCAGTGACAAACTGTTCTAGTGGACATACACAGTTTACATTTCCTACAATCCTGTTTGTAAGATAGTCATGTACACTAGAAGGTCGCATGATTCCATAGTCTTACTCTTCCTTTTATAATGAGCAATACAGTACTAGAGAAAAAGTGGGAGGTTTTGGTTTGTATGGGGGAGTATGGCTATATATTCTTTCTCTGAAAGCATAATAGAGATTTTCATTTCCTTACTCTTCTTCTTTTTAAATCAATTTCAATTAAGTTGAGGGAGAAGGACAGCAAGAAAAACATACCAATATGAAGGAGGGTTCAAAAAGTATTTCTAAGAAATATGTATGTAAAGTCCAGCCAGGGAAGAGGAGGGGACATAGTTCAGGTCCTAGCTTTCATTTGTGCTAAAAGTAGTTGCAACTCTTCGCAGATAGCATCAGCAACTTTCTGCATATTGTCAAAACTGTGCTGCATTGAAGACACTGAATTATCAAGTTAAAAATCTGCTTTTTGAGTTTACATAATTCCTGAAAATATTTACCCATTAATAATCAGTGTATGTACAAATCACAGGGAACAAGCTCTCCCTGCCTCAGTCTCAGATCCCATCAAGGGCAACCTCCATTAAAATGAATGAGCATATTTTCAAGTTTAACAGCCCACCATGTTTGCAGTGACAGATTTCATAACCAGCAACGATCTATCAAAAAATGTAAGTAAAACTTCATTGTTAAGGGTTTTTTTGAGTCTGTAGTACTCATTGATCTCAAATTTAGTTGCCTATTTTATATGATTTGAAGCAAGTCTTTCTTGCAGAAAAGTATTGCAGAGTTGGATCTTAAAAGGGCCCAACTCCATGATAATTAGTACTGGAAGTCACTTACCTGTGTTAAGGATATGTCTGTATAAACCTAGAGAAAGAGGCTTACAGTGTTCCTGGATGTTTTCCGGTCCAATTGCTATCTAAAGCAGGGTTAGTGCAGTCCCGTGTGAAACGTGGAGCTTGCGGTGGGCTCTGTGGGAGGACATTCACACACTGCTGTGCTATTAAGACATCTGAACATGAAACTCCTGGATCTCAATGAATGTCCAGGCATTTTTTGAAGTCTGAGTTACTGAAGAAAGGACCCAGATCATTCCTAAGATGGTGGGTGGGCATGGAAAACTACGGCAGATCCCACCTCACTTAAGAGAATAGGCCTATAGTGAAGGCCAGTATTGCTGGTCACCCACTTGCGTTCCTGGATCAAATGTCTGGAAAGAGGCCAGAACAGTTCTTCCTACAACACGTTTCTCAGATAAACAGAGGTAAACACTATTGCTGTTTTCCCAAAAGAATTTTTCAGCATTACACTGCTTACTTCTTCTCTTTATAAACATGCATGAAAATAACCCTGAGGACCAATAGGTAAAATACATGAAAAAAGCTTGTTTTGACAACTCTTCGAAGCAAAATAACATGAACTTGGTATTTCTATGATGCAGGATTTAAGATGGACACAAATAATGTCAACAAAGAGGACGCTGACTTTGGGGAGGTGTTACTTTATTCTTCAGTCATTGCACTAGAAGTTAAATGCCTTAAACAAATTGTGGGATGGCATGTGGTTGCAAAGCCTGAGGGACACAGATCTGCTGTTACCACAGAAGCCCCACAGTTCTGGGAATGCAGCAGGCCATCTAAGGACCAGGGTCAATGTGGAAAGAGACTGATAGACATTGACTTTGGTAGAGAATCCCAACAGCATCCTCCAAAACCAATGCTTAGAAAATGTGTCAGATTTTTAAGTGCGGTAAACAGTGATCTGGGTGAGTATGATCATCTAGGAAGGGAGCAGATGGCACTGGGGAATCCTGGCAGAGACAGGATCACATGCTAATGAGTCTTTTAAAAACAAGAAGGGGTCTGGGAATGGGCAGATGGAGCAGTGTAATGGCTGGGAGTAATATGGGAAAAGAGGGCTTCATTTTAATTACTAATTTTTTAATTGAGAGTATTACAAATGTGAATCAGGTGGGACTGGGCAGTTGTGAAAGGACATCTGGGACAGGATAAAGGATGGCAGAGATTTGGGAAGAAAAAGAGAGGCACTGCTTTGTGAGGACGCTTGACGGCACTCTGTGGTATCTGCCCAGGCCTGGAAGCCAGCTGGGGACTTCTCTGCCTCGAAGACACTTTGTTTATTCCCGGGGTGAGTATCCTGGGCCAAGTGTAGATAATGCCACTCAGACAGTGCTTCTCTTCTGCATGTGTCACAGAGCAAGCCAGTGCCATCCTCTATGCAGATGCCATGCATGTGGCTTTCGTGCACTGCAGCTGCTGTGAAAAATAAGCACAGGAGAAAAGGTGAAATTAGGGTTGTGTTCTCTTTATGATTTTCAACTACTCATGCTGTGCAAATATTGCATTCCGCATGTTATTTAAACATTAGTATATTTTTTATTTTAACACCTTGTTTAATGTTCGGTAGAAATTAAGTGTCATTATTTATGTAGTGCCTTTACATCCATGTTTATTTAGGGTTTTAAGCATTTTAAAAGAAACAGAGTGATCTGATGAGGCAGCCACACTCAGAGAAATCAAAACTGAAACTTGTCATGTATTTAAAAATCTCAAAGGTTCATTTTATTGGTGAATAGAAAAAAATCTTCTTAAAGGATAGAAAGTGAGTTGGGTCAAGATATGCTGGCCATCATGGACAACAAAGGGGTTCAATGTCACCTCTTATGAATTCTTAATTGAAATGTAGAAGGCTCCAAAAACCAAAAAACTTCTCAATCTGTAGAGTATTTCTGCAGCGTTACACCTTGCTCCTTATTTTAAGAATGTATAAAGATAATGAATAACGGTGTATTGTTTTCTTAACCGTATTTTTTCTCAGTGCTCATAGTACTTTTAAAAACAGAAAAAGGTGATACTTAAAACACCATTCTAAAATTATTTCCATGAAGCAATGTGGGCAGAGACTTCAGAACCGTGGGTACTGTGCACAGGCTGATGAATCTACAGATTTTTATAGATGTATCTATATAAACACATCCAGAAAGTAAGAGTCATCAGTTACAGGTACCGTTGCCTTCTGCCTTTCAGACTCTTTCTGAAAGGAGTCTTATGAATATCTTAAGACCACTTAACCTGAAATTGTGACATGAACAATTCCGTTTGCACCCACACAGCAGTGATAAGCATTTTTAGACATGTAGATTAGAAAGATGCCAATTCCTTAAACATCGATAGATTTTCAATAGTTTGTTTCAGCCAGGGACCATGCCCATGGCTTATTGCCTTTGTCAGTAATATGCCTTCTCTTTATTTAAAAATATTTGCAGTTATAGGATGTGCGGTAGGAATTTTTAATTCAGTTGCTCCAAGGTGACACAGAGTCTGTGTTAGTCCTCAACTGAAACTGCTTTATAAAATATTAAAGCAGTTGCACTTAAGAGGGGCAAATTCTTGGCCTTATTCATGAGAGATTTGTAAATTACTCTAGTGAGGTCAGGATTTGCTCAGAGCCTACCACCTGAACTGTGCGGTCAAATGGATGCAGTAGCTTTTCTGTTCTTTGATTTTGACTGAGTGTTGACATTTTTTGGTTTTATCACTTTCCAAACCATTAAGCTGAGGATGTTACAACAAGGACTGAGAGAAGAAAAAGCAAGAAGAACAAAGAAGGTTGCTGACCAGTTTTCTCTCAATTTTGCAGTGTATTTAATGAAAAGGAGAACAGAATACTTTCTAGTAATTCTTGTTTCACCTTGGCTACCAAAGCACTCATTTTGAAAACTAAACATAAAACAGCTAAAGAAGAGTTCTGCTCACATATGTGCAGAATACGTGTGGTCCTGGGAGAACTGATACACACACAGGATCTCATGTGCTGCCTAATCTCTGCTAGCTGGCTGTGGCATCCTGACTGCATTGTTTGTCTTACACAGACGTGCCAGGCTTGGCTGTCAGCCCAGCAGGATTGATGCCAAGTTAGGTCCTGTCTTAACTGCAGTTTTCAGAAGGGCCATAAAAATTAAAGTCGCAGCCATAGCACCATTGCATGAGATATGAGTGCACCAGCTTTTTGGCCTTGATGCTACAGGATGGACCCGTACTGCAATGGAAATCATATTTTTGTTCAAGTCCTTCACAAATTGCTCATAATATTTATGAATCCATTAATTTTTTGAGAGTCCAATTCCAGTTATTGCAAATAAAAATGTAAATATGTTTACAGCATAAAAATAAAATAAATTTTCTCTTCCCTAAGATCACCCTTCATCAAAATGTTTCAAAAAACCTCCATTGTTTAAAAAAAAAAAAATTTAAAAAGGAGCATCAGAAGCCTTATGCTGAGAGCAGCACCAGTTATACTAAATAAATTCCTAACTGGAGTTTATCTGATATGTTCCCGAAAGATCTACAAAACAGAGGTTTCATATTGTAAGTGGAACATTAGGTTCCACTAATAAGTTTTTCTTCTAACCTAAATATCCCTTGAGCATTTCAAGCTTGGTATCAATCCAGATTAAGTAATCCAAATGTGTAATTCATTTTCTTTTCCATGGTTTTTTTGATGATCCATGATTCTCTCCATTAGGTTCCTGTATAAATCCATGTGTTTTTTAATTCAGCCTACAAAACTAGAGAATATGCTGTCAGAGTGTCCCAAACTGCAGTCACAGAAAACCTACTGGATGAATGTCTCATTCCAGCGTTAAAACCATGGATGAAAGTCTTAACAGTAGCAAAGCCAACACATATCTCTGAAATCTCACTTGATCTTTCCTTTCATTTAGCAAATATTTTCTCTCCCAGAAACTCCATTTCTATTACAATTGCCTAAGTAATTCTGCACTTACCTGCAGCTCTGAGCAGACCATAACTATCTAGCTTGCTTTTGGGATATTGTGTGAGATACTGACAAAATATGTACTTAAAGCCTGTCACTGCTATTGGTTCCCACAAGTGCACCACTACAGTTACAAACCTTAATTTTGAAATCTTCGTGCTGCGTATGACTTAATAACTTTGTTATCTTGTAGGTATTCCCGCACTACTATTTCTTCTACTACTTTTCAGTAAAAACAAAACCAAACAAAAAGACTAACAAAACTTCTCTGGAAGTCTACTCTTCCGTTTTGAAAAAATACGTTCAAATTCCCTCTTACATTTAGAAATACTAAATATGCAAAACCTGCAAGAAAATCAAGTTTATGGAAAAAGTTTATGGAAAACTAATAGCAAATCCTGATTTTAGCAGTGTTAGACTCTTTACTAATGGGGAGTGTTCATAAGAGTTATTAAGGATTAATTTCTTCAAATCAGCCTTGTTATTTTTGTTTGTATTGCAGAATCTGGATTTTTTTCTGCCACCTACCAAGTTTACTTTTGCAATTACAGGTACCAGCATAGTCTTCTCTTGGTTAGAAAGCTTTTTTTAGAACTGGATTATATATGAAGCTGTTTGGGGTTTTTTTCATGGTAATAGTTCCATTTATTTTAAGCCAAATTTACTCTGCTGAGAAAAGAAAGACCTCATCCGTATGAATTAAGGGTCACCTCAGAGACGTTATAAGGCTAAATAAGCTTAACTTTTTTTCACAGAGAACGGCAAAATGCTCAGAGAAACTACCATAGGTAAATATGGTCTTTGGCCTGCTTCTACAAAAAAACCTTTCTCTAAACAGGTGACAATATAAGGACAATCCATATCCTATCTAGGTCACATGAGGTGAAGGATTTGCTCAGTCAAGGCCCACATCCCAAGTGAAGCAATAAACTGAAAATTCATAAAACTCTTTTTGATGAGACTGAGTTAATGTTGCTCTGACCAAATACCAGTGTCCCACACACTCCATGCTTTGGGGCAAAAAAATTCCAATCTCCGCAGCATTAAATAAAAATGCATTAGGAATTCAAGGCCTGCCAAGACAACATGAAAAGTTGCCTTTTAAAGATAAAAAGAAAAAAATTGCAGGACTGATCTGATTTGGTTAAATTTCACTGGAGGAAATCACTTTTTGCTTTACTGCTCTCTGCCATTTACCAGCTTTCTAGATGAGAAGAGATTTACATTGACTCCAATGAGAGTCTTTGATTTAGGTCTCCTAGAGGCTTTACAGCATATTCACTTGCTTTTTTCCATCTTCTTCTCTCTTCCTCTGTTCTATTACTGTATTTATTCTACATATTCTTATTGCCATGCAGCATAGCAATACAATTGTCAAGATGCACAGATCACTGCTTCTACTGAGCCAGAACTGTACTTGGATTAACACTCCAGGAAATCCTGAATCCTGACATATTCTCAGTAGTAAGTTTGCAGTGGGCTTTTTTAGACGTTGGTTATTTTAGTCCTACTCTTCTCTGTCCTGCTCTCCCTCAATGCTTATCAGTAAGACAGAATGATGTTCATTCTCTGGCTGTCTGGTCTTTTTGCAAGCTGAAGAGGGGAGTCCTGCCCTGGTGGTAGTGTTTGCCCTCAGGGCATAGGCTGTGGTAGCAGGCACTTCTCAGAAATGCCACAGGAGTCTCAACGGAGATCATTGTGCCTCCTCCCCTGCCAGGAACTGAGATCCTCTTTCACAAGAGTACTAAATGTGTTCCCTTACTTGCTGTCCCAGAACACACCGCAGAACCAAACAAGAGGTTAAGCTGCAGACAACACTGTAGAGGCATCGCCCTGTTTTTCTTTCTTTGCATTTTCAACACTGCTCTTCTGGAATAGCTCTTAGTTGTGTCCTGGGACCATTTTACCTTCTCATATGACAGATGCATGAGATTGCACGTATTAACGTGACTGATTAACAGTTTGGTTTTCCGTATCTGAAATGTTTGGTACACACGGTACAATTCTGAAGACTGTGAAAAAGAAAAGGGAGAGTCGTAAGTGGGAACATCGTACTCCAGGAAAGAGAGGGAGCACAAAGGGAAATGGAAGGAAAACTTTGCCATTAGTATTTACCTGACATAAGTGCTGAATTCCAGTAGATAGCTGGCATCTTTAATGCCCATTGTTTTTAACTGTCACAGACAAACACATTACTTTCATATTATCTCAAACAGTAAACATGAAAGGACTGAGCTGAGAAACTTGTCAATATCTTATTTAACCTACTTTTTAGATCCTGTGCAATATTAGTGAAATCAAATGCATGAAACTTGTGACTGCAAGTAGGATATTAAAAACAAAGAGGGTTTGTAAGAGTAAGAAGTTTGGGTTTTGTGCAACTAATAGCTGGCACACAGCTCCTGTGCCATTCACACTTGCCTGTCTTAAATCATTCCTCTATGATGGCTACAAAAGAATCAGTAATACATGACTGAAAACAGTCATTTAGAAACTTCACACTGGGCCCTGATACAGGATATCTTGTTGTCAAGTACCCACTAGGCATCAAATGTATGCAAACTCTCTCTCTTTCAAGTGCAATTGCAATACCTCTTAGTTATTCAAAGACCCTAAACATCAGAGCAGGTAATTTGAAATGTCATACCAAAGCCTCACTTTCAGAAATCCAGAGTATGATGCGCAGAGCCACAGCTATATTAATGAATTTGACTAACATCTCAGCTGCATTCATGCCAGGTTCAACAGGAATTCGTCTGTGTGTTAACGGGAATATTACTAGGACTTAACATATAACTTGTGTTAAAGAGTAAATTACTCCACAGTGTGCTGAGCAATTATGCTAGAAGGCAGTCAATTTGTAGAAAACAATGCAGGTGTTTACTTACAGCTAGTCAAAGGTTGTTGTCTATAGCAGATAAATACGTACAGGAGATTTTCTAAGCAGGAAAATAAAAATTTGAATTAAGTCTTTCTAAATCAGGTGAAAGAGAAGACACATAGCTACTGAGCTCAAAAAAGAAAAGGCCAATGAGCCAGTCAGATATTAGCACAACACAGATGATATCTCTCACACCAAGCAGAGAATGGTCTCCATGCACAGGGGAGGCTGCCACCCTCGCCCTCCTTGCTTAGAATCCATCCTGACACACACCATGGCCTTTCTGGGGTCACGAGTTTGTGAAGTGCTAAATTCCTGCTACTCTAACTTGGCTTTGACACTGCCAGGCTGTTGATATACAATACCTCCTACGGTATACTAGCTAGTCAGCATGGCACCATCCCTATCATTGCTTGTTTACTATAACCCCGTGGCAGTGTTTAGTGGTTGCAAATATTTGTTTTCACAAAACATCGGACAGATATGTCTACCTCTCTGTATTTTCTCCTTTTTTAGCTCTTTAGGAAGTAAATTTTCCTTCCCTGGAAATTCAATTTATGGGTGACTAAGAGGTTTTCTTGCTTGATGTTTCAAATTTGGCAGTTTCAGTTTCTCATTTTTTGGACTTTGCTTATCATGAGACTTAAAGATAGGTGATTGTTCAAAGTTTATCTCTGCATGAGAAGACTCCGGGAATATATAAGCTGACCTCAATGAACTCATTTTCAAAGGCACGGAGGGTAATCTCACTTCTGATAACACTATTACAGAGAGATGCATGAAAATGTGGCAACGTGACTTTAGGTTTAATTTTAGTCCCAAAGATGACTTCATTCCATTACTAATGCCCAAGTTTGTGTTGCTGACAAAGAGTTACATCACACATAGTCACCTATTTGACTAAGGAGACTGTAATTTATGAAATCATATTGGTACTGTGACTTTAAGGTTTTTTGAAGTCTTTTTTCACTGCCAGTACTCAAATACTCCTGAAATGTCTCTGGTGGAAAGATTTGCTATGCTTTGACAGAGTAGAAGAATAATTTTAAAAAGGCTTTTTGGCACAGATTCAAGATAAAAGCGTTTCTTTTATGCAGTATCACAATTCCCTGAATGATTAACAAACCACATTTAGCATATGCTTCTAATGCTTTGAATATCTTCCCAAAGATGTGGTCATAACATAATTTTTTATACTCTTAGGAAATGATAAAGGAATTAAATCTAGTGAAAACTGCTGTATTGGATTCCTTAGTTTACAGAAAGATTGAATGTGCTCCCTGGCAATTTTAGATGTCTTGAAAAATGTAATTATGATAATATATCTGAGAATAAGGCAAGAAATTCTAAGGGGAATACTACTAATAGTATCATGTAAAACTTGCAGCTTTATTTTCAGTCATATTATATATTGTAATAAAAGGAATCATACATAATATACCAGGATTTTTACTATAAAAAACCAGTGTGACTACAGATCCAACTAAGTGTAAACTTAAAAGAGGAAAAATATTTTAAAACTCTGCATAAATGTAGATACCAAAGCTGTTTCCCCCCCCCC
>VZTI01001214.1:171345-211807 GCA_013397865.1 Struthidea cinerea | reverse complement strand
CCCCCCCCCCCCCCGTAAGCTCCCCTTGAAAGGTATTAAATTGAATCAAGCATGTGCAAACCTTAAATTTAGCTCATCAGCTATCACGACAGCTGAACTGCTCCACAGAGGGGCAGGTGCCGCTGATGGTATACACATTTCTGTGCTCAGAGCTATGCCTGTGGAAAGCGTATACTGTACATTCCAGCTTCATGATGACACAGCTGTAGCCCAGGATAAGCACTTCTGCACTGCGGATGTCCCTCATCTGCCAGGACTGCTGATGCAGTCTGCAAGCCCTGCTCAGACCTGGCATTGTCACCAGCAAGAACGCAAGATGGGACACTACGTTCTTTTACAGGGGACTAGTGTTTCTGAGTGCACAGCCTGATCATTCCTGACAAACAGCTGGTAATAAAATCCACAAATGAGTTCACAAAGACATCCAGAAATGTCCTTGATGGCCCTGGCATGAATTACAACAACATTTCACAGGCTCTCCACTGCTTAGACTTGGCTTGTCTGAGACAGGAGACAAGAGCATAAGTCATTTTATACGGGAAAAAGTGTAAGCAGGATAATTTTAGGGGGAAGCCAGCATGAGGGCAAGAAGAAAAGGCACACCAGCTCTTACCTAGAAGAGCGCAAGTGTTGTCTGTCAGCCAGGCACCTCTGTAGGTTCTGCACTTCCGAACTGGCAGATGTCATCAGTGTATCTTCACCATTGTGACTACTGCTCCACAGATTTCTGCATGAAACAAGTCCTAGGTCTTCCAGCACTTCAAGGACTGAGTCATCTAGATTAAGGGTATACCCTCTCACAGTGAGTCATCTTACATACCCTTTCCTGGTCCTCAGCTTTTCAATTTGTGTTTTGACTTAGAGCAGAGCACTTGTCTTCCAGCAAGGTAAATTTTGCCTCACCATACTCCAAAGGAAGAGGACGCCATTGTGCAGGAATCTCCATCAGGAATTTAGATTATCATATTTCCACTAGGACTGGTTTCCCAGCGAGAGCACAATTCTTGAGTCTGCCACCCCATGGAGATGCCTCTCTGTTCTTTACCACAGTAGTCATTTCACCTTTCAGTCAACAGAGGGAAGGGAAAATGCCACTTTAAAATGTGTTGTATGTTGTCTATCCTGGCTGGCCATGACCTCCTATTCATATAGGCTAAGCAAGGAATCTTCTCTAATTACCACTCCAAAGGGATATTAAAGGACCATAGTCAGTGGACAAAATCCACAGCACAAACTCTGTGAAAAGCCATGGGAAATACAGGACATGGAGAAAAGGTCTTTCTGGTTAATTATGGCTCTGTCCCTCAGCTGAGTGAGCAGAAAGCAAGAGGGAATGCTGCACATGAAGAGGGCATCCTCACCGCAGAGGCAGAGCTTGGCAGACGGAGCAGGAGTCGTCTTGCCTGCTCAAGGAGCATATGAGGGAAAAGGAACTCTGGAACATATTTAAAGCTGAACCCGTTCCCATGCAGGACATGACATTTTCCATCCTGGCTCCAGGATATTAAACAAGTGTTGCAGATGTATTAAAAGGGAACTGGCAGCACTTGAATATTTAAAAATACAAGGTTGGTCATGGGTTTTAGTGAGGAGAAAGGTGCATTACGTGAAATTGTGGCTCCCTGTGTGGGTCCTGCATGGACCCATGTTCTCAAGCACAGCTGGTCTGAGTAGAAGGTGCACAGTTGCACTGTCTTGGGAGATGGAAAAGTCTCAAGGGGAAAGTAATTAGGGAGGAATCTTCAAGTCAGAGAGGTGAAGCATCTTTTTTTCCCATTTTTTTTGCTTACTGTATCTTTGGAGGAGGTAGAAAGTGTGGTACTGAATGACCTCCATAGATTGTTTCAACTGTCTGAGTCTTATTCTTCTTCACTTTGGCTTGATGTTTTGCCAGGTTTAGGTTGCTTTTTTTTTTTTTTCCATTACAGCTTCTGGCAATATTCTGCTCATTTGACAAAAGGAAAAAGAGTTCAGGGTTGTGTACCTGGATTTAGTTCACGTTTGACATCAGACACTGTAATGGAAAAATAATAACCCTGAACTTAGAAACTGACTGTCAAGAATGCAAGTGTATTTAGAAGGCTCCAGTTTGCACAAACACCTGAGCCTGGTGATGGGAATATAAGCATCAAAACATATTTTTATTGTAGAATTGGCATTCAGACTCTAAATTACTCCTGTAAAAACATCTCTCATAATCTAACATCCGGTGAAATGTGGCCAAAAGCAGGTGGTTTAACTACCCTGTGGGTGAAATGAATAAATCACAAAGAAAAGTCTCTATCATATTACTTATGGTAAAAAAAAAAAAAATCTACTTTTCAAATAAGACAGGTTTATTTACTTTTGTTAATAAAAAGAAATAAATTTCTTACCACAAACTCACTGATACATCAAGATGGTGACTGTGTTATTGAGTTCAAAATGTCATGGAGACAGGAGAAAGTGAAGGTGTTATGTAATTTGACTGCTGAGGCAATTCTATGTAACCGCAATCCAACAGCATTACATAGCTGAACTTCACAAGGGAAAAAAGAGACGGTATTTCAGACAGAACTTTCTTCTTCTACGTGGTTTTTTTTATATCACAGTGAGAGTTTGGTTCTCAACACTCAGAAAAAAATCCTTTAAATACCTGTGAAGGGATTTGTCAGCAAAACTGCAATTTTTTCGAAATTTGAACTCTACTGTATTAGACATAGGTCACACTTTATTTGTCTCTCCACACTGCTAAGCCAAGTAACAGCCCAACTGTTAAAGCCCTAAATTAAAGGCTGATTCTGACAGTTGCTAGTCTGAGGAGGTTTTAAGGCCATTTATTACTTTTATTTGAGGAAATTTTAAAATTAATTCATTTTTCATAAATTTTACGTTTCTTCGCTTTTATATTACATTCAACTCAAGTTGTTTCCTAGATGAACCCTGGAACCAACGTCAAGCAAAGTCTTCCCACTGCTATTAATGGGCACTGCATCTGGTTCTGGTAGTTGAGTAGTCACCATAAGGAGTGAGAACAGTCCAGGCAAAGGAAGTCCTTGCTCCTTTGGTATCCCTTGGGCATATCATGAGGTTCACAGGGGACAGCACAACTTCCCTGAAAGGCTGATGGGCTTCTGTGGGAGCACTAGACAGCCCAAGCTTGGCAGAGGCCAGTGAGCTCAGGCTACTCAGGATAAGGGCAGCAAGGAATGAGATTTGCTGCCTCTCTACCTCCCTGGTGGAGCTACATGGCAGCAGACTGGAAGACATACACTGGGGATGGACTGTGCAACACCTATGAAATAGAACAGAGCTGCACTTTTATTTTTCCAAATGACAAGGAATTTTACCCTGATGTGTATTGCATCCTGCTTCTTTTCCAAATGTAATCCCTGGGTTACTTTAACCAAGCATTCCTCTTACTGCTATCATATGATTTCACAAAAATATTAATGCATTTTAAATTACCAAAATATAGGTAGTGTGCAGCATGATTTTCTCTAAATATAGGCACAAATACGTCTGTCCTTAACTACATAAATATAGTCCCAACAATCCCTTAAATACACCTGAAGAACATTGAACCCATTATAATTAATTTGTTCTAAGCTTTGGACCAGCACTATGGTACAAGTTATAATACCAGTCTGCTCTCAACAAGGTCCATAACCACATTCAAAGAAGTTGTACATGCATTTTATACGTCATTAGGCTTAAATTATAGGGAAGTTAAAAATGGAATGGAGAACATCCTAGACAATTGCTGGTTTTTTGTGCATGCGTTGACTGAATAACTTGTACACAGGGCTTAAAGACTTACTATTCTTCCAGAACAAGAGAAGTTTAAGTGAGATCAATGTTACAAGAACATTCTTCACAGGTTTGTCTTTTAGTCTGAGATGGTAGAAAAAGAAGGCTGTTATTGGCATGCTTTGGAAGATACTGTTTCAGAGGATCAGTTCTGGCCAAAGTAGTAGTACTTGGCACATTAAAACAACACCCAATCACTAAGCAGCTGGATTTTTTGTAAATTTAGTTATTGATCCCTCCGTCTTAACAAATTGGAACACCTGTTGCAATAGCAGAATTGCAACATAAGTACTGCTCTGGTATGTGCTGCCAAAGCTGCTTTGCTCCACACTTAATTTTTGTTAAATAAACTGATGCTTATGAGAGTTGTTGTCAAGTTGGAAATATTGCAAAATTATTTTTACCCCCTCCTACCTCCAGCAAAACACTTGGGCATATGCCTAACTAGAAGCAAGTGAATAGTCTCAATGATTCCAACACATGAGGTTTCTTAGTGAGCCTGGAGAGCTTTGTGGCCCCATTCTGCATCTCACAATAGATGTAACACTGCGGTATCCTATACTGCTGACAATATATCTTAAATCAGAAATGAAGGGTCTGCATGCAAGACAAAAGCGGTACCTTACTTCTTGGTCAGGTAGGCATGGCAGCTATATGATCTCTGATATTTGACTGTGCACTGGACAGAAATTTCAAACACACATGCACATACATCTCTCTACTGCATTGGCTTTCCTCCAACCAACCAGGTCCAGAGGAGATCAGAATGAGAATGAACGGGCCCTTCAAGATTTCCCTGCTGGCTGACTTGAAGCAGAATTACTGCTTAGGAACAAATCATACAACACATGAAGTATACTTCAGAAACTATTCAAAACATCTTACTGACTTTTCCGGAGGGTTTTGGTATTCACAAGACACCTACCCAAATGTTACTCCCAATATCTCAGTAAAGTGCAAAGGTCCCACTCAGCAGAAATACCCGTGCTGAGAAAACTTGCACAAAGGCACATCTGAGAGCATCTGGAAGCATAACAAGAGAAGGATAAACAAGAGTAAGAGCAAAGTAATAATTCCACAGTATCAGAGAAAAACAGAGCAAGTGTTCTCCTGAGGTCATATGGCTATTCTTCCCCTCCCTGTGTCCAAGGCTGTCCCAAACATATGCAGACTATTCCTTACTGCTGTTCGTTCAACTTGTTCTGTAAAACCTCTAGGTATGAAGGCATCACAGTCTCATAGACAAGTCATTCCAGTATTGCACTGTCCTGGACAGGCAAAACACATTGTTCCTTTGGTTTTACAGCAGACTTTTACGCATTTCAAGACCAGCTACATGTCCTAGATTAGCCAAGAACCCTGACTCTGACTGAACTAATGGCTGGTTTATGTTTCAGGCAGTTATTGATTGCTGGGTCATGTCCTGTTTATTTTCAAACACTCTCTTATCTTCTTTGTGCTTGACGTGCTCCCTGAACGTAACTAAGGGCTCAGAACTTGCACATTCCACTCACCTAATTGTTCCCACCCTCCTGCTCTCTCCAACACGCACATTCAGGCAGGAGCAGGACCGTGTGTGGAGCCTGCCAGATGCTGGCAGAGAGGATCCAAAGGTATTCTCATCACCCATGGAGGGCCCAAAGGAAATACAGCTCAGTTTCACACATCCATCCACATATGTTGATGCCTTTTCTTTTATCCTCAGCAATCCCACAATAATGAGAGTCTTGGGATGACAGTCATTATCTTTCTCAAAAACCTGCATAAAATGTGGACCATCTCTTGAGCAGACAGCATATGAAGTTGCTGGAATATGGTACGAGAACCACCACTCCCAGATTCCTTTAAGCAGGGTGTTAGAGCACCAAAAATTTGGGACAGGAATAGGGAAAGGTGGACCAGTTGGGAGCCCAGCCTTGCGACCCAGCCTTTCGTATGCAGCTGCAGTGTGTCCTGTTGAAGAGTGAAAGGGGAAAATGTATTTTCTTAAAACAAGTTAGGAAAAAAGTGTGTTTATGTGTCAAATATAGACTGCCCCAGAATTGTTTTTAAGGTTAAGCACACAAGCAGATTCAAGGCCCCATGCATTTTGTGATATGACAAGGACAATAGCTTATGCAAATTCTTCTTTTTTACCTAGGGAAATGAAAACTACAAAAGCAAACAAGCAAACAAACAAAAAACGTCCCACCTTTCACTTTTTAGATGATGTTTTTTAATAACATCAAGAATTTTCCAGTGAAGGTTGATAATCTTCAGATACACAGCTGTCCAAAACTGCATTTTCAGGTAAAGTATTATTAATGAGAGATTTTTTGGCAGTCTTATCGAGACTCATCTCTTGAGTTTCTGGCCCCTGCTGTGAAGTATGAACCTGTTGTTGTGCAGCTACATGTGAAACCTCAGCTCATCTTACAACGAGTCCTGCTTCCCTTCCATTAGGAGCACCATATTCCACAAATCAGTCCTCCTTCTGCTATCTCCTGCCTTCCTCCTTTTGCAGGACTCATACCCCTGCACCCCATCAGGTAATGTCTTCCTCCACCTCAAAGGCAGCACCACCAGAGGGAGCGTTTAGAACGTGCGGAGGGACAATCCCTCCGTGCTCCAGCCATGCCTCCCAGCCGTAAGAAGGGGTCATACCTGGAAGCTTCAGGACACAGCCTGGCTGTTGCAATTCTTTCAAATTCACCAACCAAACTAATCTTCCTCATGTGGCTAATTCAGGAAAGAAAATCCAGTGAGACCTCATGAGATTCATCCCTGACATGAAGGGATCTCTTGCTTTCACATAACAAATCTCTTCTCCAAAGCATGGTCATGTCTACACTGATAAATTTTGATTCTAATTGCTGTATAGAAAAACAAAATTTCCTCTTCCTATTCTTGGGAATAACAACAACATTTACAGTTACAAATGATCTGAAAAGAAATCCAGACTTTGCAAGACATCTGCTTTTGAAAAGTCACTCCTTTCAGACAGGAATTGTGCAGACCTAGAATTTTAATCCTAGGCTTGGCAAAACCATGGGGAACAAAATTTCATGAAAGGACCATGGACAGTCTCCCATCTAGCTAAATACTGGATAGCAACGACACCCATTATTTCAAAACCCAGAAGATAAGCATGCAGAATATGCAGAGCCCTGTGTTCACCACTCAGATGCTTTCCATACGCATCTATTACACGTGCATAAGATCTTCAGATCATTTAAAAATTCATTTGGACAATCATTTAGTCTGAATTGCACTGCATATATGTTGGCCTGAGTGACCAACCAGGTGTCCGAAGTGACAGAGAAAACAGCATACCAGGTAATTAGTCAGTGTGTCCTTTAAGAATTTAGAGCATAAAAAAATAGCTGTTTCCTTGCTCACTTTTCCCATATTCACCACCTAAGCAGCTCAAAGCTGACCAGAGATGGCACTTTTCTCTGCTTACATTCACTTTATGAAATTTGACAAAAAAAAGTGTTGGATTTTGCACCTGGGACAGAGCAACTCTAGATGTCCAGATAGACTGGGGAAGGAGACACTGGAGAGTCATGCCACAGAAAGGAACCTGGGGGTCCTTGTTGAGGGCAGGTTGAACATGGGTCAGCAGTGCCCCTGCGGCCAGGAGGGCCAACTGTGTCCTGGGGTGCATCAGGCACAGCATCACCAGCCGGGCAAGGGAGGGGATTGTCCTGCTCTGCTCTGCACTGGGGCAGCCTCACCTCGAGTGCTGGGGGCAGTTCTGGGTGCCACAACACAAAAAACAGACATTAAGATCTTAGAGAGCATCCAGAGGAGGAACACAAGGACAGAGAAGGGTCTGGGGGAGAAGCCTTATGAGGAGCAGCTGAGGCTACCTGGTCTGCTCAGCCTGGAGGAGACTGAGGGGAGACCTCACTGCCGTCTACAACTTCCTCATGAGACGAAGAGCAGGGCAAGCACTGATCTCTTTTCTGTGGTGCCCAGTGACAGGACTTGAGGGAATGGCACAAAGCTGTGTCAGAGGAGGTTTGGACTGGATATTAAGAAAAGGTTCTTCACCCAGAGGGAGGTTGAGTACTGGAAAAGGCTCCCCAGGGAAGCGGGGAGCAACATCAAACCTGTCTAGCTCAAGAAGCATTTGAACAATGTTCTGAGGCACAGCGTGATTCTTGGAGGGTCTTTCACAGAGCCAAAAGTTGGACTTCCCTGTGGGTCTTCTCCAATTCAGAATATTCTATGATTCTTGATCAACAATCACTTTCTTTTCAAGAATCATATGATCAGCTGCTGCTTTTGCCATTTTCTGGTTATTATGAAGTGCAAAAACCAAAGAAGACTTCACCCTCCCTTATATGCTGCAGCTGGAAGGAGCTAAGAATTTCGAAAAGCAGCACTTTGACTGTCTTTTTGTGATGGTATCTTGTGGCCATTAATGGGAGAAAGGAGAGCTGCAAGCTGAATTATATGCAGGGCTGTTTGCACTAAGGCTAGCTATCCACACACATGCAGAACAATGCATGCTCTTCTTTCTGGGTTGTTTTTTACAAGCATGTTCTGGGATGTATGTTACTGTCCCTGGACCAAGTTTCAATTCCAGTGTTGCAGTTGATGGTTCTTTAATGATTGAATGAAGAACTACTGCAGGAGAAAATATTTCACTTTGTGGAGCAGCATGTTATTATCATATGAACACTACCACCTCAGTTTGCCTGTGTATGGAATAAGTCTATATAATGCAGCTAATATTGACAAGATATACATTCAAAGACAAACTCTATATCACTTCAGTGGAATGAATTAACAATAAATCCAGTGAATAAATTATAAACCTCCTTAAGAAACTATCCTCCTGAAGTGTGCAGGTAAGCCTAAAACATACAGGTGAAGAATACTTGGGTCTTGACACAAAGGTGGTAAACATGTATAATATTCATAACATATAATTGCAGTGACATTCCTCTTCCCTGAAAAGTCTGTAAGCTAGGCATGCATAAGAAGATACAAGAAAGAAAGGGTGGTGACAGAAAATATAAAATCTATATCTATCTATTGTGTTAGTATGTTACAGAAAAAACAATTCCCTATTTATTCCTAAGTTTCAGGATCACTCTGATGTACCATCAATGTAAGTTCCCAGGGAAAACTGTGATCTTAGGAAAGTGGAAAGTGAATGGCTTATACAGGCTGGAAATCAGATTTGTATGTGACTTGTTTCCAATGGCCTTTAGTGTGGCTGAAAAGTACATTTTTAATAGGTGTGCAGGAACACAGCAATCTCTCTTTGCAGGACATCTGGACCAGCAGAGCAATGCTATAATTTAAAATGTCCTTTCAAAATTATTATTATACTAATAAGTTACATCAGTACAAGGCAATATTGTACTAGTACCAGTAATTATCTGGAGATTTGGTGGAGAAAGAGAGAGCAGCCTAGTTCTTCTCTACCTTAAATTGGTTTAAAACATCAATAGCACATCAAAATGTAGGGGTTTGTAGTGGTGTATAAGTGGTATAAACAATATGTAAGAATGTGCAGTCACTGCTAGCAGCCCAAAAGAAATCCATTTTGTTTAGGACTGTCATTTAAGGGCAGGAAAAATAGAGCAGAACAGAACATTGTAAGCAAAATTGTTAAAATAATCACACTGTGATAACAGAAAATTTCTCCAGCAAAGAATGAACACTAACTATCGAAGTTCAAAAGTCCTATAATGTCTTGGCAATTTAAGAACTTCCACTTCTGGGGGCAGGTGTGATGGGCAAGAGAGGTGCCTCCCTCCTGCAGGACTATCCTTGGTTTACCCCGCGGGACCCTGCCTTCGCCAGTGTCTGGGGCACAGCATGGTGGCAGCTGGTGGGAAACCTTCTGCCCCAGGATTCCCAGGCTGGCTTTACTGGAAGGAGACCCAAGGGAGTGCCAATGGGGACAGAGGTTTCTGTGCAGAGGTTGTCTGACTTCTCCAAAGGCACCAGCAACCCACCCAGCCACCACCAGCCTTTGAAAAGTTTGGGATGGGATTAGGTGAGGAAGGCAGGAAGGAGGAGCAGGGCCTGTGAGGGTGAAAAAAGGAAGGGTGAAGGCTGGCAGTGGGTGCCTTGCAGTGGGGGAAGCACCCACTAAGGCAGCAGTGCATAGGCTGGTTGATTTTCCCTGAGGTTTTCAGAAAAAAATGCAAGGAACATATTATCATAAGTCTGAGACAGGAGAAGAACTGACAGCCAGGAGGAGAAAACAGTCCTGGAGGGAAATCCCCAAATAGCTGAATTGCAAAAGCTTCATGGTCTGGAGCAACTCAGCCTATAGCAGCACTAAAAGAACTGGCAATGGAGAGAGAAAATTGTCAGCTGGACACAGAAGAGAAGATGGAAGTCCTACCTCCATCAGGAAGAGTAAGCCTCAGTGCACTGGGGAGCAGGGACAGACTGTGTCACCAAAGAGAGGCATTGCAAAAAGCAAGTAGCAGGAAGGCAGAATTAAGTCCCTGATGCATAAAAGAGATTTGGTGATGACAACAGTCTAGCTTTGAACAAACCCATCCCTGAAAGAGTCCTCACAAAGGGAAGGGGTCAATATTTCCTACAATTTCCAAGATGTATTTCCTGGCATTGGACCTGGAGGCACTGGAATTTAGGGATTGCCACACTTCAGAGGCATCTGTGCAGTTCATGGGGATCCTGATGCTGCTGGCTGCAATGTGGACTGTGGGTGCCCTAATGCACCTAGGGTCACCATGATAAAGCTGGAATCATAGGGACCACCATGTGCATGACACATGCTTGGGAACAAAGCAATAGCAAGGTCACATGCACCTCCCCCAGTCTTGCAAGTCTGTGAAGAAATATGGGAAGAACAAAGCCAGATGTGATTTCCAAACAAGTGAATATTTTGTGAAGCGATGTGTGATGACAATATTTCCAAAGCAGAATTAGGATGGTATACACTTGCTTTCAGTTGGTTTTTCTGGGTTTAAGTTACTTTAATTTTATAATTGTTTTCTGCTTTTTGAAGTATTGCTAAAATATACCACCATTCAAACTTAAATAGTTTATCTGCCTTCAGCATCTGCATTTCTGTGGTTGCGTGCACTTCACAGTAACCCAGAGTTATCAGCACACACTTGGGTGTACACCCTGTGACCACAAAACCACCCTGTTCTGTTCCCTGTGCAGAAGGGCAGAGCGCCTTACAGCCTGCACAGGTTCACATGTTTCCCAGTGGAGCATCAGGATGTGGAAGGCAGAAAGACTTGCCAGTGCCTGAGTAAGAGCATTTGGGCCAGCACTGGATATCTGCCTATGACTCTGAAAGGACCATGCCATGAGAACAGCTACTAGACTTCAAACTGTAGCCAACACTGGGCTTAGACTAAACTACAGGAATTAATTTACTGCATAGTAGAGGGAAAAGCTGGCATAAATGCATACTGTGTATTATCACTTTCTTAACAGGGTTACACTAACACTGATAAAAATATCAATCCATTTATCTGAACAAGCAAAACAGCAAATCATCAAAAGAGTGAATCCAGCCTAATTCTTCTTTGTGGAGAAATGTTCCCTCCCCCTCAGCCTTTTACATGCCCCACTGAGCAGGGACAAAAATATTTGAAACAATGATGGTAAAAGAATTTCAAGTCCTGTATCTGTTTTCATTTAGCAAATACTTACCAAGCTATTTCAGATATTTTGAAGAGGCATTTTTTTCTTCCTTTTCAGCAGACAACTTGCAGAACTTACTAGCAGAAATGTAGTGATCATTAACTTGATATCCCAGAAAAGAGTCCATGTAGTTCAAATTCAAACATTATAATAGAACTGATGCAATTGTCTTAATAAAATCTATGTAAATATCCATACTGTGTTTTCTCTTTATCTGAAGAAATGGAACTGGTACCCATAGACAAGACGAACCACGTTTGATTTACAAAAAGCACCATTCTAAGATTTCTGTTCTGACTCCCAGCTCAAAACACTGCATTTCTGAAGGTATGCCATGAGCTCCATAGTTCAAGTTGTTAAAAAGTATTCCAGAGAGTATCACTATGTGTACCAAAACCATTCTGATAGCAGACCTGATAGCTGCAGACAATGATGTTGTGGTGTGCCTACGAAGGAAATTCAGAGATATCCTTTGAGAAACCAAGCAACCGAAATTGCAACAAACTGTATTTCCTTCCTATATTCTGTACTCATTTTGTCACAAAGAGAGAAAAGATGTTGCCTTGTGCAGACATACATAGATTCTGAACTCTCTTCCAAAGACAATTTTGCTCTGCTGAACATATAAATCCTAACTTAGAAGTACAGCAGACAGAATAATTTATTATAGTTAACATTCTTTCCTGCAAGGCTGTAGTTACTCAGTTTCTGATTTTAGGATATTAATTCTTTTTCCAGAACTCTTTTGGAACAGAGCCATGACTCTTCTTAAGTAATTCTTGGCAAGCACAAGCAGCACTTACCACACACACTGTGGCTTCACTCTTTCATAATCTATATTTTTAATACAAAATTCTTTATTTTCAGTGCACAAAAGCCATGATATTGTTTTCATTTCCCAGTGAACACTACCCTAAAGATATCATTTCAGAAGTAGTGCACAGGCATGTTGCTAAAATAAGACTGGATTCAGAGTCATGGCAAAAATACACGTTTGCACATTCAAAATGTGTTACATATGAATATTCTCAAATTTGTTTAGAATGCATTCTTCCTGTTACACTGCTGCCAGCAAACATTTTTTATTAGAATACTTCCAATGGGATTACATAAAAGGAAGGCAAACACAGTCAAAACAAGTTTATTTTTATGTGACCAGATATACCTGGAAATTCTCTGCCATGTTAATGAAAACCTTTTTATTCTGTTCTGAGAGAATTTTCTAGATACACATGTATTATTTCTGCCAAGACGTGTCGTGTTAACCTGTAATGAGGCAGTGTGGAGGAAGCAGAAGTCATGTTTATTTGCACTTGTAGTGTGACTCAGCCAGGTCTCCAAGGTAAGGAACATTCCTCTACAGAGCAGCTTTGTACAAATAATAAATGTTTACAATGACAAATTGTGACAGACTTTACATATACTTCAATAAATTACTAGATTTTTTTAATCTAAGAAAAGTGTTGTAAAATCTGTTCTAGACATCAACAGCACCCAGGATAAATCTGTGTAGGAAATCATTGAAGCAGGAGATCACGAAAATTAACAAATTTACAATAAATCTGCAAAAGTAGCTGGTTTTAAAGGGCGTGTCAATGGAGAAGGTTTGGAGAATGACAATGCTGGAATTCCTTAAGGATCTTGGCATTGCTTTTGTTTTAAATTTTCAATAATGATTATTTAGGACTGTAGGAAGGAAACCTGAGCATGACATCAATGTAACAAGGTGTGCTGTTATGATGACAGAGCTGGAAGGTATTGTCAAGGCAGATAAAAATTGGGGTATCATACAGAAAGGATTCTGAGGAAAAAAATTATAAAAGCAGGATGAAATTCAATAGCTGAAAAGAGGATGTCATGCACAAGGGATTTATTACAGTATTCTGATACAAGGAAAAGACATTTTGCTGGAAGTGATTCAGAAAAAGAAGGATGTGAGTACATCTCAGCCCACGGGAGGTTTGCTGTGCATCACAGGCATAACACAGCGGCAGACAAATTGAAGGTAGCACCAGGATGTACTAAATGTAGCATTTCCACCAGAAATAGGGACGAACATGCCAGTTTACAATTCCTTAATTGTGGCTCAATGCGTAACTGAATCACTCATGCTTAGAGGGACTGAAATGTGAAATGGAATAGCGAGGGAAATTAGGACTCTGTTATCATCTGACCTGAGAAAAGATGGCTTTGCATGTTAGTGAAATAGAAGTTGGAGGTGGTCCTTTACATTGGACTGTACAAATACATCAGAAGGAATATACTTGAAATGGGGACCATGTTAGAAACCTTCAGACCCACTGGTTTCTGGAACAACCTACCAGATTGTTCTGGAGTCTCTGGGGTTTCTCTTATCAAAAGGCTTTCCATCTCCCTATTTACATAGTGGCAAAAGTTCTCTCAAAATATTCGCAGAGATGGTTTTCCACAGGTTCAATGATACGGTGGCACAGACACACCAGCTGTGCACTAGATCCCTTGGGGATTTTCTAGTGGTTTATGAGGAGAAGATGCTTTAGTTAGTGGTCATTGCTTGCATAGAAATTCTGTTTCCACTGGTGAACAGGAAGATGCTGATTGAATGGATGGATCCAGCCCATGGGCCATGTTGGGTTACAGGGCTATCAGAATACCACTAATACATAACCACTTCATACCCTTTACTATGGCATTCATACATGAGGAATCATTTGTACAAACACAGCAGAAACTTACGAAGAAAGTATGCAAAGAGTAGTTATTATCTAAGACATAGAAGAGAAAAAGTACAGCCGATCAGTTAACAGCAGTTCCAGTGAGTCAGTGGCAACACCACCAAGTAACATCCCCTGACCACTACTATATGGCACCACAGCAATGAGCATGTCTCGCCTGTTGCAGCCATCCTGGCATAAATGGTACAGGCACCTCTGCCCTCTTCTGCCTCATCCTCCCATGTCACATCTCTGAATAGCATTAACAATGTTTCTCCAGCAGCCTGAGGGCTCCAGAGCCTTCCCTTTCCCCACAAAGCAGACAAGTCAGGTCACAAAACCAGAAGAGCCGTTTTCCAGTGGAGGGGAGTGTGACTGTGCTTGCTGATCACGGAGCCAGGTAGGAGGGTGCTGCAGCAGCAGAGCTTGGGACTGGAGACAGTGGTGCACAGGAAGCTCTGCATACCTGTGCTCTTCACTGCTGTGTGGCTCACTCTTGGCACACTGCTTTTATTTTACCAGGAGACAAATTGTACCAGATCTGCTTCATTCTTCACGAGGCCATACTCTGCAAGCATCCATGCATTCAAGAGAAAAAAACAATCTGGGAAAAACAAGTTGCCTTCTTCTTTGCCACATATTTTAAGTTGTATGAAACATGAGGATGAGATTCTGAAAATCCACAATCGGGACACTGTCAAAATGTTGGACATTTTTTGGAAAGAGAGGCATGTGACATGTCATTAGTCCCTAGGATGTCACTATGCCAGTGGAGCTGTCAGATGGCTTTTACAGGACAAACTAACAAGCATATCTCCAAAAGGTGGAATTCTGCAATAAGATCTCTGTATGATCTCTACACTTTATAGGGTTTTTTTTTAAAGATGACAGTTCATGCACTCCAGGTGACAAAAATCTCATGTTGCAGAAGGAGTGCAAGAAGGCCAAGTAGTTGGCAGCAGGTTTATTCCTCAGAAGTAGGAGAGTGAGAAATGGGTATAACGATTCACTGTAAGTAGTTACAAGAGGCAGGGAATTGCTAACAGCCTTTGTGTGCTGGCAGGGCTAAGATGTAAGTATCCAATCAGTAATTACACCCAGTCCTTGCCCTCAGCCATGAAGAAACGAAGCCACAGCCAGCTCAGAACTCCCCACATAAACCAAAATATATTTCGAAAAATTTTGAGGAGCAGTGATTACCAGAATTCCTACTCTAAGCTGCCTTACCTGCCACCTTACTTCTAACCACCTAAGGAAGATGGTGCTGCCTATATTTTTAGATTTACAGTCTTAGACTCACAAAGCACTTCAGTGTTGTGCCATTTTTGCAACACATTACAGACAGTTTTTGCTTAACTGCTGGGCTGAATCTTTTTCCAGTCCAGTTTTCAATCTCTTCTGTGAGAAGAGCAAGAAAAGCCCTGAGAGGTAAATTTTTATTTTTACCTCAACACTTCACTTTAAAAAGTCCTACAGATTTTAAAATATGAGCAACAAAATCTTGGAGCATTTGGCTTTCAAGACACATATCACATAAATGTAAGTATTACCATGAGTGTTGTTTATACAGCTACCATTTACAAATCAGACTAGGCATCAGCCACAACGCAATAAGAATAACATAATTTTAGACAGAGTTTTTGGACTCTTGGCCTAAAAAAGAGCTAATTTGTAAAAGCTTTCCGGAAAGCACAACTCAACTGAAGATATCTCCAAGCTGTTAAAGGCATCCATGTTAGGGAATTCTGTCACTGATTTTTCTAAAATTGCATTCTAAAAAGCTCCTTGGAAAACTTACTTTTCCCCTTCTTTCTGCATTTCTCAGGCACTCATATACGTTTTATCCAAATGTTCTTAAAGATATGACATTTTGTTAATACAAAGAGCTTTTGCAAGCTTGTATCACTACTGATGACCAGTGAAATGCTTTTTTAACTCCGGGATGTAATTTCCACAGAGAAGAATGAAGGAAGAACGCACATGATTGAACTGTTCGGTCAAAAACTGGAAGAAAAACTAATGTAAAAATCTCAAAAATCATTCCAAACTGCTCTTCTCAGGCAAGCCTCAGCAGTTGCTACAGCTCCCATCATGACACCGTTCACAAAAAAGCCCACTTCAGGGGGTTGGCTTTGCAAACAGATAAAAGAAGACGAACTGGGTCACATTTCGCAGCTCACAATGTTGCCAACGTCTCTTTATATTTAAGCACTCAAGTACCACATCTAACTTCTCACAACTACAGGAGTTTATTTACATAAAGCCAACAAACAGTATCTCTGTCAGTGGTACACATGAGGCTGTACCATTCATAAACATTCATAAACATTCATAAACTTTTGAGATGGAGAAGTCGACATGTTTGTTTGAGAATAAGCATCACATTAATTAAAAATATTCTCAGGGGAACAAAATATAAGCCACGGCAATTGAACTGAGCGCCCTCTGCCCTGCTGTTCAGAAGTCTCTGGGGCAAAGCCAAATGATGTATAATTAATGTGCCTAGGAACCCACAAACAAACAAAAGGGGCATGGTGGGAAGTGGGATTTCAGTGTCCTTTACGTGTAGGTTTATCTGAGTTGATAGCTAATAAATACCTTTGGAAGTGCTTATCTGTTGAAAATTATTTCCTGTCTGGAGCAATGTTTCTCTAGACACAAGCTGTGCTACGCATGAAGTAGAAAAATCTTCTTTTTCTTAAAAGCAATGGTGCCAAAAAAAATACTACCGCAGACATATCTTAAGCCAAAGCCAGTGAAAATTTTTGGCTAAAGTTGCATGCATCTGAAGTGGAGATGTCTTTTGTACTGAAGTCTTCCCAAGGGTGAGTGTAGCTTCAATCAGTGCAGGGATCATGGGGACATACTAAACAGCACAGCATTACACACTCTATGTTCATATGGTAAGGGCTAGTGCACAGCACAGTGTTTTACAACTCAGTGAAATATTCATGGAGACCAAAGCACAGCTGAACTGGAGCCTAACCAAGCCAAACTATAACTTTATTTCTTTTCCCCATCACATTACGCAACAGGCAAAGCTAGAAATAAGTAGGGAATAATTTGGAGCAGCTTCCTGTTTAAATGTCATTTAGCCCAGGAAAATCTGTCATTCCAGCCAGGTGAATAAGAAGTATCTTGAGTAACCAGTATGAGATTTCCCTAATTTCCCCTCTGCATTCCTTTCTCAAAACCTGCTGCTTTCCACACCCTTGGGGGAAGGTCTGCTACCAATTCAGTATCTCTTGCTAATGTAATGGGGATCCTAACTCCATAAGGAATTATGTTGGCAAATCCCACTTGATAAAGTCATAGCATCAAGCCCATGAAAGTGCCTGGAGAGAAAGAGACAGGGCTAAACACACACAATTCTGCACATAATTTTTTTAAGTCTGATCAGGTAGGCAAAGAGATCAAGATGAGAAAACATTTTCTATCTGGTCTCTCACCTTGCATTTCAAAATAAACCAGCACTTTCAAAAAAAAGGTAAAAACTAGCAAAAACTAGTGGGTGAAAAAGTACCTGCTTTGTTTCAACCCTGATGTGTGGGCACTTGCCTTTAAACCATAGCATTAAGGTAGCAGACTGGTAGTTAATATTATTGTCATGTTATGAATGTTTCACTTAAATCATTAACTGAATATGGGGAAATAGTACTGCATCCTTTTATCCTATTGACTGAAAGTAATCTTATCAATTAAATAATTTGCCTAGCAGAAGATTTCCAGTCTGAGCTAGTATCAAATACAAAAGAAAAATGCATTTAAGTTGAATGACAAGCATTGGTGATGGCAGAGGGAAGAAATGCGGGAATAAAAGACAGCTGACAATGTTCTCCATTTTTAGGGTGCATAATTGTTCCAAATATTCCTTTGAAGTTTGGCATCAAGTGTTGGTTGGCATAAAAGGCCTTCTCACCACAACTGAAACATAGAAGAATTTTATCTTTCAGTGTTACTTATTCCAAGTTTAATTAAACTTCATTCAGCTGTGGTATGGCTTAACTCCCCTGTGACTCAGCTCTGACAACAGTCAGACAAGAATACCATTATTTTGAGGTCAGCATCATGCAGAAGACAGGGAAGCAGCATCAAAATTTCAGAACAAAGGAAAAAGGGAGTCCACACTGTTGTATTTACCAGAACTGGTCCTGCATCTAGTGAAACTTGTATAATCATTGGTTTAGTGTCAGGCACATGAAAGAAACAAGCTGGTGGAGGACCGAAAGCCACTGTGGGACCCTACCTATATGGCATGTGTGGACTGAAAAACTGAAAGCACATAAATGTTCCATGACTGTGAGTACAGGATGAGATTGCTAGCATGCATGCTAAAAAACTCCACCAAGCACTGACAATAGAGTAAGAAAATTTAAATTTTCTACTCAAAGGCTGTGAGCAATGAAATTTTCTTTATAGCAGCACTATTAGAAAACTACGGAGAAATATTTTGTATCTGCACCTTCCCTTTTTGACTTAAACAATGGGGTTTTTAATGCACTATATACATGCTAAAAGTATTAATATAAGTTAAAGAATAAAAAAAAACTCAAAAAATTATGCGCAAAAGCAAAAAATAATAGAAGAAAATTTCTACAATAATGAACATTTTCAAAAACTACCAGTGGAAAATAGCCAATTTACATTTACAGTGTCTGTGTGTAAAGAGGTGATGCAGTAGCAAAGGCAGAATAATGATTGCAGAGTAAGGAAAAGCATCTTTCTTTGTTCAAGCAGAAAGTCAAGGTCAGTCCCACATTTTGGATATTGTGGAAGACATGCCTAGCTATCAAAAGCAGCAGTTTTACCTGAGAAAATGTCTGAATGAGTTCTTCTTTTTATCATTCATTCTGGATGCCTTAGTCAAAGAAGAATGAACAGCATCCTTCACACTGTGGAGCACAATGCCATTTTAAGATGCTGTGGTGTTTGTGGTGGCACAGTACGCTGATGACATCTGTGACCTAAAATTCAAAGGCCTACTTTAGAAGCACAGGTTATTTCATAGAATCATAGGATCATGAAATCATGGAAAAGAGTTCAAGATCATAGTGTCCAACTGCTAGCCTATCACAAGGAAGTCCACCACCAAACCACATCCCTAGGTAGCACATCTACCTGTCCTTTAAATATCTGCAGGGATCGTGATTCAATCACTTCCCTGGGCAGCCTGATCCAGTGCTTGATAATCCTTTCAATGAAGAAATCTTTCCTTATGTCCAGTCTAAACATCCTCTGGTGCAACTTGAAGCCATTTTCTCTCTCTTCCTATCCCTTCCTGCTTGGCAGAAGGGACTGACCCCCACCTCACTACAATCTTCTCTCAGGTAGAGGGTGATAAGGTAGCTGTAGAGAGTGATAACGTCCCCCCTGAGCCTCTTTCTCTCCAGGCTAAAAAACCCCAGCTCCTTCAGCTGCTCCTCACAGGACTTGTGTTCCAGACCCTTCCCCAACTCCACTGCGCTTCTCAGCACATGCTCCAGTACCTCAATGTCTTTCTTGTAATGATGGATCCAGAACTGGACAGAGGATTTGAGGTGCAGCCTCATCAGTGCTGAGTTCAGGGGGACAATCACTGCCCTGGTCCTGCTGGCCACACTATTGCTGGTACAAGCCAGGATGCCATCGGCCTTCTTGGCCACCTGGGCACAGCTGGCTCACATTCAGCCTCTGTTGACCAGCACCTCCAGCACCTTTTCTGTCAGGCAGCTCTTGCCCAAACCTGTAGTTCTGCTATTTTGTATGGTGTGGCACAAGAGGGTTGTGGCATGTAAACCATCTTCAAGGAGCCTCAAGCTATCCTTCCTCCATTAGTTTTAGCAAATCCCTAATGAGCTTGCTGGACTTGGAGAATTCCTTTCTGTGGTATCCAGCTTTGCCCATGAATGACTTATTTCAGAACCAAGTTCCATCACCATTTTTCCCTTCACGCACTCAGTAGCCTTGTACCACGCTCTGATTATTCAGGGGGGAGACTCTCCCAGCTGGAACATTAAGAAGATAGTTTTGAGGCTATCAAAATTTTACTTCTGTCCTGCAGTCTCCAGCACTTACTTTCCAATTAATTTCCCCAGAAACCTTTTTAGCTGCAAATTGTGATGTATTCTTTAAAGAAAGGGTATTGTATGTTCTTTCCTTTACCTTTGTTCTTTCCTTCTTTCATATCTTCAGTAGAACAAAGAACAGATGCTTCATCAAAAATTTCTTCTCATGAATGACTAATTGAATTGTTTGTACACATACACCACAATCTCTTTACCATGAGTAATGTTTAACTGTCAAGTACCAAGTTACCTCATTTGACATTTGCTGAAGTGCATTTCAAGATAATTGCAACAATACTTTTTAATAAGAATTAAAGTTAATAGTTGTCTTTATGTTCTAATATTTTTCTACAATGTATCTATTCTGTATTAGTAAATGGATTAGCACAGGTCCAGCTGTGCTTAGATGTTGTGCTGAACTCACCAGACTCTGCAAAGAGGACTGTTTGAACACAGCTATGCTGCTTCCAGATCTGAGATAGCTTTGTACAACCACAAAGATTTTTTCATCCCACCAGTAGCTCTGGTATCATAAAAGGACTCAGATCTGCATGCAAAACCAGATGCAGAGTGTTTGCTTTTTCCGTACTGATATCTTAATGCAGACAGGGAGGAAAATATGTCATAAGGGACAAAATTTTGATCTTGAAGACCTTCCTTGTACTTTCCCCAATGCTGGTTATGTTTATCTGTTTGACTAAAAATTCCCCAGGCATTGAATGCATCTGAGGAGAAAATCTATTCTGAGCAGCTTTTTGTCTATTTCCTGTTCAACTACAATGAAGAACCAAACCCCTGGGAAGCCATGTTTTCAGACTTCCAGGTAAGCCTTTAGCACACCTCCCACATATGCACCAACCTTGACTTCTCAGAAAATGAGTGAGATTTTATAGGAAAAAAAAAAATTATGTTATTCTGGTCTTATAATTTTGCCAAACTCCCTTGCCTCAGATGAACAGCCTAACCATTGGGATAAATAATCGTGCTTTCAGTTTGCTATTCTGCTTACTCTTATGTTCTTCCTGCAGAAGGGCATTATGTCAGCAGGAAGGATGCCTCCAAACAAAAATATCCTATCACCTGATAGTTAGAACATTATTCTGGAGAGAAGATCAGTGTGTTTTTTAAATGCTTTGATTGGAATGAGGAAATTAACTCAGGCCTCCTACTTCGAAACCAAGTTTTCTTTTATTACAAGGCTATTCTATAAATATTGAGTAATGCTTCCCCACTTTTTCTTCTATAAAGAAACAGTGATCCCCTGCTCAGCTGATTAAAATAACAGATAAAGGTGACTACCCATAGGAGGAAGTTCAGTTTTGTGGATCCCAAGATGACAAATGTGAATCAGCTTCAGGAAGATTCAGTCTACCTATTCTTAATTAGCTTTAGTAAACACCTAATGATCTCGCTGGACTTTGAGAATGTCCATCTGAAGTATCCAGCTTTGCTCACGCATTACCTACTTCAGAACCAAATTCCTTCATATTTGCATGTATAACTCCACCAGACCAACACCACACTCTGACTATTGAGTGAGGAAGAAAGTGAAAGTGTCAGTTAATTTAGGGGCGTAATTGTGTCACAGCATGTGAAGCTAGAAGACAGCAACTGCTCTTTGAAAACATTCAGAAGAAGGAGCCTGTGGGGAAAAAAGCATGCACAGAACTTACCAACGTGATCTCCATGTGCCTGGGCCATTTATTGGAATAGAGATGTTCTCAGTGTATTTAGTAATCTTCGGTGGATTCCCCTTCCAAGAAGCTGTCCAGCACCCCTTCAGTGAGAATAACATACAATATAAACCATAGTGCTATAAAGCTAGTGAAGTACATGCACATATTTTAAAGACTCCAGAGAGCCCTGCTCTTCAAGTCTGGAGTGATGATGTGCTCATGTCAAGGCATAGCAGTCCAGTTTCCTAACTCTGGACCAAACAAAATCTGTAAAATCCGTTCAAAACTGCTCATAGCTTCATTATACTTTAAGCTGTGGAAATCTGGGACAGATGTGATAAAACTCAAGTGTTTAAGTGCTAGAGACTGTTTCACAAAGTCCAAAAATGAAAACACATCTGTTGCTCTCTTCATCTGAAAGCTTTTTACTTGTGCAGCTATTTCTTGCCTTTGGTGGTGTATTTGTTCCTCTTAGTCTACAGTGGTTAGGAGATTAGCTATAGATAAAACACATGGACCTCGACCAAAGTATCATGATTGGTTTGACATGTTGGTCTATATTCCCTTAAAAAAGCCATCACCTTTGATTTTTTCTCGTATTTTTCTAAAATTTTTTCTTTAATAACAGAACTCAAGTAAAACTGAGCTGAAAGTTTCCGTCCTTTCAGTCAGCTATACATTTACCATTTCATTAACATGGTTTGTACAAATAAATATCAGAATTCACTTTAGAGAATTCACTCCGATGCTTAGTATGGACACAAAATTCTACAACTTAAACAAATGCTGTCGTCTATGTAGTTATTACTGTAGACAGACTATCAGAAGAGATATTTGTTTAAGAGAGATGTTACTATCCTTGACTTTTTTCTGGAAGAAGTCTTCACACTGAAGACATTAAACCTGTTTGTGAAACATCACTGGAGGTGCCAAAGTAAAGAAGAATGAAATACACCCTTAAAAGTTAGCTGACCTGCTCTGGAAAAATACGCATTAAATCCTCTAAATCAAATCATAGTAACTCTCATGTGCTGCGGGTTTGGGATTTTTTTCTATCAAATTAAACCTAAGAACTACACAGTCTTTTAAAATATGCTTCCCTAGCAAACTAGCAGCATAACACAATAGTATCATTCATATCTGTTTGGTGCATTTAGCTTAAGCTTCATATGCAATTGCCTTATTAAATTACCTCGTGCTTTCTGGTATTTTGCTTAGTTTTGCCATAGTAGAGAAACCAATGCAGCTGTTCCTCCAGTTTTGAAATTTGTTCCTCTTTTTTTCTTTTCTCTTTTTTAAGCTTTGCAGACTGCAAGCCAATGAACGACATGAAACGGCTCAAACATTCAGACTAAAATTTTAAGAAACAAGTGCCTGAAAATTAGGTCTACACTTTCCTCTGCATGTTGAATCTCATTTTTCAAACATCAAGGAGAAAAAGCTCTTGTATTTTATTTTTTCTTAGAATAACAAAACAAATCTTGGAAACTGATGGCTACAGCACAAATACATTGTGTTTTCTTACTCAAAGCAATAAAAAACACAAGCTATTTTTTCTTAAAACTTATAAATGTTTGAAGAATTATTATAGAAAAATAGTAGCTATACTTGACAAACACTGCTTACATTATCTAGTAAGGACTTGAATATATTGTCTGTTTTCTTTAGATGAATATACGTATCAGCTTCAAGCTGATAACAGAAGCCATGAAGTGATCCAGCAATTTAGCTAGCAGAAGAAGCGGGGTACAGGCAAAGGAATGACCTGCTATCAGGTAATAAAGTTTACAGCTGAACTATGTCAAATACTGCAGGAAAACTTACTGGGGTATGCCACAAGGCCTCATATTTCCTGCTACACTCCACACCTCAGCCCGTAGTCCCATGTGCACAGGCGGGTTTGGGATACATGGTGATGCTAGGACACTCATGTTTGCCTGGCTGCACTTAACCTGGGCTATAAGGGTGTCGTGACCCATTTGCAATCCCACTGCTAGCACAACAATCAATCTCACAAGCAGAAAGGGAACACATCTGACACACATTTTACAATACGTATGCTTCTTTCGCCCTCAAGACTCACGTATTTATTTTCCATTTTGCTCTATACTAGTAGGCACAAATTACTTTTCAGGTTTATGTGAATTCCTGGCTGACCAGCCACTGAAGGCTTTCGTGGTTTTCAGCTGTATGTTTTCTGTGACTCATTCTGTTCGTAAGCCACACAGCTTGCTCACTGCAAGATTTGTGGGCAGTATTTGCCTACAGCCTGGATTCTGGCACACTGAGATGCTCTTAAAACAATCACTATTGTTGGCAGTCAGACACATGTGCGAACTTCCCCCCTGCCCTGATGCAGTGGCCAAAATGAACAGAGCCCTGCATTAGACCCAAAGGACCTCTTGGAGAACAGATGTCCCATGCGGAACTATCCTGGCTGCCCATAAAAGAGACCTCTTGCCCTGGTGCTTGCCCCTGCAGGGAGGAACACAAAGTGTTTGGGTGTTATCCAAACACACGGAAAGTTAGTTAATGCCACTATTATCCCAACAGATGGGCATAACTCTGAGCTGATCAGAAGCTGCATTTTGACATAGTTGCCAGCAGTATGTCCAACCGGGTGAGTCAAAAGGGTCTGTCAGTTTTGAGCTTTCATGCTTCTAGTTAAAGACATGCCCTGCTGCTAATCTTGCTTTTCCCAAACTAGATTAGATTGAAGACATTCAAATGCCTTTCCCATGGCTTCACAAAAGCATTCCTTATCTCAGGCCTAAAACATCAGGCACAGTAGTGCCAGGCCAGTGTGTGGTCACAGCCCCTGGCCCATCTTTTTATTCTTGTCTCCCCACAGAATCTCTGCTGGATAAGTAGCTGGGAGGAGCCTCTCTCTTCTCTAGTGATGGGAACTGTAAGCCAGTTAGACTAATATTTACATGGATATGTAAGGCAGCATAGACTTCTTGTAGGCAGTCAAATGCTAGGCATGAGTCACACCTCCACAGCTGACTAGAAGGTGAGTTGTCAAGGGCTACCATGACAGCAAAATGCTAGACACACTTATGTCTGTTAATTGCTGTGCTGCTTAAAAATGGACTAATGAGATGTTTGTGATTCAAACTCCTGCAGTGTCCAGTTGTCTGCCTGCCTTGCTTGAGGTCTCATTCTTCAGTCATAACACTGCCACATGTCGACGTGACTTCTGACATCCAGGGCTGGCTCTGGCAGTCATTTCTGCCAGCCTAAGTGCCACCTGCTCAGAAAGCAGCTCCCAGCAGAAAGAAAACTGATGTCACTTGATGGTGCATATTGCTGGGAGACATAATTTTTTCTTTTCCCTCTTATGTGTTTTGTCCATTACTGCTATTTTTATGCATTGTTGGATTTTACCTTTTACCTGCAGCCACTACCCTTAGAGATGATTCATTAATGAAAATCTCACAGAAGTAAGTGTCACTCTTGTTCCTGGCACATGGCAAAAAACACTGATTAGTCACAGGAGCCTCAGCTTACTCACACATCCCTCAATCCCAAATGACAATTCTAGGAGTGTATCATCTTATGGTTGTTTCCAGCTGTTTATTCCTGGATGGCTATTTCCCTGAAATGCTGTTTGTCTTTCCTGTGAAGCAGAGTTTCTCTGTAAATTCACATTAACGATGTATATATTCGGCAATTTTGCGGCACTCAAACTATATTAGTTGCATTTCAAATTAATTTCCACTAACACAAATCATTAAGTTCTTTCAAAATAAAATCAGCAAAAGCTGAATCTAGTAATTATCTCTAGCAAAAAGCAGACCAAAAAAAAAACCCAAAAAAACAAAAAAAAAACCCCAAAAAAACAAAAACAAAAACAAAAAAAAACCAACACAACAAAACAACACAAAACAAAACAAAAAAAAACCCAAACAAACAACAAAAAAAAAACAACTTACGTCTGGATTTAAAAAATATACGCATTTTTCACATGTGTCCACTACTGTCTTGGGGTTTTTGCAAGGTAGTATTAAATTACTCCACGGGTAAACTGAACACAGACATTACTAAAACCAAGATTTTATTTCCTTAGGACAGGTCATAAAAGGAAATTAGTAAAAGAGTAATACAGAGTCTGCATGGGAGTTGAGATAAAGCCATACAGAAAATGACAGCAAAAAGAAAATTAAGATTTCCAGGCAAAATAATCAGTGTGTTTAAAAAAAACAAGCAAACAACCATGGAAACATGCTTTCACCTTTTCTAAGTATCAATAAACAAATACTTGGAACTGTTTTTTGCATGATTTAGTGAATGTTCTGCATTACAAACATCAGATCCTCTCTTTGAGCCTGTGCCCTATGAAAGCCCACTATTCACTCATTTTATTTCATAAAGGGAAGGAAAAAAGTTGAATTTTGATCTCTGACAGCTGCATACGAGTCGTTTCAGGAGACATTGCAAGCACCCAGGAAACTGGAGTAGGGGCAAAAAGCTTCAGGGAATCACAAAGGCTGTTATTGCTGCAGAGCAGTGCTGCAGCACGTCCTTGCTCACACCATCAGTCAGACCAGGGGCATGTCAGAATGTCCTGTACCTTCCACTCAGTCCATAAGCCCAGCTGTCTCAGCACAGAAATCAGGGGATGGCAGTAGCACCCAGTGTATAAGCAAGTCTCAAAAAACTGTCACAGAACACAGTTACACCCATACAGTCAAAAAAAGGGTTACCTTATTTCCAATGGTAATTGAATTGCACACAATTATTCTCTTTTGAGAACATTTAGCTAATGCATTGCCATATTTTGATCAGCAATTACGTAAACTTTAACAGAAATATAACAATGGGGTCATTTTTTTCAGACTTCAAAACTGGAACTATAAGTAACGAACCATCAAAACACCACAGTGTTAAAGAACAAGTACATATTAAACACTTTTAAAAGAATTCTAATTTACTTGTTACATGTTTATATTTCCGTTTTGCAATTATGGTGTTTGTATACATAAAAGCAATCATGGTTCTTTCAAACATTGTTTTAGATCACACTGACCCAAAATTTTACTAAAATAGTACCAAAAAATCATAATGAACCACAAGAATGTGCATTGCTTTACATACTGGGTCTCAATAAAATCCCCCAAATTCTAGAAAGGAGACATAAATACTGTGAAATTCATTTTAAGAGCAGGAAACTGTTACCCCTGTAGGTAGACTTAACACATGCAGGAAACCTGTCTCTGACAAACGGTATGGAAAATAATACCTATTAGGAGAGGCCTGCTATTAAGCTTTCTACAGCTGTGGGAAGAGGCGGGTAGTTGAACTAATCTGTAGCTAACTGGTTTCCAGTTAATAAAAAATTTTCACTGCTTCTTCTCACATTAACACTTAACGCTGACCTCCAAGAGATCTACCACTTTCATCCAACCACAGGTCCCCTCTGTGCTCTTCTCTCCTTCCTGCAAGAACAAATAGAACCTGCTTTATCCCCTCCCTGCTAAATAGAGATTTTGAAACAGATCGCTTGTGTCCATTTTTATTAATTAAGAGCTAGTTTCAGAGGTCATACCCTTTTCCCCCAAATGCTAATCCCCTGAGCTCTTATCACCTTGTTAAATGTTTAATGTTGTGAGCATACACTGGTGAAAGCTGGGTCAGGTCAGCGACCTCCCTGATGGGGGAAGAGGCCAATATTGGAGATGTAATAGACGTCCCCCAAGGGCTGAAGGGGAGGAGGAGGCAAAACAGCTGCTAATCTGCCATAGCAGAGTGACAGCACATTCTCCTGGCACATGTTCATCTTAATTTTTGCAATTCCTCTCTCTTTGTTTTCTCGTGTGTATATCCATCATTTGCCAACTTAGTGTAGCCCAAGAAAACTAGACATCTCTAAGAAAATAATTCAGCTGCCTTTGGCTACAGAGACATGTACAAATATCATCAGAATTTTGATTAATAAATAGGCAAAGAATTCACTGAAACATTGTCAGCACAACCTGGTTTTGACACTGAAAATGATAGAGGATCTTTCAAAGAGTGGAGTGATGCCAGTTTGCATGTTTGGTTTTGGGTGTTTTCCCTGCAGGAAATAAACACATGGAAGTTAAGGCCAACCACAAAGAGATTCTCATTAGCTCAGAGAAACTGTCCTTGTCTCCAGACAATAACCCACCTTGGTTAAAGAAACAGGTTTACTCAGCAAAGCTGTTTTCAATCTTCTTTGACTGGGACATTGTATAGGAAGATAGGGATGAGGTGAAAAGAGTTTTTATTGTAATTTAAATTATTCTGTTATTTCACATTAGTTCCTGGCAGACTGGAGAAAGTAATAATAATGTGAGTTGAAAACTGAGGATCTTGTGCATTAAGGTTTAAGGATATCTGCAATTAAGTGATCCAAAAACTTAGACAAACATGACACAAAAAGACAATGTGAAGGTCTTAACTCATGAACTTTAAGATTATTTTGTCCTGACAAACAATATAATGAGAAAAATTTGTCCTCTTCTAAGAAATAAACTTCTTTTTTTTTTTTCCCCCACAGTCCTGATCAACCAAAGGAGCGAGAATATTGGGATATGGTTGGTGGGAGAGACAAATCTCTATTTGTGATCCTGTATCTCACACAAATTGATTTTCCCTTTCACTTTTGAGTTTTCCCAGATTTACCATAGGAAGTTATTTACTTTCCTTATGCCCTTTGCTCATTAAAGTTCCTCTCTGTCAGGAAAATGGCATGTCACATCTATAAGACACAGAGAATTGGAGAACAACCTGGGCTGGGAGGGATTTTTGGAGGTCACCTGATCAGATCTCTGCTCAGACCAAGGCAAATTTATCTCAGGTTGCTGAGGTCACGTTCAGTAGAATTCTGAATACCCCCAAGGATGGAGAGTCCACAGCCTCTCTGGTCAACATTTGCCAATGTTTGATCACCTCACGGGGGGAAAACCCTCAACATTTGATCAGAATTTTGTGTCCCTGTTGTGACTTCTATCTGTATCCCTAACCCTCACACCTCAGTTAACACAAGAGAAAACAAAAAACCCAGAGCCACGTTTTCAGTGTGACTGAGACAAGGCAGCCAAAGGATGTTAAGGCTGCAGAAGGAATGCTCTCATGAGGAATTTCCAGTCTGGGAAAACCTGCAGTGCCTTGTCTGAGACTCATCTGAAGGTTATGGCTTCATATGCCTTCTCTTACTAGTTTCCCAGGGAGTTGTTTACTTTCTTTTTAAAGTCCAACTGCACCTTCTTCTCTGACCTTCTGAGAACAAATTATTTGCAACCTTCCTGACACAATGAAAAATGGATCTACATTAACTAGAGGCAGCCACTGTATGATGATCACAACATTTACATTGGATTCTTTTTTGACCCTAGTGTTCGCTTTGTCAAAGGCACATTAATTACTCAAAACTTGCATCATATAAGTCAACATGAACATTCAGGTCAAGATAAAGCCTTGAGAATGTTTTCTTTCTTCTGTTTTGCAATGTACTTTCATTCTTGGGAATTAGTCTACAACTCAGGGCAGGGTAAAGAGCTAAGCTTCAGAAATGCACAATGACAGCATCAGAGTGCTTTATGATAAGGGAAGCCAAGCCATCTTAGGCACTCTGTAACTCTATTGTCAAATGGGTCTTCAAGAAAACAACAAAAAAAGTGGTATTTTAGACGAAGTCTGAGACCCCACGAGTAGGTTAAGCTTTGATTAGAAATTAATTTGAAACATTAGTGTAAAAAAAAAATCTCCAGATTTCATGTTGGCTCTTTCCTTCACATTTAAGATGTAGGTAGGAAAGAGCATGTTTGGTTAAGTGAAGACCGTGTTTGGTACAACAGCTTCTTAACATAGAGTCGAGAGATTACTTGGAAATACAGCCAATCGTACCTTCATTCACAAGAGCACGATAATGACTATGTAATCAGGCAACGTGACACAAGCTGACATCCCTTTATTCGTGTGTCACATCCAACTTTCACTGAAAAACACACAAGTGAGAGGTTTCCTGCGTGGAAGTTCAGAGATTAGTTAGTCTTTAATCACAGCCAGGGTCTGTAAGATTCCCAAAGAGCAGCCTACCATTAGTCTGGACGTGCTTTAAATGAGAAATCTCAGTCCCACCCGCCTGCTCCTGCAAGTGCACCGTCCTTGTGGCGCCGCGTCCCTCCGGAAGCGCGCCGCTCCGAGGAGAGCCGGGCCGGGCCGGGCCGGAGCAGCGGCGGGACTCAGCGGAGGGCTGAGGGGAGCCTCACGCAGCCCGCCGGGCCCGAAGGGAGCCTGAGGGAGAGCTGCCGAGGGGCTGCAGCGGGGCAAGGGTTAAAGCAGCCACGCTGGAAGAAGGTGGGTTCAGGTTACATAGCAGGAGGAAATTCTTTACTGTGAAGGTGGTGAGGCACCTCCTCAGCTTACCGTCCCCCTCTAATTTGAAGGTAGGTGGTTGCTGGCTATGCTAGCCCATGGAGCAGGAGGAAGGTCAGACATTCCCTCACTCCTAAGTTTAACCTACAGTGCCGGCTGCACGAGGAGAGAGAAGCACAATTCACATTCTATCAGCAAAGGAGGAAACCAAGAGACAGACATTCAAGCCCAACATTACTACTCTTTAAGGCCCTGGTCACCAAATCTCTTTATTGCCCTTTGCTTAAGGAAGCTTTCATTACTTTACGTGCTGTAAAACGTCATAAAAGTGAATTATTTCATGTAGCAGGAAAATTACCTCAGCCTGGTTATCATTGTAGGCAAGAGCTACTTTGTGAGGCTGAAAGGAGGCCACAGTGGGTCATTGCTGTGCTACACAGACATAGAATCGTAGAATAGAAGACTGGGAAAGACCTCTTCAATCAACAAGTCCAACCATTAACCCAGCACTGCCAGGTCCACCACTAAACCATGTCCCTAAGCACCACGTCTGCATGGTTTTTGATCACTTCAGGGACCTTGATTCCACCACTTCCCTGGGCCGCCTGTTTTAATGCTTGACCACCCTTTCCTGACAAAGATAAACACCAAGTATTTAAACCAAAGGAAGAAACAAATAGGGGTAAAGAAAAGAGGAGTACAGATTATCATGCAATAAAATGGAGATTGAGAACTCAAAGAAGCTGGCTAAGCATGACAGCAATCACAGCCCGTGGTGTAGCGGGCAAAAGCAGTGATAATTTTACAGAAGGAGCCAGATCAATTCAGGAGAGGGTATGTATCACACATTTACCTAGGACAGAGGAACTGAATCTTAGGGTCAGGGATAATTTCTTCCCATGCAGTGACCCCAGCTTAAAATAAAAAGGTACAAATGTCCATTTGCAAAGGTATCCTCTACTTGTGGGATGCTGCATTGTAAAAGAATGTTCTGCATGTGGGCTTTAATCATGGTTGTTAAATGCCATTACAGTGAATGTGACCCTTTAATATCAAGGGTTACTGGAACCCAGCATGTGTGCTTTTTTCCCTTCTAGCCACCTCCTATTAAGTTCTTGGAAGTGCTCAGGTACCTGCTGGTAATCATAACCTGGCTTCCAGTCTCACAAAAAAGAACTTTGCCATTATCAAAGGCTTTAGAGAAACTACAATATAAGAGGGCAAAGCAAATTGTGACAGAGCCAGAACAAGCACTCATTGTGAGTGACCTGTACTGCTACTGTGAACATGACAACTTTTTGTAGTAGCTAGCACATTACTGAAACCAGTCCAAGTTTCCCAGTTGTTTTGAGAGAAATTTAAGTCAGAAAGCAGTACTTTATGCTTACTGTGAAGCAGGAAAATGCTACATCCAGAAGCTTACAGCATGAGAGGAAGACCAGGGTTTTGAGTGTTGACAGCACATACTGTCTATCTGAAGGGCACAAAACTGCAGAATTGTACAATCTATTCATAGAGAGAAGGAAAAGCCTAAAAATGGAGATGGATTGTGCACAATCAGTTGAAGTCATGCCACTGTTTTCTTATGGCCCATAAATACCATAAAAACTGTGCCAGATGTTTCTTGAAGAATCAACAGCTTTGTGAAACACATACACATCACGGAAAGCACCAGTGTTTGTTTGAGGCAGTAGAGGGGGATGCTGAGGGGCTGCAACTACACCCTGATGTTGTGTGGGTCTGCAGCAGCTGCCGGTCTGACCTGGTGCTTCTTGCACTTGGCACCATTACCTCCAGAGAAGTGCCTGGTGTGGGAGCCTGCTGGAAGGGGGCGTTGGAGGGCCCTGGAGCTCTGCCTGCCTCTGTGCTGTCAGTCCCCACAGGCCTCATTTTGCCAGCTGAGGAGTGGTTTTTGGTGGACTGCCTGTGTAGGTCGTAGTGCAGCTATAGGGACTGCCTGCAGACCCTCTCCATGGCCATCCTGCTGGGCAGGAGGGCAGACAAGCCAACTACATACACCTTGTAATGGCTGTCCCTTCCCACTGAGTATGGCAGCTTCCCCAAAGATTGCTTGCAGGTATCCCTCCCCCTGGCCCAGCATCAGATACAGGCAAAGCAGAATTTGTGCATGCAATAGGCCACATAGGCTGTCTTTTTGATATCTCCCAGGCAGACAGGGCACTGGGAGTCTACTGCTGCCTTTGCTGACCCTACCTGAGGTGGCTGGCTCAGGCTGTCATCCTTTGCAGCAGCATCACCCTTCCCCTTGACCGTGCTTTGCCCTGACAAGAGACACACAAACTGCTGGAACTTGTCTGGCAGAAAGGGCACATGGACTTGTTCTCCACCCACACAGGATGCATACGTGGCAGAACAGGTGGAGTCAATGCATCAAGGCACACATTTGGCCTTCTCCCAGCTGTTCAGGACAGTAGCTGCCCAGCTCCATGGCCATGCTCTCCAGTGGCTGCAGTGGCCTATAGGGAGCTGGTGACAGTGGCTCCCTCTCACTGTCACTGCAGTAGTGGGTGTCACACTAGCAAGGGAAGAGGCACCATAGCCATCAGCTGACCTGGAGAGGGGTGATAAAAATGCCCAAGTCCTTGAGGAGGAAAACCCTCACAGTTTCCCAGAGTGAGGTGTCCCCTTCCAGCTCACCTGTGCTGCTGTGAGTGCACCTCCTGGGTGTCCTGGATGCCTGAACCTGGCAGGGAGAGGGAAAATCATCCAGCAATGCTGCACTGGGCATGGAGAGCTGCTACAAACTATTCTCCTCACTCAATGTCAGTACCAACGGCCTCATTCAGCACTCTAAACCTTGCCAAATACTCAGCTGGAGTCCGGGTGTGACCTGGGTGAGTGGAACTTGGCACTGAATGTAAGCAGCAAGGATGCCTAATATCAAGTTGGAGCTTCTCCTGATGAGATTTGCACCATTCCTATGTGTCCTGTCACTGGATCTCAGAGAGAAGAGATCAACACCTTCTCCATGCAGCCAGGCAGGGGATAGAGGAGCACTTGAAGGTCCTGCCTTTGCTCAGTGCCCAGACCTGCTGGTCTCCTCCATGTCAGAGCTGCCAGAGCAAGCTGAAGGTCCCTCTGGAGCCTGCATGCTTTGCATTTGTGCCCACTGGAGTCCATGCACAGAGGCTGTGGCTGCTGAAAAGCAGCAAGATTGGGGACTGTTTTAAACTCAGGCTTGTTAGGTCCTGTGGTGGGAAGCTGGTGCCCCCAGCAGAAAGGCCTGGCAATAGGCCAGTTTGCAATGCAGAGCGCAGGTTCTGGAGACCTCAGTGCCAACAGGGCATCTCGACTGGGCTCCTGCATGGGTCTTCAAAGGAGAAGAAGGCACCCATCATTGCTGGAGGGAAAGCCCATGAGGTGACAGAGTGATTCAAGTTGGAAGGGACCTGCAGAGGTCACTTTGTCAAGTGTTCATGCTCAGGGAGGCTCATGCAGAGCATATTATCCAAGACCACCTCCAGAGAGCTTTGAATATGTCCAAGAAGGTAGGGTACAGCAGCTTTCTGGGAAACCTGTGCCAGAGCTTAGTCACCCTCACAGTAAACAAGTATTTCCTGATATTGAGGAGGAACCTCCCCTACATGTTTCAGTTCGTGCCCAGTTCCCCTAGTCCTGTCACTGGGTACCACTGGAAACAGCTTTTTTCCCTTGCCTTCACACCCTCCCTTCAGACATCTGTACACCTTGAAGACATCTATCCATAGCCTTCTCTTCTACAGGCAGAAGAGTCTGAGCTCTCTTATAGAAGACACTCCAGTTCCTTTGTTATCTAAATGCAGCCCTTGGCTGCACTCTCTCCAAGAGCCCTGTCTCTCTCCTGTAGTGGGGAGCCTGGAATTAAGTGTTGTGCTTCAACTGTGGCCTTACCAGTGCTGAGCAGAGGAGAAGGATCACTTGCAAAAAAAAAAAAAAAACATTGTGAAATAAATTGATCAAAGACCTACATGAACCAAAGAGTCTCATAATCTGCAATAACACTCTGATCATGTATCCTGGTTTCAGCTAGGGTAGAGTTAATCTCTTCTTGGAAGGTGGGGTTGAGGGTGTCTGTGTGGTGTTTCATCTCCAGCTGGGCTTAAAACCATAACATCTTCATCAAAATTGAGCTGTCACAAGCATTACGAATAGTAAGCCTTGAGTGGAGTAGTAGGATCTGTACTGTAAAATGAATGGAATCAATGCTTCTCACAAAATGTGTGTAGTCAAATTCTTATTAGTGTGAATGATAAAAATGAGCATAAATTCTGTCAGAAATGGCATCTGCTATGCATATTGTGCCTGTAGGAGCAGGATAGAGGGAATGAAAAAAAACGGAACACAACAAATTTCCAGTCAGGTTTTCTAGATTGCACCCATTCTTCCTGGCTGACTGCCCTTGTGTAGTCATAATTAAGCATAAAGGTCTTCATGGACCAAACTGGCATTTAAATAATTTTGCCATTCCAGATAACCTCTACCTCCAGTGAAAACATCCCTCACTGTCATCCCCTAGCTCCGTCTTGCAATAACCATGGCACAAATGTACCATTGCTGGGAAAAAAAAATTTGCTCTCCTGCCCTCCCAATCCTTTGCCAGCAAACTTGGAAAGCTGTAAGTGAAACTGCAAGTGTCAGTTTACCTTAAGCATAGTTGGCAGGGGACACTTTTTGTAATTCCCTCAGGGGAAAGAAAATGAGATTTCAGAGATCATATTCTCAGTGACCATGCTCTATGAGGACAGAGTTTCTCAGCAACAGTCTCCTACTACAGCTATTAAAATAAGAGTCTAATCTGATGATGAAACACTCTGAACAATACACACACTTGAAAAATGCAACAAGGATTCTTCCAGTTCCTTAAGATTGGAGGACATCTTTTTCTTGTTACTATTTCAAATGAATTTTGATATTTGCTCTAGTCACAGCAGGTTTTCCTATATTCTGAATTTCTGCTTAGGGCATGCACAGTTTTAAGATGAAACCCTCTCTGTTAAGAAAGCTAAATAAACAGCAGTGATGCTTCTGTGTTATTGAAAAAGCAGAAGTCACCACTTCACCTCTGGAAATAGAGGTGGGACAATACACAGGACAAAAAGATAGAAATAGGAGCCAAAACTCAGTGTTTAGATTATGCACACAACCTAGGAGAGAGAAAAGCACTATATTTAAATATTATCAACCATGGTGACAGTGAGAGTATTTTTAAGGAAGGGGATAAGGGGCAACAGGCACAAACTGAAGGAAGTTTCCATCTGAATAGAGGAAAATCTTCTTTACTTTGAGGGTGATTAATCTTTGGGACAGGCTGCCCAGGGAATATGAAATCTCTTTCTCTGAAGACAGACAAAGCAACCTGCTGCAGGGAAAGCTGCTTGAACAGTGATGTTGGACTAGATGATCTCCAGAGGTCCCTTCCAACCCAACCATTCGGTGGTTCTGTGGTTGTAATGAGTTTGCATGGTAGTGGTATCATGCAAGATTCCCATTCTTGCAACCTGGGTTAAATTCCCAGCTGGCGCACCAAAAAGATTGTAATGGGATGATTGGATTCCAGGCACCCACCAAAGCCGCTCTGTAACTCCCCTCTGCAGCTGGACAGGGCAGAGGAATTATAATGAAGGGTCCATGAGTTGAGATAAGGACAGAGAGAGATCAGTCATCAAATGCTGTCAAGGGCAAAACTGACTTGAACTGGGGATGTTAATTGAAATAATTACTAAAAAATCAGACCAGGATAATGAAAAGTAAAATAAATCTTAAAACACCTTTCCACCCACCCCTGCTTCCCAAGCTCTACCTCCTCCCCCTGAGTGGTGCAGGGAGACAGGCAATGGGGATTAAAGTCAGGTCATCACACATTTCTGCATCTGCTCAGGAAGAAGTCTTTCTCCCACTCCAGTGTGGGATCCCTTCCACAGGAGATGGTCCTCCATCAACTTCTCCAATGTGAGTCCCTCCCATGGACAACAGTTCTCCACAAACTGCTCCAACGTGGGTCACTCTTCCATGGGGTGCTGTCCTTCAGGCACAGCCAGCTCCAGCGTGGGTCCTCCACAGGGTCACAAGTCCTGCCAGGAGATCTGCTCCAGCATGGGCTCCTCTCTCCATGGGTCTGCAGGTCCCTGCCAGGAGCCTGTTCCAGCACAGGCCTCCCAAGGGGTCACAGCCTCCTCTCAGGCATCCACCTGCTCCAGCATGGGGCTCCTCCGTGGGCTGCAGGTGGATCTCTGCATCCCCATGAACCTCCAGGAGCTGCAGGGGCACAGCTGCCTCACCATGGGCTGCACCAGGGGCTGCAGGGGAATCTCAGCTCTGGTGCCTGGAGCAGCTCCTGCCTCTCCTTCACTGACCTTGGTGTCTGCAGGGCTGTTCCTCTCACTTATTCTCACTTTGGTCTTCTCTGGCTGCAGTTACATATGTGCGATACCTTTTCTTTCTTTAAATATGTTATCATGGAAGCATTACTGCAATTTCTGACTGCCTCAGCCTTGCCCAGCAGGACATCTGTCCTGGAGCTGGCTGGCACTGGCCATGCCAGACATGGAGGAAGCTTATCACAGCTTCTCTCAGAATCCAGCCCTGTAGCCCCCCTGCTACCAAAATCTGGCCACACAAACCCAACGCATTAATACTGACAGACAATAATGCCAATTGTAACATATGCCGGTGTCTCTTGATTAGACTTTAAATGTTTAAAAAGAAACAAAGAGAGAGAAAGAGAGAGAGAGAGAGAGAGGGAGAAGAGTGATGAGGGGGAAATATTTTAATTTTAGCAGCTATATTTTAGTTTGGTTGCAACAAATTTTAATTTTGTTGTCTATAAATAAATTGCATAGGAAGGATGCAGCAAGGACAAATTATTACCCTCTAAAAGTTGGTCCTTATACATTACAATTCCTGCACATATATCTTACTGGCTTTATAGTGTTTCAAAGCTATTAGCTCTTAATTTCCTTTTAGGTTAACAGACTACAGTAAAGGAATACCAGCAGCAATTACACTATATTCTAAAACTCATACTTTTTTTAAATGCAGAGTTAATCTCTGATGAAGTACTTTATAGATAATTGACTGTCCATTCCAAATCCACAGTAATTCTGTTGAAATAGTAATTTGGCTTAAATGCAATTCCTAAAATTATTATGAGATCTGTTATTCATTGATGTATCATTTCAAAAGAACAGCATGGTATGTTTCAGGCAAAACTTTGCAAAAGGCTTTTTTTCTGATTATTGATAAAGCTTGTCAAATTAGTCAATCAATCGAAGAGACAGTTAAAATAACTTCACTCTTTCCTGGAACTTCTTCTTGTTCCCAGCTCAGCATGTTGGCAGGGTGAAAGTATTGCCCCTGGGGTTGTGCCCCAGAGAAGACACACTCTCACATGCTGGGCAGGGCACAGAACCAAGTACACAGCTACCTTGAGAGAGGTGATGTGGTCCAGTGCTGGCAAAGGTCATTAGGCACATCACTTGAAATCTTCTCTTTAATTTCAGACTTTTCCTCTGTCAAACATTGCCTAGGATTTACTGTAACACTTGGCAGCATACTTTGGGTTGGGTTTGTCTGAAAAAATATTCTGAGAAAAATATGCTCCAGCCTGCAAAAAATTAAATTTAGGGGGAAAAATAAATCACTTTTTTGTTCACTACAAAGAAGTCCAGTATGTTCAGTTCTCCAAGAGAGAACTGTTTGTTCGGAAACAAGATGTTTCTCATGAAAGGAAAAACAATAATGATTACTATAGAGGCCATTTGTCTAAGGTACTTCTATGCATAGATCAAAATGATTGCAAGACCTTCCTGCCTTTTTGCACCATTTGAGGATGACTGTGAAGCATGTTCCTCTTGTGCTTCTCCTCCCAAGCTGCTGTTTACTTCCTCTGTATTTCAGTCCTCATGGTTTCCACACCAATCCTGGAGTTTCAAACTGATGTTCCATTTCCTAAACACCCTCTATCTTTGCGGTTGCTTCTTAGAAAGCCCCTCAGCTGGGCAAGATGGAATGCAAGCAGAGAAGGCAGACGTCTTGGGCTGCCTATTTTGCCCTCCCAGGCAGGAGTGCGGGACTGCCACACAAGCAGTGTGTTCAGCACTGGAGAACCCAGCTCTGATATTTGCTCCCATGATCTTACGTGCTCTACCCCATTGTCAAGGTGCAGGATGGCAGGACACACATGAAACCCAGCTATTGTCCTGTTTGTTGTTTCTCTGCTCTCTGTAGCGTGGGTGCCATGTCCTATGCCAGCCCAGCACTTCCTGTTTCCTTTGCCAGCGCAAACAGGGGTATCAGCTTCCTCCCAACCAGCACTCACAGAAGCTGTCTGGGAGGTTCAGGGTGTCAGGAGGTCATGGAACACCTGTGGGAGGAACAAGGTGGTAAGCCGATGTAGGAGAAGAGCAATATCCAGTGGGTTTGGGAAGGGTGACTGTGTGGTCGGGCAGAGAAATCCTGTGAGGATTTAAAGATATTCTCTGACATGCAGTGTGGGTACTTCAGCCTATACTGACCCTGTCAGCCTCCTCCCCTCTGTTGGAGCAAAGCTACCTTTGCTGCTCTGCTGAAGGCATCAGATAGAGCTATTTTGTGCTCTTCCCCAAGAAGCAAGTTTGGATGTGCCTGCATTGCTAGGAAGCCCTGTCCCAGGGCCACCCATTGTGTTGCTCCTCTAACTCATGGCATCCCAACCCAGCACTTTTTGTACCTGACAAGAAATTAAGTTCTAAGAACAGGATTTTTATATAAGTTATTATCACTTTCTTCACTCTTCATTTAATGTTTCCCGGTGTCTCCCTGCTTACAAACAGGCTGCCCTTTCAGTTAAGAAAGTGGAATAATTTCATCAACCTTTCTGGTGATACATGATCTATCCAGCTATGACTGTCCAGCTGTTGTGGACTTGGTTTCCACTTGGTCAGTATTTAATTTCAAAGTAAGCTGCAGAAATAGCTCAACTGATACAAAGATGAAGGCAATAACAATAAAATATTCTTTGAAACATATTAAAGAGAACTTGCTGTGGCAGTGCCTTTAGAATTAGAATCCCAAAAGAGTCCTCTCCTGTTCTTTAACTTCAATTCTCATCACCATTTTACAAGCATTCACCACAACAGATTATTTTTGTTTTATCACAATGATATCAATAATATGAGGAAAATGAAAACCCAGGATGATTCTGCCTTCACACCAAGATAGAGCAGTACAAAAAATAGGAAAGCAGTAATTGAGTCAGTGCTTGCTTTTACCTATAGCATGAACTATTTTGAAAATACATCCAAAATTGTCGCTTTCAGGGTGCCGGGGGTGAGCAACCCGGTGTGCTGTGGCCTTCCTAGAGAAAGCGTCCTAATACCGTAATTTAGCCCAGTTCTGTGGGATCCCGCAAGCCCACAGAACCTGGGGCATTTTCGGTATTACAGTCTAGTGGCAAAGAGGCAGGAAGGAGACTCGCTTTTCATCCTGCTTGATGGTTTATTCCATGCTGTACAGCCGAACTCCAAAGCAAATCTGAAACACAATCCCGAGGGCCCCCAGTTTATCCCGGGGCCAGGGGGAAAGGTGGGATTAGGGAATGGGGACCAATGGGAGAATGCCAGGGGAGTGACGAGGCTTACAGCCAATCGGGAGATTCAAACCGGGACAGACCATACTGAGGAACAAAGGTTCCCAGGGGAATGCTTCGGGCCGCCCCTACACAAAGGCATGTTCGCCGATCCCCACAACTCCTCCTTTTTGGTATTAGAGAAAGAGGCCTCCCCCCAGGGATCCCAAAACCCAACATCCCAAAGACTGAACATATACAGAACAACAAAAATGATCAAAAGAACCCAAACCCCAATATCCCAACAAACTAAACGTACATAAAACAACAACAGTAATCACAAACACCCCAACCCAGTGTCCCAACAAGTCCTCAAATCTTCCAGAGGATTTTTTTCTCTGGATGCTGGGATGGATGCTTTCACAGGCAGTTGTGAGGTTCAAACAGCACAGTTCTCTCAGGGCTCTGGCAGCACTGAAGCTTTCACTGCTGGTGGTACCAGGAGCATTCAGAGGACAGCATGATGGCAGGTGTTGGGTGCTGAGACATCAGGGTGGTGAGTGCAGGCACAGGCTTTTGCAGTTACTTCTGTTAGGGTTTCAAACAGAGTTAAAATTTTGCAATTTCAAGTGGAGAAATTTGTCTTATTGTAAGTTTTGGGGAAAGGAAATGGCATAAAGGTAGCAGAGATATGGGAACATGTGGGTAGGGAATGGATAATATAGTAAATAAAGACAA
>VZTI01001214.1:118243-171215 GCA_013397865.1 Struthidea cinerea | reverse complement strand
GTCTTCGTTTCCAGGCTATGGTGGCTTCATGTTTTGACTGCGCCTCTGGCTGCTTTTTAGTTGGTATTGTGTCTGCAAGGGCGATGCTTGTCGAGCTGGTGCAGGGCTTGTGTTTCTTTGGCAGCTTCCAGGTGTCATCTGTGACTTCTGGTTTTTTGTCTGCTTGCTTTGGGTGGTCTTGTGGACTGCTTACATCTACTGCTTGTTTTACGATGCCCTCACAGCTTTGTGAGAACAATCTGAGTTTTACAGTTTGTTGGCTCTTGCTGTGTCCCCTCCTTTTCTACTTCTCCTGCAGCATGGGGGCAGGGGATGCAGGCAAGTCTGGGGCCGGCGTAAACGGCACCACGCAGGCTGGGCTCTCGCAGCTGGGAGCCCAGAGCGGTGGCTTGGTAGCCTCAGGGCATTTGCAGAGCAGCAGCAGAGCTGGCGGGGGCTGGGCGTGACACAGCCGTGCTGCGGCAGTGAAGAAACGGCTGGGGCGAGTGAGGAGAGTGAAGTCCACTAGGTTAAAAACTAGAATGGACCGTCTCTTTAAGACATGCGCTGCGCGGCTGCCTGCGGCGAGCCGGGTAATGCAGCCGCGCGAGTTTCGTTTTCGGGCCGGCTGCATTGCCGGCTTGAGCGTGCCTACCCTTTGGCAGGGGAGGGGGGCCAGGGTTGCGGCAGGAGAGNCAGGGGAGGGGAGCCAGGCTTGCGGCAGCAGAGACTTGCAGGCTGCCTCTACGACTGCGGTGACGGGAGAGAAAAGTGGCTGGGAGCACGCCTCATCTTTGCTGTTGCAGGGGAGGGGGGTGCTGCTGTCGGACAGCAGACCGAAAAGAGCAGCCAGCAGTCCCCTGTCTGGTCTGAGCATGCTGCGTGCCGCTCATCGCCCCAGCGCTTTGTGTGGGAACTGGCGGCCACTGCCTTTTTGCTGCAGCGTTGCCAGAGTTCCCAGAAGGCGGCCGGGGAGGGCTTGGCTCAGGACTGCAGCTGCTGCCACTGCCGGCACCGCTGCCATGTGTTCGGCACCATCTTTGCTGAGGGGAATGCAAGCAGGAATATTAAAAATAAAGGAAGCAGATGGCACTGCGGGTCGTACCATACTACTGTTAGAATTTTGGGGCAAACTTGAAATAGCAGGAACCGGGGAATTAGGGAAGGGGTTCGGGGTAGGACCCGGAGTGGCTTGGCCATTACCACTCCGCGCAGGGGACAAAGAAGACAGAAAGGGAGGAGGCAGCTGGTAGCACGCCTCTGCATTAATGTAGTATCTTTCTTTTTGTCCTCCTTGAAGAGGTAGGGGGAACAGGGGTACAGGGAGAGGAGAGCAGATAGGGTTTTTTAAACTGGGATTAACATTTTTTACCTGTTTCACAAGACTACCAATGGCTGTTGCTAGCTTGTAAATCAAATACCCTTTTCCTGACAAAAACAACCATTGAACAAAACGTTTTAAATACTCAACTAACCACTGCTCTAAATAACCACTGAACAAAATGTTTTAAACCTTCCCTGGTATAATGAAAATTTTCCCAAACAAGGTCTCTTAGAACTGGGATAAAGGCTTCCTGAAGGAGACGAGAGAACTCCACCCCCATCTCCCTCTCTTCCCAACCCTCGTGATGAAAGGAAATTAACAAAAAAGGATACAAAAGTGACCCATTTTACCTTCGGGGGTCAAATAAAATTCTCGAGGGTGGTCCACTGACTTTGACCAATCTTTTCTTCTTCTGAAAAGGTTGCTGGTCTGCTCCGCCGAAATCCCTGATAAAACTCAGAGTTTTCTTTGGAGTTCTGGCTGCTCAGGAAGGCGACTTTCATGTCCAGTGGCGGAGCCTGCTGGAGACGCTCTGCATGGGCAGTTCGAGGCTGCTCCACATTCTAGGCGCCAGATAATACCGTATTTTATCCCGGTTCCGTGGGGTTCCCACAAGCCCACAGAATCTGGGGCATTTTCGGTATTACAGTCTAGTGGCAAAGAGGCAGGAAGGAGATTCGCCTTTCATCCTGCTTGATGGTTTATTCCATGCTTACAGCCGAACTCCAAAGCAAATCTGAAACACGATCCCGAGGGCCCCCAGTTTATCCCGGGGCCAGGGGGGAAGGTGGGATTAGGGAATGGGGACCAATGGGAGAATGCCAGGGGAGTGACGATGCTGACAGCCAACCGGGAGATTCAAACCGGGACAGACCATACCAAGGAACAAAGCATCCCAGGGGAATGCTTCGGGCCGCCCCTACACAAAGGCATGTTCACCGATCCCCACAGCGTCCCACCAGGGAAAGGCTTTTCTAGGGGCTTTAGCAACTTCCCTGAGCGACGGGTGATTTCAGCAAGCGCAGCGATTTCTCAGCTACAAGTGATTCCAGCTCTTGTGATTCAGCTCTTTGTGAAATCACCCCGGCAGAACTCAGGGATAGAGAGACAGGAGCCTCATATAGCAGTTCCACAGAGGTCTCTTTATTGTCCAGCAGGCTCTGTGAAGGGGAGGCCAGGGACGAGAACTCCCTCTCTGGGAGTAGGAACAGGGGTCTTTTTATGGGAAAGGCAGGGGGTGGGGTAGAAACCAGTTAGCCAGCTGCGTACAAGGTATTACCGTAAGGAAGCAAGGCATGCTGGGGGTGTTCACTTGGTCACCATAACCTGAGGCAGGTTGCTTATCTCTGGTGTGACTCCTTTTGCCCTCAGGCTTCTCTCCTCCAAGGGAGTGCCAAGGGCTCACAGCCCTCCACACAAAATTACTAAATCATTTTCAGAAAAAAATCTGTATCATCAGCAAGACTTGTTGAATTCAAGCTGTAACCTGAGCCCACACAGCATAACCATATCAGCTATACATCTGGGGCTTCCACACACACCTTCTGAATCTTATTTTAAGTTTTTCTGAAGTTCTGAGTTCTGTGAGTTCATTTTGTCTCTTCTTTGTTGGTGACAGAGTCACCAGTCCTTCTCACTGGTTTGCCAGGTTTATGATCCTTCTTCAGTGTACAGAGATATTGCAACTGCAGGAAAGAAAGTGAATCACCAGTGGCAGACCTACTCCAGGGATGTCTGCCTGACCCACTAGACCTCATGGACACATTGAGATGAGTGGGGTAGACTCTGGGATGCCACAGTCTTCTTTTGGGTGCCATTGTCAATAGTCAGAATTGGGATCGAAGTATTTCTCATATTCTCATCACGTTGGTAACGTTTCTTCAATATCAGAAAGAAAACGTGGGGTCTTTTTTCTTTAGTCAGCTTCTATAAGGGCTCCTCATCTGAGTGTCCTGTTATGGGAGAAAGGTGCTTTGTCACAACACGAACCTTTTAGAAACAGGGAAGCAGAGAAAACCTGATGCAGTTTCCCCCACTTATTCTAAAAGACATTTGTTCTGTGTTCTTTGCATTTGTCTAATACAAAGTAAATATAAGCAAAAATAGTTGTCGGCCAGAACAATGAAAATCAAGAATAAAGAGACACTTCTGCTAAATAACAGCAGCCTGCAATTAACAGCCATTTACAGCCTACTTCCTTTCCCATATCTTGCAGATTTACTTAAATGTTCTTATATGTTTGACTGACATACAGGGCATATGTTTTATCTTGTTTTGTTGCTCTGCACACACCGCTGTTTTCACTCTCCCACCTTTTCATTTCCAGCTTTTTGGATAGACACAACCTGTTAAATATTTCCAAGAATAAAATATTTACATGGCTAAAAGCTAAGTGCCAGTGGCCATTCTACCTTGTTCTTTCAAGTACTGTCACACAGTGTCACATTTTTATCATTACATTTTATTAAACGCCTTTTTAAAAGTAGGACAAAACTCGGTTGGTGAGTTGTATTTCTAGCAGACAGCAAGAGGTTATTGTTTCATAATGGACATGTTACACTGCCTCTAGTCTTTCTATAACATCCTTTCAGACTGCTCCTGACATATACTAAGAGATAGACCACATCCTACCAAAACATTTAGAGCTAGAGCTAATTGGAAGATTAATTTGCTCTAGAAAATTTTCAGTTGAACTCTATACAGGAATTCTCTCCTATTGTTTTTTGGGCCAGGTTTTTTAGATGTTGGCTAAAGGCTGAATCATTAGTTTGGAAAAACACTCTCAGATGTATACTTTTTCTCAACTGCCTATGTTTTAAAGCCAAATTAGAATTTTGAAGCAGCTCTTTTCTGTTCGGGCAACAATGCACTTTTCATCTGAAGCCATGTTTCACCAAGTGGATCTAAGCTTGAAATACCTATATGCGCACTTGTTATTTTGATTGGATCTTCAAAGTGATATGAAATTAGACATTAGTCCATTAGTGATAGGACAAGTGGGAATGGTCTTAAGTTGAAGAAGGGTAACTTTAGATTAGACATCAGGAAGAAATTCCTTACTGTAAGAGTGGTAAGTCCCTGGAACAGGCTGTCCAGGGAAGTTGTGAATCCCCATCCCTGGAAGTGTTCAAGGCCAGTTTGGATGGGGCTCTGAGCAACCTGGTCTAGTGGAAGGTGTCCCTGCCCATGGCAGTCGGGTTGGAATGAGACGGTCTATAAGGTCCCTTCCAACCCAGACCATTCTGTGGTTCTGTGATTGAAAGGCATTCGCGGATGTTGGTGGAGTGCTTTCTTCAGTGGATAGTACAAATAGTTGCAATAGGCTTAGGGCCACAATGCACTTTTCATCTGAAGCAATTTCCCATTTCATGTTGTAACATATTTTATTGGTTTTAAATTCACAGAGCTTACTCCTCACGGAGAGGCCTAACCCTGCTAGAAGAAGATAAGAAAGTGAAATAACGAAACTGATGTCCTCAGGACCCAAATGAATCCCTCTGTCTGCAGACCTGTGCACTGGGCTCATCCAGAGGTAAGCAGCCCTTAGTGGGGCAAAAGGTTGGACGTGTCCTCCTTCATTTTGCCCCTCTTATGTATTATCTGCTATATGTCTGGGATCCTGGATTTGCCAGAGAATAGTGCAGCACTAATCATCTCACTCCAGCATACACCCCAAATCATGTCTTCTCTGTTGAGTATATTTCTTAGATTAATATCACCAATGAAGAACAGCAACAAGTATGCTTCACCCATGGTTGCAAATTTCTCCTATGTGTGCCATAATTAGACAAAGTCTAAGTTTTGCGTGCTGTAGAAAGACAGACCCTAACAATTTATCACCAAGTAGGACAGTTTATAATAGTGTGTTTTGTTTCTGCATGGCTGTCTGTCAGGTAATCCTTCCATCCGGGTGGAATGCGGAACCCCTTCTGAGGGCACAAAGAATAGCTTCCCACCTTAGAAAGTGATGCTGAGTGCTACCTGTGGCATCAAACAGAAGACTCCTCATTTAGACAGCAGGGAATTTGATCTGATTAACTCATCTTGCAGTTATCTTTTCACATGTAACATCTTAAGTTTGGTAAATACCAAAAACTTTAAGAGCTGTAGGTAAAAAACAGGCAAGAAAATTATAGTAGGGTTGCTTACTTTTTCTTAATTCTTTCATCTTGTTTTATAAAGGTTCAATAGATTTGTTCAATCCCAGAAATTGGAATAGATGCTGACTGTTAAATTTGTCAATGGAAAACAAATCTGAAATCCCACTATACTGGTGATACAAGAGGACCTTCAAAGGAACATAACACCAAAATTTCCCAAGGGCACACCTCCTGAGAGACAGAGCATTAAGCTTTCTGAGCAGGAACTGATGATGCCCAGTGGGAGCATTTTAATGATGAAAGTGCAGTAGAACTGCCAAAGCAAAGGACAGCCTCCAGGGTAGACCTTTCTGTAGCACACCTCACCAGGCCAATACTTTCCTTCTCAGCCGTATTGCAGGCAGTCCAAGTACCAGCTGAGGCCAAATTCTCTCTGTGTGAGTCTAGATGAACAATCTCTGTCTGTATTTTCTTTAAATTTGTTAATTAAAATCTCTGATATACCATTCTTTCAGAAATACTATGTCAAATATTTTTTTTTAAGGACTCAGTCAAGGTATCTTAACACACCTTCTGAAATCAATACTTTCTGTACGTTTCATAACCACATGAAATACTGACATGGAAAGAGATAATCTCATTATGAGATCCAGTCTCTGTCCTTGTTTATAGACATATTTTCAGCTCTGCTGTCTCTTCAAAGCACTGTTTTGCCTTAGCTACACTTGGCTTTAAATCCTTTGAAGCATGTTCTTGCCCTCCTAACATTTTAATTTGCTACTTAGCCTTTGGCTTAATTAGCCATTAACAGCACGACACTAGAGTTGGGAATAGGTATTGATTCTTGTATGGAATTTATTTGGGGTTTTTTATTTTGTTTTTAAGTATGAATGGAACAAACAACGCAGACCTGAAAGAAAGAAAAGAAAAAAAACAAAAGTAGGGCAGCTTTGGACCCTGGAAATATAACTCTGTACCCTACCCTTACACACTTATGGAAGAGCAGAGAAGTAGGATACAGACATTGAGACGGAGAAAAGCATGCACTATATAAATTAGATTGAGCTTAGGTTTATACATTCTGTCCTACTGAATGACTCCCAGCCCTGGTAATTGTAATTAATTTCCTTTCTGTCGGGTGGAAATTGCCCAGTAACAGCAAGAGTGAAAAGGTGGGTCATTTTTTTTACTGTTTCACAAAAGGCCTCTTCAGTGACTTGAAATTACTAGGTCACAGTCTCTGTATTGAAATACTCCAAGTATCACATTCATTTGTTCGAAACAGAAATTAAAACCTCAGACAGTGATTAAATTGGGTGAACACTGATCCCTTGACAGACACGCCTTCTCTGCTTCACTGCCACAACTCCATACCACTCACAGTTTCATAACCAGCCACAATATTACTACACAAAATATTTGGAGAAGGGTCATGCACAAATAATCCCTCAACTACCTGAGTCTGGATTGCAGAAGTAATGCTTAGAATCTGGTTGCATTCACTACAGCCATACAATCTGCACTGGGACTAAAAATCTTACTATTGGCATTTTTGTTTACAGCCAAAGTGAATGGACTCCTGTATCTTCTTCCAGTGTGTAAGTGTCGAGTGTCTCCAGGATGTGTGCTACGGTCCAGAATGTCCTCTTCTCTGATCAATTTTTAACCCAAAGCATACACCTTGAAAGTTAAATTCAAAACTGAGGTTTGCCTTCCATGTTCTTTGTACCTAATATAACTTTTTAAAAAGTTATTAATTAGGCAGAAATACATGCTTTTCTATTCCTGAAATGCAATTTTTTGCCTTCTAAGAACTAGAAATTTTACTGCTTTCCATTGAAATACCTGTAAAGCAAATCAGAAGGAAGAAATGGGTTTACCAGTCAATGGGTGCTACCGATACAAAGAACTATAGACATTCCTTGAAACTTTCAGGTTATGAGTGGAAGCTCACAGATCATAGCATCAGGAACTGAATGAAGTTCAGTAGTAGGTAGTAGACTAGTTACCATTTACATTGCTAAGAAATCACTTTATATAATATACAGTTTGACAGGACATAGAAGAATCAAGATTCAACTGTCCGGCTCCTTCATTCTTATGAGCAGGTAACAAAAGAGAAAACCGAAAAGAATCTTAGATTAAACTAGACAATTTTTGTACATCAGAAGGAGCACAAGTTTGCTCCACTTACTGTTGTGAGGTAAATCATGAAATGTATAAAAACCCCAGCCCTTTCAGCTCCAGCAGTGTTAAATAAACCCTGTTTTCTTGAGCTGTCACTGTTAAATATTGTGAGCATTTGCAGACACACTCCCAAGAAATTGCGGAGGAGAGACAACAGTACACACATGCCAGCAGCAGCCAGGTTAGAAAGTTCTGCCCTGGTTTATTCTATATTTGGATGAGTCACATCCCCAGGGAAACCACAGCAATGAAAACACAAAAAAGAGCACGCATGCCTGTGTAGATGGATAAAGTATAACGACATGTGTTGGCCAAAACTTCCCAAATGGTAAGATGATTTCTATAGGATTAAAAAAAAAAAAAAAAGTTATTAAGAGATAAAACTGCTAGGGGTTTGGAGGAAGTGGTCTTTTGGGCTACCTAAAAGAGTAAGCAGCAAAGGGTAGGGCTTAATTCTAACTTGCCATGGAGCAGGATATTCAGCCAAGGACCAGGCTATTCAACATCTTCAACAAAGACCTAGAAGAGGCCATAAAAACGGTGGTGTCTAAACAATCTACGTAACTATTTGTGCTGAAATTCCATCCCATTGGCAAAGAACTCTGGAAAGACTTTACAAAACTAAAGAAGTAAGGCCATATGAGCTCCAGTTTGAATACATATAAAGCATCTAGGCAAAAATAACCTAACCCTGAGGTAGCAGCCAGGGCAGAGAAAGGAGATCACAGAATCAGAGAATGGTGTGGATTGGAACACCTTGAAGATCTTCTAGTTCCAGCACTTCCACTAGACAAGGTTGGTCAGAGCCCCATCCAACCTGGCTAAACACCTTGGATGGGGCATCCACAATTTCCCTGGGTAACCTGTTCGAGTGATTTACCACCCTCACCGTAAAGAACTTTTTTCCTAATATCTAATCTAAACCTACTCTTTTTCAATTTGAACCCATTCCCCTTTTCCTTTCACTACCTGCTCTTGTAAATAGTCTTGCCCCACCTTTCCTGTAAGTTCCCTTCAGGTACTGGAAGGCCACAATTAGCCTTCTCTTCTGGCTGAAAAACCCAGTTCTCTCAGCCTTTCTTCACAGGAGAGGTGCTCCAGCCCTCTGGTCAACTTGGTGACCTTCTCTGGACTTTCCTCCCAACAGGTCCATGTCCTTCCTGTGCTGGGACCCCAGAGCTGGATGCAGTGTTCCAGGTGGGGTCTCACCAGAGCAGAGCAGAGGGGCAGAATCCCCTCCCTGGCCCTGCTGCCCACGCTGCTTTGGATGCAGCCCAGGACACGTTTGGCTCTCTGGGCTGTGAGTGCACATGGCTGGGTCATGTCCAGCCTCTCACCCACCAGCACCCCAAATCCTTCTCCCCAGGGCTGCTCTCGATCTGTTCATCCCCAGCCTGGATTGATACTGAGGGTTGTCCTGACCCAGGTGCAGCACTTTGCACTTAAGACTTTTTAAACCTCGTTATGTTCCCATGGCCCCACTTCTCCAACTTGTCTAATTCCCTCTGGAAGAAATCCTGTCCTTCAGGTGAGTCTACTGCACCACTCCACTTGGTGTCACTTGCAAACTTGCTGAGGGTGCACATTATCACTCTATGTCATTGATGAAGAAATAACACCAGTCCCAAGGCAGACCCTTGAGAGACACCACTCATCACTGATGCCTGCTGGGATTCTGAGCCATTGACCACTAGCCTCTGGATATGACCACACAACCAATTCCTAATCCTCCTAACAGTGCACCTGTTGAATCCATCACTCTTCAATATAGAGAGAAGGAGGGGACCACGTCAAAGCCTTTACAGATGTCTGGTTAAATGACACGTGTAGCTCTTCCCATATCCACTGAAATAGTTACTCCACTATAGAAGGCTACTGGGTTGGTCTGACAGGATCTTCCCTTGTGAAGCTCTGTGGGCTGTCTCAAATAACCTCCCTCTCCTCCATGTGTCTTAGCACATGACTGGACACTATTACACTACAAGATTTTGCAAGTTCCTTTTTAAAAGAATGAACCCCATTGCCTTTAAAATACTGCATACAGTGTTTTCAGCTTTGCAAAGTGTATGTGATAAATTATTTCAAAGCTGTGTCAGTCAGATGCAAAGTGCTAAACACTGAGGAGCCAGAAAAGAAGCAATCCATTTTTTTTCTGTAAGCTTAATTTAATTTTAAAAACTTTTTTACACATACTAACATGGTCATCTTTACAAGTATCCGTGTTACTCCATTGTACTCAATAACTGTAGTATTTAGTCTGAACTGACCAAGTCGAGCTACATGTTAGAGGTTTGGTCTTTTTCACATAATATCTCATTATGAAATCAATCCAGAGGACAGTGGATGAGTAATAGCAATTTTCTGTGTAGTGTTCCAGCATTGATGGACTTCTTGATATTGCACCTGACAAAATGTTAGTCATGTTACTTAATTTTAGCTAACAAAGTACAGAAGACTTTCTACACCTCCAAAGTGATCAAAACCCAAATCTGCTAGAAAAGAACTCTACAGTTCTCTTTAAGGTTTTGGGAAATGGCAAGACAGTTACAGCAACCTCACAAACAAGTGTCACTGCACTACCCTGTCTGGAACGGGCATAAGGAACAGGATTCCTTTCTCACCATGCCTCTGTGGCTACATCTGTTGCAGTTTGGAGCACCTTAAATGGCTGAATCTGATTACTTTTGTTCAATGCATGTCTTGGTCATACTGCTCTTTCATTATACTATTACATTCTCTATATAAAGTCTGCTTGTTTTAATTCAGTGTATTAAATATTTTTAATATGCCTGTCAGATTTAATTCCTTTGAGAAAGGAACAGTGTTTCCCATCTGAATAAGCAAGCTGAAGAGGTTTAAAATGTGCTCCCAGCTGAGCAACAGTGAGCACATCGCACGATGCACAAACCTTTACCTTGCAGCAGGTGAGGCTTTCAGCTGAGCTACACTGCAACTCGCTCTGCCTCCCACAGCAGCCTTCATTTTATTTTGTGTTTGTGCAGCACAGAGTGTGAGAAGTTAATGCACCATTCCAAGGTTCACAGGTATTATGGTAAAGCCAATAGGTGGCTTTACAGCAGCTGTCACTGTAATTAAAAGAGGGAATTTCTTTTTAATGCTGCTTTCTCAAAGTTGGTTTGATCCCCTGAAAGAGTCCTCTAAGGATATATAATTTATCCATTTTCCCCCAACTCTTGTGCTTTTCATCCTCCTGTCTGCTAATCCTACCTGATAAGATCAGCTGTTTCTGAGCACATGCTGCACCATAGTTTCCAGCCTGAGAAAAAAATTATGGGTTCTGTTGTCATAAATTTCATGTACCCATATATGCAAGGAGAAGCTTGTGGGCACATTTTGAAGAGTATGCACACAGAATCATTAGCACAAAGTCTTGTTTTATAAATGTCGTAAGGGGAACATGCACTTGCAGTACCTTTGAGTGCTTGAAGGCTATGTTGGAAATATGAATCAGCTAGAGAGATCTACTGAATTGCTACTCTGGTCACACATTCGGTATCACCCTATATATATGGATATGAAATTTTAATTGGGGTCAAAGTGTTTGAGGTTCTTTTTTGAAAGGCATTATAGCTGCCAATAGCCCGGATCTGGTTTGGTATTTTTTTTAACAAAATTCTTATTTTCACTGTCCTGAAATTCAACAATTGCTCCCACCGAGAGGTATCTTTTCAGCAAGTAGATCTCTCACAGCTATGATATGAAAAATCTAGATTTTGGACCATTCAAGGAAGGTAAACATAAAGAAGCTCAAAACTTTTTCACTACTCACCAGGCCTTTCCAAGACCTCACAGCCTGTTAATATTTCATTGAAGAACACCAGGCCATAGACCTAATCTAGACTAGAAATATCCTAAAGCACCCAAAAGGCAAGGTAAAACCATGGCCAAGAAGGATTGGGGAAGGAGGGAACAGCAGAGTAAAATAATGTGCATTACTGACAGCTGCAAATCACAGCAAATTCCTGTTTTGCTGCCCTCAGAGCCCTTCACACCACTCTCAGCTCTTAGTAGCCCACTGAGCCATCATCCTGCTACCACTTCATGACTCACTTTGCTTAAATTGCTGAGAAGCTTGTCTCAGTTCTTGTCTCAGACTTTGAAAATGGCTAAGCAGACATATGCACGTGAACAAGAGGAAAATTTAAAACATTCAAGGAGTTTGAGCCCCATGTGAAATCCCACCACAGAAAATTGCTGTTATGTTTAATCACCACTGTATTTCTTCACACTGCTTTCACAAATATTTTTGTATTCTAAATCAGCAGGGGTTTAATTTATTTCTTTAGTTCACTTTATACTCATATATACATATGCCTATATATATACAATGTGTATACAAAATTTGGGTATTCCATACTGGATATTCCCTATGTTTCGATATTCTCCATATTAGCTGCTTTCTACGTATTAAACAGACCAAACACATTGACCTAGAGGAATAAATCTCTTCTGTTTTGCTCTGCTCTACTTTTGCATCATTGGACACCGAGCCTATAAATAAGAATGGTAAGCCAATACGACCACAAGGGCTGATGGACATTTTACAAAACAATGGGGTTCACAGTCAGTCTTAAATTAGGATGTTGAACTCATCGTCCGTGTGAAAAGTCAGTTCACTATGACTCATTTTTATCTTCTTATGTGTTAGCAGGTATTAACTGCATTAAGAGTATTAACAAGTCTTGAGGTCCAGGAGCTCCTCACCAACTTTTCCAACAGAGGCTGTAGACAATTTAAGGAGAAGCTGTTTACAACATATAATAAATGGAAAGTTCCCTTGCAGGCAATACATGAAAGATCCTGCTTCAACTGCACACTGTTTGCAGATCACGTTGCTTTGAGAGCTTGTTCATTCACTGGGGCTACAGCATATTTCATGCAAAAGCATGTGCTGCTGTTATCAAAGCATTTCCTAAAGCTGAGGTGAGGGCTTCAATTATGGCACTGATAATCACGCTTGGCCCAAGATGCTAACGTGGGCCCCTGTGAGATTATTGTGCACTTACAAGGCACACTTTTGGTGTGCAGCAGACTCTTAATCAAGCGCTCTGCCCAGCTGCTCACCAACATAAGGAGAAAGTTCACTTCAGACCATGGGAACATTTTGTTTTATCCATGCTGGGACTGCCTTTTGGAGTGTAGCTTCTGCCAGCCTTCACTCAGCAGTCGCAGTCATCAGGGAACATTAACCTTTGTAGGCCGTAAACACAAACTCTGTACACATGCCTTCCAAAGTATTCATTTGGCTTACAGGCTGGAAAATGCCATTGTATTTAAATCATTGGCACTGATCTCATACAGTATAGATATATACTGTCAATTGGGGTTAATTCTTCTCCTGATTGATTTGTGCTTTTTACCTTCACATTATTTTGCCTGCAAGCATGTCTTGAATATGAAATACCACTTTTTGGGGTAATCAGTCCAGGACACAAAAGCTTCCAAAGAAGTAAAAACAGAATCTTGATAAATGGAGAGTGATTGTAAAGACAGTTTTGTATCTTAATATTTGTCGTAGAGGTTCATCTACTGAAATTATTTTCCACATTATTATTTGATTAGCATGAAACATTTTATGAAGGCACAGGACATAACTGTTCTACATAAGCAAGAACCAATAAAAACATAGGATCTGACACTTATAATAATTGCAAAAAGAACTGAAGCATTTTCCTTCTGCCTAAGAAAGGTACTTGGGAACATGCTGGACTTAAAATCTAGGTTATAATCATAACGTAAAATGAAGTCAGGTAAAGAGTTGAAGAAGCTTGGACCTTCGGATATATAGAAGCAATAAATGACCTTAAATATAATAAAATTTTATTTCAAGTTGCAGATTCTTTACTCTTTTAAAAGATCATGCTTTAGCTCTCTGTAGTTAAGGATCTGAAATGTGAGAACAGAAAACCAAGTGGATATCTGGACAAAGGTCATGAATCTCTATAGTAATCTTCTTGTAAAATAGGGACACAGGAATCAAACTTGTGGGAGCATCCTGAAATGTCCAAGTGGTAACACATAGTCAGATGGAAAATACTGTGTAATTTTTAATTTTTACTGGTAGGATTACCTAGCTTGGAGCAATCTGGTGGCATTTAACAGCATGCCCTGCAAAGTATGCCTGTTGAAATGTTGCTGTCTCTTTTAAAAATATCTCTGGTGCCTCAAATCCAAGCAGTATATTGGAATATGTTACCTACATCCCCAAGAACAATAGAAAGCTTGATTTGTATGAAGTAAGACTGAAGAAAGTAATTATAAGGAAATAGAACTTACAAGACTCTCAAAGCATAATGAAGTTTTTCATTGTGAAGGAGGGTAGATCAGAAAGGCAAACATAGAATGTTGCTTTATGTAATTTCATTAACTCCAGTATATGAAAAGATAGGAAGTTTCGAAATACAAAATTTGCATATAAAGTCCTTAAAAGTGGCTTTAGTATTTATGAGAAATTGAACATGAAAACCTTGTCCCATGAGATTTGCAGTCAACTTTCTCAACAACATTAATCTATATCTATTATCAAGAGATATACTCAAAGCTTTCATCAGTATCTGAATGCATGACCCAGGCTCTTGCAAGCTCATTCCACCAGGAGAACTGGATGATACATTTGATATGGTTGCAATCTTATTTATTTTAAAAGAAAGTAGGTAATGTACAAATTTTTCTGGGCACTAGAAATCCAAAAATAGACAGTAGTTTTCTTGTCCAGAGTCTCAAGTGTTTTTCTGTCTGGCATCACACCCAAAGCTTTCAGCTTTTACTCACTGTCTTCTCTTTCTGTGTGCACTTTTGTTGTGTCTCTTTTGACTGTGCTTGACTCTCTCAGACACAACCAAATGTGCCCACAGACATGTACACGTGCCTCCACATAAAATTCCTCTAATGGTTCCAAATGTATGCATTCATAACCAAAACCTTGCAGGTGTCCAGATGACTTCCTTCCCCAGCCTCCTCACAATCTGTGTGCCGGACCATTAGGGTATCCTGAGCTGGAAGGGACTGACAAGGAACATTGAAGTGACCTTGAGATTAGTTCAGTTGGTTAGAGCATGGTGCTAATAACACCAAGGTTTTGGGTTTGATCTCTTTGTGAGCCATTCACTTCATCTGGAGCTGATGATCCTTGTGAGACCCTTCCAATTTAGAATATTCTGTGATCTGCAAAGTCCAACTCCTGGCCCTGCATAGGACACCCCAGGAATTTCACTGTGTGCCTGAGAGCATTGTCTGAGCACTTCCTGAACTCTGTCAGGCTGGTGCTGCGACTACTTCCCTGGGGAGCCTGGGTGCCTGACCACCCTCTGGGGGAAGACCCTTTTTCTAACATCCAGCCCAAACCTCCCCTGACTGAGCTTCAGGCCATTCCCGCAGGTCCTGTCACTGGTCACCAGAGGGAAGAGATCAGTGCCTGCCCCTCTTCCTTGTGAGGAAGCTGTAGATTGCAATGAGGTCTCCCCTCTGTCTCCTCTTTCTAGGCTAAAGAAGTTATCTCAGCCGCTCCTCATAAGGCTTCCTTTCTACATCCTTTACCATCTTCAATTGCTGCAGTCTTTTAGTTCAGAAAGTAGCTTCACCTAAGTTCTGAACCAGGATAAGCTGTATAAGGTGCCACAGAGATGTGTGAGAAGTGGAGTGGGAGTATGAGAAGGTGAGAGAGGCACATCTATGCAAGGTGTGCTACAGTGCAGCAAGCAGGGGATGGAGACAGAGCCGTGTGCTGCTCTACACGTCAGCTGGGCTTTCTTCACAGTCAACACAGATGTGCCCACAGGTAGGTGACCAAGGCACATACTGCAGGCACACACATTCATCTACGTTTTCTTCTTCTCATTATGAATTACGCTGTCCCCTGGAAAAAAGTTCTGGTGCATGTTTTGCTGTTTTACATGCAAAGTGTGTTTATCATAAAGCAGTCTCATTTGCAGCTTAAGACTTATTGTGGCACCTCTACTTCCTCTTGCTGTTCCATACACTATTGACGTGTGTGGTGTGCATGAGGTCTTGGGTGTGTAAACCTGGTGCAATCAGGTGGTAGAAGCTGTAGTCACAAGACAAGAGCAGTTTGCAGATAGCTGCCATAGCAAATAGTTACTTGGAAATCAAAAGGCTCCTAGACAGATCTTTTATAGCCTTTGAGGTATTCTTATTTTGAACATCATTAAGACCTTTGCTTGATCAATAACATAACTCCAAATCCAGACAAGCTCCTGAGTGTAAATCCATAGTTACACAGGATTGCTCTTTATTAATAAAACTTTTTTCCAGCAAAATTTAGAATTGTCTTTAAAAACTGAAGCAACACTTTATGCCCAGGTATATTGCACTGTTAATGCTACTGACTGTCAGTTAAGCTTCACCTTCCTTATAAAGCTATGTATTTCTTCTCACAACATTTAACAAAAAAAAAAAGACGAGGTATTATTTGGTTTGCCTAACAAAGCAACACAACTGCTGTAACCTGAGCAACAATAACACTACCTGAAATGTGTCAAAGGAAGAATCAAAATCCACAGATACATCAGGCTTCTTTTAAAAAAAAAAAAAATTATGACTTCACTTTATTACTATTCTCATTCTGTGATACTGCCTTTGTTTTATCAATACAGCAGAAGACGGTTAGGAAAACCAAAAGAAGAAAACCTTAACACTGACACACTTAACAGGATAGATTTCCAAAGAGAGTCAAGGAAAATAGGATGTAGTCCCTCCACTGAATACTCCTAATTCCCATACATGTTGCACATCATCTCCAGGACAGGACAGGAGGGATGCTGAATTCCTGAATTGCTGAAAAACCCCTGTCATCACTGCAGCTGCATTCCCATTGCTCCCAGCCCTGACCACATCCACTCAACTGCCGGGGTACCACCCAATGTGTGTTACACAGCTCAGTGCACTCTGTGCATAAAACATCCTACCCAAGAGGTAGGTTGGCAAGCAAATGGATGCAAAGACTGATTTCTGACATGCAGTCCCAAGAATGTTTATTTGTTGCAATGTTCATACTACTATTTAGCATCAAAGGTGGTTAAAGCTGGGCAACAGCGCAGTCCTCACCAAAGCAAGCACTAACCATATTTAGCAATGAGAAAACCAAGCTGCATCTTGTGGGTCACTACTGTTCTTAAAACAGCTGTAGCTTATCAGTGCAGTCTTATTTCACCTGTTATGAGTTCTTAAGATTCATTATTTTACTTTATAGTATGGCAGTGTCCGCTGAGCTATCTGCCCTGAGATCATAAACCATTGCATTCAGAAAAAGATATTTTGTTTAATGTGTTTGTTGCTACTTTCAGGAGTAGGAACTTTTCACATCACTGCCTGTGAGTCACTGGTCAGACTATTTTAACACCTACCCAAAACATTGATTATCTTCCATGAGTTTTTTCTTTCCTCCTGCTGATCTTGCTAGCACTGATTGACCTTATTATACTAACAGATCCCCAGAAGTTGTTTCCAACCACATCAACCTTTCCTAGTCAATAGAGAATACATCATTTGCAAACCTTTAGGAAGAACTAGTCAGTGACAAAAAATGGCATGCAGTTTAGAGGATAAAATGAGGGAGGTGAGGCAAGGAGAACAGAGTTAACTCTTTCACAGCCCTCCTGCTTTCCGTTTTCAGGAAGGGATAATGACAAATTTTAGAGTACATAGAGCACACAGGTTATTCAACACACTGGAAGGTGATTATCTATTGGTAGAGGTCATGCAGTGAGGTCTGTGGGGGCAACATGCCATCATTCACCTGGAGGATGAATCCCATTTGCTAGCAAAAGATATCAGCCGTGTACTTAAAAGGACCACCTGGTGAGGAGCCAGCAATAATTACTGAAAATGGTGCATTCACCAATGCCTCAGAGAAAAGCAAACTCACAGAGGACAGAACTGCTTGGTTTCTCTTGGTATGCATATGAAGAACGGTACCATGACACTCTCAGCAAGTGTCCATGCACTTGTGTTGCAAATGCCTGCAACAGGCACCTGGCTCTGTTGTAGGATGAGTGGCCAGTGATATCACTTTTCTTCTCATTTAGGAAGGAATTCTTCACTGTGAGGATGATGAAGCACTGGAACAGATTGTATAGAGAAGTTGTGGATGTCCCATCCCTGGAAGTGTCCAAGGCCTGGTTGGATGGGGCTTTGTGTAACCTGGTCTCATGGAAGGTGTCCTTGCCAATGGCAGGGGAATTGGAATGAGGTGATCTGTGAGGTCCCTTCCAGACAATTCTACAATTCTGTGATTCATCTCTGGAACAAATCAACTAGTGTTTTTATGATATGAATTCCACACATCTCTGTGAAATGTTACCAGGGCAGTCAGCAGCTTTAGTGGACATTTTGCCTTTAACAAAGATAAGGTGTGAGGGAAGGAGTGAAGGAAGACAGCCAAGTCATACAGTAAGGACAATTAATAAACAGCCTGAATACAATCGTGGTTTTGAATACATGAAATTAAGGTGGTTTTAGCTGTAGCAAAATTATAAATGTGAGGAAGTAGAATACAGCTGAAACAGCATCCTTCAATCATCCCAGGAGACTTTTGGAAAAGTGTACGGAACTCCATGCAAGTATCATATCTGTGCTACATGCAGTTCTGTTAATGCACATGGTGCATTCCCCTCCTCCCTCTGTGGCTATCTTTCTTGAGGGACAAATACAGCTGACTGGCCATTAAGAATAATTGAGTTTTCCTGCAACACAAGGGCAGTGGTGTGGGCTCAAGTTTGTTAGTTGTTTGATGCTGGGGCTTACATAATGCTTCAATATGTTCACTAGGGCTCTAGTTACCAGTGGATAACATGGAATCAGTGAAAATGAGAGAGAAACTTCCATGGGCAAATGCAGTCAAAATAAAGCCTCAGAATCTTGGTTTTCATCAGGCATTACCTATCCACTTTTGCACCCACAAATAACTATGAAGTAATTCCTATAATTTAAGTGTCTGAGTACTTTGCCTGCAGGGACAACCACATACTTAAACATCTTGTGCTTGTCAAGCTCCTACAATTCCTGACACCTGCATTTGCAGCTGAAAAAAAGAGACCATTGTTTAAAATCTGCCCCTTAAAGTATATGTCCTCAATAGAAGATAACATCTGTTCATTGCATGTGCCACTGTCAGACAAACGTGGAGGTTACAGACAGATCTGTACCCATTTCTGCAGATTGAGGCAGAATATGAACTCTTGAAAGACTGGCCTGCTGCCAATCTTCTTCCAGAATTTTTTTTCTTTCTTTCACTGTTAAAAACAGTTTTAGCTACAGACTGTCTACATCTGACAGGATTTGAGACAGTATTTGAAAAGTATCTGAAGCAGGAAAAGACAGACTTTTGCTGCTCAGCCTTTGCTCAGGGCTTGGTGAAGCTGTGAAACAGTTCACTGAGAATTTCCCTTTTCTCTTTCTAAATAAATATAATTTGCCCAAACAGTTCACAAAATATATTTCAATTGAACAATGGCTACGCAAGAGCACAGGATTCCAACACAATGGTCTTCTTGGATCCCTTCCAAATTAGGATATTCTAAAATTCACTCAAATTTTGGTCTGAATTTTCTTGGTCATCCTCATTCCAGATCCTTTTCTTCAATTAAACACGGCATAACTGGAAGAAAAAATGGAGTGAAGCAGGAGATGACTGGATGTATGTGCCCAGAAATGGGGAAGGCTACTGTCCAGAAAAGCAGCAGCCCCAAGTGCTGTCTCAGGAAATACCCCAAGAGATGAGAGAACTCTCAGAGGGGCCCAAGGATGCAGCTAATGCTGGTGGAAATGCAGCTAATGCTGGTGAATAAGTGAGCAACAGCTGTAGGAGGAAAGAAATAATCCAGTTCTGCAAAACACACTGTATATCAAATGAATTTAAATTTCAAACAGAAGTGCCAACACCATGATGTATTCACGTGGTCAGTTGATTCTCCATGGGCTTGTGTGGAGAAGCCTGCTCGTAGCAGCTCCAGGAGCTCCCACACCACTGTGAGATTGCATACAGATGTTGTTAGGGATTATGCATCCAATGAAACTGTGGACATTAAATATCTACATGTCCTGCACAGCAATTTTTGGTATCAGCACAATAAAGACAAGGCCATTGGAGGTTCAAAAAATCTGGCAGATGCACTATTTGATATATAATTTGAAAATTACCATCTAATTATAATTAATTACATTAATTAACAAAGTGAAAGAGCAATGAGCCCAGACAGATAGATGCGAGAACACATCTCACATCTGCCTGCTACAGGTTTTATTTATTTGTAGGTTTCTGTGTAAAGCAAAGTAAGTGGAGGAGAGAAAGAGGGTCATTTTTCCACCTATGACCAGGACATGTGTTTACTAAATCCTGTGTGAACAGGTGAAAATGTTCAGTTTATGGATAGGAAATATAAATATTTCCAGTTAGTGTTAGGATGAACGTGTCTTGGCACTTATACTAGGTTTTGCAGGAGACTAGGCATACGACATTGGTGCAACAAAACCTAGAATGGAATCTATTTCAAAATATTTCAGGGTGGAAATCTTAATTAAGTTGTGAATTTGGTGTGAATATCATATGATGAAATAAAATACAATCTGAAAAATGACTTTTAGGAAAACAATGGGTTATTAAAAGCAGCTGTGGGAATTTCAGAGACAGATAGTGAAATGGTTTCCATATACTTCTGAGAGATGAAAAAGGGGAAAATAGAAATCTGTCAGTTCTAAACACGTTGGAGAAGTAACAGAAGCAGAAATAGTCAGTTTATCAACATGTCACAAACAGATGTGTTGCAGAGAATACCACCACATGGCGTTTCTCAGTCGAGGTCTGTGTTGTGTTGGGTGACCCAGGCATCATCAGCAAACCGCAATGGGATCCCAGGTACAGTCCCCGGCTGCAAGCAAAGCCAGCACACCAGGAGGGAAAGAAAGTCCTACATCCCAACCTAAGCAGTGAAATTAATACCATGCAGTGCAGATTTGCCATCTGGCAGGTGACATACAGATCCAAAGAGCAAAAACCCTTTTGCCATCTTCAGGCAAACCTGATTTTGGGCTGCCCATAATAGTCCCTGCCTACCCTAGACTGCACAGGGACATGCCTTTTGGCCTCCCACCTCACACCTGCAAGTCATTCTACTGAGAGACTGACTCTACATGAGGCTGTGGCAATGCCCAGAGCTGAAGAGCTCAAAGAGATGGCAGGGACAGAGGTTAAGTGTGACTGACTGCCTGTTTCATGCTAATCCTGTCCCACCCAACTGCTCAGGGACAGAGAGTATATGACCCTGTCCCTGAGCAAAGCTGACTTTTTCAGTCTCTGAACCGAAAGCTGAACTGGCCATGTGGGTTTTCAAGCTGTGGGGGATTACTGGAGAACTGGATGATTGCTTGGGCCCGTGCCCAGCCTCTTTTTACAGTCTTCCAAAGTATTACCAGTGGAAACCAGATGTAAATGGGGAAAAAAAAATCAAACTGAAGTAGAAAGATTGAAGGGAATAGGAAACTTGAACTTTATTTTTTATGACTAATATGCTCACCTTCAGTCCTCAAAGACACCTGCTGCACTTTTTTTCTGAATTAAGAGAGGCAGGTGAAAGCATTCAGATGTGCTAGTGGAACACTGAATGTAGGTAACGTTGTCTGACAATGCAGCACCCAGCAACATCAGTAGCAGTGAGATGTGATTTCCTCCTTCAGGACAGTAGGTTGGGGTTTAGCAAGATACAACCTCGAACAAAACTGTGCACAAGGTTAAGAGGCAGTGAGAGAGAAGGGTGAAAAAGAGGCTGTGGGTAAAGACTCTGAAGGTGCCTGAGGGGATGACTAGTAGACACAGACAGGAATTCTATTTTCAAGAGAAAATGCTGTTTTGAGAAAATCAAAAACGTTCATAAACCTCAACCACAGTGGGAGAGAAGGCCTCTTGGTGCCTGGGGAAATGCAGCTTTACAGACAGTCCAGCTTACTGGAGAAATAAGGCCATAAGACATGTGAACAGGAACTGCTGACAAAAAAAAATCTCTTAGGAAGTGTAGTTTAATTTTTGAAATTACTCAAAATGAAATGTGTTATTACACTTTCAACAGACTTAAGTGAAGCATTTTAATTATGAATCACTCATTCAGAACTTTTCACTCCACAGTAACATTTTTTTTCACCTTTTTAAGAGAACCATAGATCAATCTGGCTTGAAAGGGACTTTAAAGGTCATCTAGTTCCAATTCCCCTGCTGAGGTTAGGGACACTTTTCACTGGACCAGGTCACTCAGGGCACCATCCAACCTGACCTTGAAAACTTCCAGGAATGGGCCATCTGCAGCTTCTCTGGGCAGCCTGTTCCAATGCCTCACCATGCTCACAGTAAAGACCTTTTCATAATATCTAATTGACACATACCCTCCTTCAACTTAAGGCCACTCCCCCTTATCCTGTCACTAGATCCTTTTGTAAGAAGTCCCTCTCCATGTTTCTTTTAGGTTCCCTTCAGAAATCGGAAGGCCACAATTACATTGCTCCAAAGCCACCTCTTTTCCAGGCTGACCGATGCCAACTCTCTCAGCCTTTCCTCACAGGAGAGGTGCTCCAGCCCTCTGGTCAACTTGGTGACCTTCTCTGGACTTTTCTCCCAACAGGTGCCTGTCCTTCCTGTGCTGGGACCCCAGAGCTGGATGCAGTGTCCCAGGTGGGGTCTCACCAGAGCAGAGCAGAGGGGCAGAATCCCCTCCCTGGCCCTGCTGCCCACGCTGCTTTGGATGCAGCCCAGGACACGTTTGGCTCTCTGGGCTGTGAGTGCACATGGCTGGGTCATGTCCAGCCTCTCACCCACCAGCACCCCCAAGGCCTTCTCCCCAGGGCTGCTTCCATCTGTTCATCCCCCAGCCCCCAGTTGGTACCAGGGGTTGCCCCAATTCAGAGGCAGTACCTTGCACTTGGTCTTCTTAAACTACATGAGATTCCCATGGGCCCACTTCTGGAGCTTCTCCAGGTCTCTCTGGATGGCGTCCCATCCTCCAGGTATGACTGCACTACTCAGCTTCATGTCATATGAAGATCAGCTAAGGGTGCACTTGATCCCCTTTGTTTTGCGTGGAAGTACAATCCTGCTTCATACAGGACAGGAATTTTGATTTTGACTATGCTTTATGCAGGCTTTAAGACCCAATTTTTGAAGAAGGCTCTCAGAGGGGAGCCTAGCAGTATGACTGATATGACTATTCCAGCAGAAAGGAAAAAATAGCATTGAGGGAGGCCTAAGAAATGAGGAGTTGGGATGCAGGGATATAGGAGGGCTCCCTTATCCAGGAACAGTGCTCTCTTAAAGAAATATTTAGATTTTGGCATTATTGTTAGGGATTTTTCAATGAGATTTGAGCTACTAAACATCTGTCTTTTGTTAAATTGGAGACGAAAGCTGGCAGCTGCATGCCAGGCAGCACAGTGGGAGAGGGGACCACAAGCTGTCCCGTACCCTGGGATGCTCCTTGTCTCAAGACTGCTGTCATAAGAAGCACTGTGGAGTTAAATGTTTTGCAAGATGAGTAGCTGGATGACAAGTGGAAAGATTATGTGGGATAGATAGGTATCCTTGCATCATTTAGGGCTGTAGATATGGCAGGGGAGACTGTATGAGGAAGGTGAATAAGGACTTGCAAGCAGGTATTGTTATGCTGAAAGAGGAAAGTAACATACTTTTTCCTAATACATCTATTTGCACCTGTTTGGAGCGAGCTCACAAACAATGGTAATTCTCACATTATTCTATCAAAGACTGGCCCAAATACAGGCTTCCTGAACTTTGTAGGGCATGAAAGTCCTGTGGCTCCCTGCCTGAACTGAGTCCCGGCAGCCATATTTACCAGTCTGACCCTGAAATATCTGGCCCTGAAAGGGATCTTTGTGGGATGCCTGTGGATTATATACCGACGTCTCTTGAGATTTAGTTATGTAACTTGCTGTTTCCTTGTATGTAGCATGTTTGAGAAATCCACAAACCCAAGTGACTGAAAATGTCAGGCCGTAATGTACCCTTTCAAAGAAAGGTATGCAACCCTGGCACTCCCGAGGCTACATATCAACCGCAAAGCACAACATTAATTTAGCCTTTATATTATAATTTAGTTTCACATTTTCTTCCCCAGCTGGGTAAGTGTACCCCAAAATATAATTTGCTAGAAAAAACCACTGGAATTAACTTTCATCAGTACTTTTATAAAGTACCAGGGTCACTGATACTGCAAATTGTGAAAAACAGCACCTCACATGATATGTGACTGAATACCTTCTCCAGTAATCATTCAGGTCAATTTCTTGATTGATATCCTGTGTTTCCCTTAGCCTCTTGAATGAGCAAGTCACATAGCTTCTGTCTTCTCTACTGGAAGAGCATCCATGCCTAACAGTGATAAGGAGGGAGGGGGATATGAGGCAGAAAAGGTTATAGCACAGTTTGATGCTGCTGCAAGAAAATTGCTTGTCTACTAACTTCAGCATTTTTGTTCTTGACTAAAGAAAGCAAAGGCAGAAGTGCCACGGTGCCCTCTCCGGCCAGCACGCTGCCCCTAGCACTGGGCAATCTTCCACCTGCCCCGGCTGGGGGACGGAAGCCGATCGTGGCACAGGAGGGCAGGCGAAGCTCCGGCTCGGGTTTGCCTTGCCCACCGATGGTGAAGGTGTGTGAAGGAGGCAGGAATGAGGTGGAGGGACTCCTTTGTGGGGACAGGGAAGGGTTTATTGGAGCATGGAGAAAAGCCACGAGAAAAGCTGAGAAAATGAGGTGGGCGTGGGGTTTTATATCCCTACATAATGGGCGTGGAGAACACATAATAACCAATAAAATATCAGTTAGGGGGTGTTACAAGGGGGAGAAGGGATCAGAGCGAATGGGAGAAGGAGTGGGCGGAGAGGAGTAACATGGGCCAACCAACTACCGAGTAACATAGAACTTTCTGGAGAAATAACCAAATATGAGCCATAAGGGGAGGGGATGGCAGCAGCCAATGGTCAGTGTGTTTTACACAGCCTTTTGGGTGCTCACTGTCTTTGTGCTGTGGAGGCATCAAACCAATGGACCTATTGGTCTGCTTGGTCCAGCTGACCATGGCTCTGGCCATGGCTCACCGCAACACAGAAGCACCCATTATCAGGGTCTCTGGAGCAAGCCAGTAAGTGATCAGGAATGAAAGACAGTCAAGGGAACAGAGCGTGGTAGAAAACACATTGAGCAGTACAGAAGCACTTAGACACATACAGAGTGTTTTCACTTACAGAAATGTGACTAATTTTGTAATTAACTGAGCTTTTAGAATGCCTGGTCTTAAAACAGGGCCCTGGGTCAAACACAGGCACTGAGGTCCTGCCCAGCAAGTAAGTAGGAATTTTTTCCCCTTCTGTGAAACATGGAAATATAGCAGTAGTCTCAGTGGTACTGATCTCTGGACACTACCGGGTAAAGCATTTCCCTGCTTCAGTCTGGCCATGAATGCTTAATTGCCCAGTCAGTCCAATGTCATCACTTCCCGTGTCATACAGCTTTGTCATCACCAAGTCTGCATCTTTGTTCTCTGCCAACCAACACAACTGTGGAAAAAAAGAAAGCTTATTTCTACTACAATATCTCACCATTCAGAAACACGTGTTTCCTCTTGTTTAACTTTCAGCATATGCCAGCATAATTACATAAGGCTGCATCAGCTGTGTAATGTGACATGAAGTTGCATAAGACAAAATGCCTCATGCAATGTGCTGCATCATCCAGGAAATATGAAGAACTTTAGTTAAGAAAACAAATAATTCTCAAGAAGAGCATTTAATCCAAGGCAGCCTATGCATCATTTTCAATAGAACTGTCATTGCCTCTTCACATGGTCCATTCCAGCAAAACAAGTAACTACTGTAACAAGTAGCTTTTTCACTGGTCATGATCTGGACTCCACTCTGTTATTCACACTGAATAATTCTCCTGACTCAAGGGGCAACATCCCCAAATCTGATTTTATATTGGATGAACAGATCTCACCAGTATAATAGTAACATGTTATTTGTTACAGCACATATGTATCTATCCCAAATGCTCTTTCCATTTTACATTCAGGGTCATATATAGCCATGTGTGGATGAAAGAGCCACTCGGCTTTTGTTAAATTCTGGGACTTTGTGCCCTTCCTAACATTTAATGCAGGTACAGGGTTTTATTTTATATTGCAATACTGCTGGAGTTATTAATTCCATGCTATGCATTTTGCCCGAACTCAACAAATTACAATTCCCAGACCTAAAGAAAAAGAATGCAGGCACATTTCGGCATGAGAAGTTGTTTGTCAAATCCATGGCTATTTTTTCTCCTTTAGGACTAGATATGCAAAACAAATTCCAGAACTAAAATGATCCTGACTGTCTTTGCATTCATCACTTATTTTCCTTCTCTAAAATCTAACAAGTTCCAGCAATGAATGATTAACATCTCATCATGTTTTCTATTTAAGAGCAGCAGAGAAATGTCTGTTCTTTTTCACATAGCAAAGACCATAGCTGGCACACCCAGTCCTGATTTTTATATTCTCCAAGGAGAATATAATCCTTCTCCTTGCCAAGTGGGAGTATTTTCTTTTGCAGCATGCCAGAATGAATAGAAAACTTCTCCCATATGAAAATGTCATTCTCCTCTCACTGCCATTTGCACATAAGTGTGGCTTGTCATTTCTCAAGGGGAGCAGCCACACCATTTCAACTCTCCTAATTGAACAGCACTCTCCTTACGGAGCGTGCAATTGTTGGAAACCATTTTACAAGCAGAAAATTTCATACCGTGCTCCCCTTGTAGCTTTCTTCATGAATCTATTGCCTTTTTCATACTTACAAAGTAAGTTCTTTCAGTCTATGAAGCTGTTTTGTTTAGTGTCTGCACATTGCTTGGCACGAAAGAGTTCAGGTTGCAGAAATCTGTATGGCACAGGCCTACAGATGGGCAGGTCAGATAGTGGCTGGTCCTGCATCTTGTCATGTCAGCTTTCATTAACAGCTTGTGTGATGCAGTCCTCCTCAGTGTTTGTCACAGTTTCCAAAAAAACTTGAACACAGGAGGAATGTAAGCTTTCTCAAAGACAGCACCAGAGCTCAAAATGATCCCAAGAAACAAGTGAGGTCATTTGAAATCAATATGAAAAATTCAACAAAGAGAACTGCAAAGGACTTCAGTAAAAGAAGTAAAACGAAATATAATAACTGGTTGGTCATCAATGTAATAGTAAAGGATCTGGAGTTAAAGAGGTTTGAAATTAAACATGTGATGTTTTTAAATGCTAGATTTCTTATTTTTCTACTACAAGTAGCCAACTCAGCACGTGTCTTAAAATCATATAAACGTTGGTCATCAGCTGGCATGGGTGTCCACTGTGACAACTACCCAGAGAAAAAGAGGCTTAAGTTAGAGCATGGGAGAGTAGAAAAAAAGGTCTTTAAACATGTTAGTAAAGGTCAGTGACAAAGACTGTGTCAGTGAATGGTTTTCTTTGAGGAAGCTAGTTGTCTGACAGGTTACACATCAACTTGCATGGCCCCTGGAGGGCTTTTTTCAAGCCCTGCACTTTTATGCTTCAACACATTTGACTCCTCCAGCAAGGGAGGCTTATTTCTGTGTGAGCTGCAATTTGGAGAGCATGCCTTGGCAAAACCACTGGTTCACCAGTAAGCCTAAGACAGAGCAAAGAGGCTATGGTGCAGATCCCTATGGCTTCTGTCTTTATTTAGCTTGCGTGGGAACTTTACTTTCCCCTATTTGGACTCTCTCCAGCTGTTACAGTGTGAGCCTCTTCTTCCTGCATACTAATAGAACCTGGTCTAACAAGGAAGGAGACAATTGATAAAAATGGAGGTGATCAGTTAGGAAAGTAAGACTTAAAAGCAACTGAACAAGATCCTGCAATATCAACTGTGATAGTAGCTCTTGGTGGCTTCACTAGCCCGAAGAATGTGCTTGGTGCTTGCTCCTGCCTTGCAACACTGTTCGCTAAATGCAAGGTGCTTCACCCATTCCTCTGAGCCATTCATTCCTGAACAATTGCTGTGTTGTAGGAACACGTACAGGGACAGCTAGCAAAGAGTAGCTGCCACACTGCAAATGCACACCTTAATTTACTTTGCAGTGGCACACTTGATCCCACCTCTAATCCCGTGGTATATATATTTTAAAAAAGGGGAAAGCAAAGGGCAAGTGCTCTGAAATGCACTTTCCCAGAGAACCCGTGGATGCCCATCTCTGGCAGTGTTTAAGGCCAGGTTGCATGGGGCTTCGAGCAACCTGGTCTTGTCAAAATGTCCCTGTCCATAGCAAGTGCTTGGAATGAGATCATCTTTAAGGCCCCGTCCAACGCAACCCATCCTGTGATTCTGTGATGCTCTATTAGAACAAGTTATTCAGTGATATCAATTAGTCTTATTTTTGGAGTTGTTAATGGAGTTTGTTTCTTTCCATGTGCTGAACTGAGAGTTCTGACACAGAAGTTCCTAAGCGTAAATAAATACCCCAAAATCCAATATCTTATTGCTAAGGTTTATCCCTTAATAACCAAAGGAACTGTAGTTTTCAAATTTATTTAAAAATGCAAAAATCAGGAAAAATTAAATCCTCTGAAATCCAGGTCAAATAATCACAATTCTGACATAGAATTTAAAATATACTGATTTTTATTGCTAGACCTTTTCCTAATCGCATGAGCATCATTCCCATGAAGGAAACACCGAGCACTAGACTATGTCAAAGTCTTTCCTCTTGTCCTACCTTACACACACAAATTGTTTTCCTTCCCGTATGGAAACCTACCATTTCTTGGAGCAGAATACTTTTTTCCAAAAGGAAGTGTCATAGCCTAGTTGTGGTGCAAGTCCACTTGGTTCATTCCAAGGCATATAGTGCTTCATCCCTGTCCTCACCAGAATGTTGCATACTGGTTCCGCTTTCAGAGAAGGTTTGTAGGAGAGCCCTTGGCAGCATGGCCTGGATACCGGTGGTCCCCAGGCACTTCCCACGGGCACACTGAGCCATCACAGTGCTCAGAGGCAGAACTGTCTCTTCCCACTGCCCACCACTCACCGCAGGATGCACACTCTCTCTGCCTTGAGGACCCTCCTTGGTTACAGAGCCAACTGCAATGCTTCACAGGGGTGTGAGGAACGACATACTCCAGAAGCACTCGTGCCACCAGGAATAAAAGTGCTATATAGATCTTAGTCACAGCCGTGACTTCACTCGCTGATAGCTGTGAACCAAAGCAGTCTCCCTTTAGACAGACTCTTTTCATTGTTTAAGGCCCAAATAAAGGAGTCATAAAATTTTTTGCCGATGATAAACTTCTCTCTGTTTCAGAAATTCTCAGATAAATCTAGATGTATATGTAATAATAATACAGCGGACACTGGAAATCCTGCCTCCTCTGAGCAGCACAATGTAGCTACACAGCATGGCAGCATACTACAGCTTACTCATTTGAATCTCTGTCTCCCACAGAAGAAGGGAAGGACAAATGCAAGGGGAAACTAATTCCAACAAGTAAAAGCTACACAAGATAGTTCATTATTTATGGAAAGGTCCTGGCTGTTACGTTATACCCATTGGTATGGCAGAGGACATTTCCTGAGAGACTGTCTTTTCTTCGGACTCCTCTGAAAAAGTATCACTGTTTATGATGGCTGGAATGAAGAACCTAAAAGTAGATAATTGGGCATATTGGGCATAATGGACCAGGCACAAATTTAAGGGTGTGAACATGTTCATGGTATTCAAGGAGATAGGATAGGATAATACAGACAACAGATAATTTGGGTCAGATAATATTCACTACAAGGATACTGAACACACTCAATGCCTCCAACTTCTTCTGTGAATTGGAGGTAATTTTGCTTTCTGCTCCCTGTAGCATCCATTTCCTAGGAAACATGGCTCCTTAAGACTCTCAGGGGTCTTAAAGGCCCCAAGGCAGCACTCTGGATTTCAAACACCGAAGTAAGGGTTTAATATGTAGGCACAACCTATGTGCTGATTTCATCCCTGTGCTACTTGTCACATGGCTGTTTTAGGAATCATTTACTCTTTATCACTTTCTTGATCAAAAAAACTAATTATTTTAGAAAAGAACCAGAGTCTCTTTTGTGAGCACCTTCACAAAAGACAGAACACTTCAGTGTGATGAAAGCCAAACAGTTTAGCATGAGCCTTTTTCAAGAATCTGCTCTCCTGAGACTGCCAAGAAGAGACGAAAAACAAAAAAACAATGTTACCAACTTATCTGAACTGTAAACATACTTGTTTACTCCAGTCACTTGCAGCCAGCAATATGTCTGGTAATGCAGCAAACCCCAAATTTTCCTGATACCAAGAAATCCTAAATGCAAACTCTGGCTGTGCGGCAGGTAGGCCATGCAATCCTGGGTGTCTCTCTGGCCCTCTCAGCCTCATTTTCCTTGTCTGTGAAATGAAAGCAATGATCACAGTTTTGTAATGTGAGTAGGATTACATAAAATGTTGCTCTTGTAAGACTGAAAGTTCCTAACTACCATTTTTAATTCATGTTTTATTATTCTTGTTCACTTTTGGAAACTTTATCTAGAGCTTTTGCAATACAGTAGATAGCTAGGAGGGTACAGAGAGAAACAGAATTAATAAGCAAGTATGCTTGGGTACAGAAAGAATGCGTGTAGACAAGAGAAAAAAGGAGTTGGAAGTGTAAGAAGGGCAATTTCAAGGACAGGTAACAGAGCAAGGTGTATAGATAAGACAACTCAAATTTTAAGCAAAAATGTAAATCATGAACAGAAAATAGAGAAAGGGAACTCTTTGCCTCAGAGTTCCAAGCCATTTTGAAATTAATATTTCTGCCAGACTTACAGTCCTTACCTTACAAAAAGGTATTTGTTTTCAGTAGCTCCAAGAAGAGTTTTCTAGGTAAAAATGACAGGGATAATGTATGGAGTATACAATTAGAGAATGCAATTTAACATTTCCGAATATGGATGCAGCCTAGGAGCATCTGAAAGCACAGCATGATGTAACAACAATCTCATGTGATGCTGCTGACCAGTCATCCCTTGAATTTCCAAGAAGTGAACAATATTTTCAGGAAACTGTAATTAATCAGAGGGAGAAGAAAAGGGGCATAAAAGAGCAATCTAATTGAGAACCAGAACTCTCTGTTATCCATTAATCATTACAGGAAGTTCTGATTCACCTCTTAACTTCTTAATGTGAACGGAGTACTTGAAAACATGAACCTATGTGCTCTGTTTGGACCTCTTCTAAAAATCTGGTGGAAACTGCCTTATATTTTAACACTGCCAAATGATTTCTGGTAAAGGATGAAGCAGTTGCTTTTCCTCTAATTTTGTAGTGATGGATCACTAGTAGATAATGCATAACCACCAACTTTTTACACCAGGTTCATTTTTGAAGAAAGCTGAATTCACAAGTGGTCCATGTTTGCAAAACAAATACAAAAACAATGAAAAATAAGTTGATTTTAAAAGTTATTAACATTTTATAACACATAAGTCCTTATTTTTCTTAAAATAACTTTTAGGTATCTTCCTCTCCAGTTTCTCTTCCTGCCCCTCCACATTAAAGTTCCAGCAAATTAACTGGGGTGTTTCCCTTGTGATAAACAATATCATATCATAATTACAATCTCACCAAAAGAGTTCTTGCTTGCTCAGGTCATAGAACCAATGAGTGGTTTGGGCTAGAAGGGACTTTAAATGTCATCTTGTTCCAACGCCATGGCACCCCTTTGCTCCAGCATGTGGACTGCCCCACACAGCTTGGTGCCGTCAGCAAAGCTCATGAGGGTGCCCTCAATTCCATGGACCACGTTGCCAACAAAGATGTTAAACAGAGCTGGTCCCTCTACTGAGCCCTGGGGACACGACTCATCACTGCTCTCCACTTGAACATCGAGCCATTGACCGCAACTCTCTGAGTATGACCCTCCAGCCAATTTCTTATCCACTGAGTGGTCCATCTGTCAAATATATGTCTCTCTAATTTAAAGAAAATTATGTCTCACAAGATAATGTCAAATGGTTTGCACAAGTGCTGGTAGATGATACAGATTAGAAATAACAAAGACGGCAGTGTGAAACTGGTGGACAAAGCATTTGAACTAACATTTTTCTTACAGATGCTGGAGAAAGTCCCATTTTGCATTATGGAGAGCAATTGCATGTCTCTCTGATGAGCTCCACAAACACCAGACAACTCATGTGCTACTACTGTGTCCAATTATTTTGCTGCTAAAATGAACAGCCATATTTACTAAAGACATATACAGCTCCGAAAAGAAGGTGTGTTACAATATAATATACAGCTTCCTGACTACTCCATTTGTGAGCCACGACTGTGTACACAGACTGCAATACATGACAGGTGAGTAAATTTTTTTCATTTCTTGTGAGTGTGTAGGAGCGGGAGAAAGCTTCAGATAAATCAGCCTGTTAATAACAAAATGTCTTGTAAGATAGATTAATTTAAAAATGCTTTTGTGATATAAAAATGCCTTGAAAAACATTTTTTTCTGAGATGAAGAAAAATGCTCATGTCACTAGGCCTGCAACTGGTGAAAGCCATTAATTTACTTTGAATTCACAAAAACAGTTTAACTGCAGGTATCTGCAAAATACAAAAAGGGATTTTAAGGCTTCAGCTAATTGCCAGCAGCAAGAGACCAGCGGGTTGGAAACTCAGGCAAGGTCAGTAGTATCTGAAGGAGAGCATGACAAGTGCATGGTATAGAAACATGGGCCCTTCTACCATAGATTAAAGCCATCACCAGGGCAAGGTGGAAAAACATAAAGTGAATCTGCAACTGGTGAAGGGATTAAAGGAGCCTTTACTTTCCAGTGCTGCATGCTTGTTTTAAAAATAATCTGTAAAATTCTCCATCTTGCAGCAAAGGAAAATAAGTTAACTGATTCTTGTCCATTGTTACCACAATCTGCTTTGCTTTGCTTTGCTTTGCTTTGCTTTGCTTTGCTTTGCTTTGCTGTGAATGGGCAGCACAAACCCCAGTTACTGTGAATAAATAAAGCAATTGTATCCAGAAACATTGCTCTTTTTAGCACTACCCTTTCAGTTTTAATTCAGAATAGTGGTATGACCTGTTTTCTCCATGGGCCCACCCAATTTACCACCTGATTGAGTCTGCAAGAGAGCTGAATCCTGGGGATAACATCCCACAGAGTACAATCCCTTCTAAAGGACCAGGTGGCCTGGCTGGTTGCACAACAATGTTCCTACTCTTCCTTACTGAACACTCCCTCATCCTATGCCAAAAGAGTGTGGGTCTGAAAGCCCCAGTTCTCTTTTTGAGGAGCATGTGTAACTTCTAGCTGAAGCTATTGGGTTTTATGTGTTTGAAGTGCTGCTCAAGGCTAAGCCAGTCTTGTGGCCTGTGTCAGAGCCGTGTATTGTAAATTAGGTACAAGTTATTTTTGCTTCTGCCACTGGTCTTGTAGGCCTTTGCACAGTATAATAGCCTAAAAATAAAAAGCTGCACCACAGAAAAATCAGCTGGTTATATTGTTAGAGCTCAAGCAATGGGTATCTGCTCCATTCAGGCTCAATGTGGGAAGATCCAGGCCTGCGTTTTGTTCAGAGTCAAACCTTCTCTTTAGATAATTTACCTTCTTCAGACGGATAAGTCCTGTGCTGACTGTTCTTCGTGGGCTAAAATCAACTCTTTTGAACTGTTTTCTTATGAGGGAGGCTTTCCACTCATCCCACTGTAGATATTCTCCAGAGCTACTTTCTTCATCAGACCTTTATATCCCAAATCGCATTCAAGTGTCATTTCCACAGCTGGTTTCTTTGGTCTTTCACTGTAAGAAGGAGACCAGACAGCAGCACCTCATATCAGTAAATGCTTATAAACAATCTCATTGTGGAGAGTTGGAGTTATTACATGATGTACTGGTAACAATATGTTCATTAACTTAGGAAGATTAAGCTGTTTTTCTGACTCCTAAGGGCAGTTCTGGGGAGTTGTAGAGCCCATGACAGCACAGAAACAAAACAGCTGAAGGGGAAACTTGGACTGCCAGATGTTATTCAGGAAAAAACCGAGAAATCCACTATCATGTAGTGATAATTTTTTGCTGTAAAACTTTTCTGCAAGGGCAGGGGGCTATAGAATCCACAATCCCAGATTATCTTTTCTCGACCCTATAAATTAATTAAATTAATCTTGGTCTTGTTCGAGTGGAAAGAAAAATGGTAATCAAAGGGGAAAATATGCATGGAAAGAAGAGAAAATCTGTGGACTCATGATATCTTTGATCTCTGGACCCATGTTTTATTTTGCTTTCCAAGTCTGGGGGTTTGGGAAGAAACAAAGGTTTTCAGTTGAAGTAAACAAATTTATTTTCAGAATGTTTCCTGAGCTTGACAACATAACATTTCTAGATAGAAGATGCAAAGTAAAAAAATCTCAAATTTGCTAAAAACTCTACCCATCAGGAAACCACTGTGTTCCTGCACAGAAATGATCACATTTGCAAAGGCACAAATATAAACTATTTTATTATTACTACTTGAAATTAAAAATTATGCATATCTTCCAAGGACTTTTAACCTAAGTTGTCCTGTGATTCAACTAAAATCTGTATTAAGAAATGCCATAGTTACTTACATGCTACCTGTATAGACATTAAAGATGACATAAAGATTGTGCTGAAGGTACAAGGAAGGCAGTGAATGGCCACATCAAGGATTTTTAAACTCCGCACTCAATCCAGTCTAAATGTACTTTTTCTTTAATGCAATCAATAGGTTTGATCCCTAAACATCCTTAAGTTTTGGCACTGTCACTGGCGTCATTGGTTCATGGAACTTGTCAGAGCACTTAATTAATGTGTGTTCAACACACATTTCAGGCACATCATTTTTTCCTGGAAAAGTACGTGTGCCAGAGATGTTGAAACTCATAAAGATGAGCAACTGCCTGCTACTGTGGAGACGCACAAGGTTTCCAACTTGCCTTTTCCTGCATTATCTAGGGAAAACTCTGTAAAACATCATTTGTTCTGGAGTTGGTGTGTTTGCAAATTAACTCCTGAATTCAGTCATACGTTAGGTACAGTATGACATTATTTCTGTTCATCATGTGCTAATACAATATATCCTTACTGAAATGTCCTTTCTTTTGGTAATGAAATGCAAAGCAGTGAAGAGCCTCTCACTGCAAGGATGCATTCATATTGAATAATTCTTTTCATGGAAATCCAATTATTATTGGTCCTTTCAGTAGAAAGCCTAGCATGTTATTTGGTTAGAGAAATGAACCTTTTTAACTCACTGAGTTTCACAGAATTGCAATTCAAAAAAACATTCTTCGGTAATGGTAAATTTTACCCTTTCACTTCTTTTATTTGTCTAAGTCCTGTGCTGCAATTAAAAAACTGAAAAACAACAAAATGACAGGAGATGATCAAATAAAGAAACAATGCTTAAAATACAACTTGACAGTACAGCTTCAATTAAGTGTAGTGGGAAAAAACCCCACACCATGGAAAATATCAAATCATTGTTAAAATATCCAGAGAAGGCAAACTTCGCTGACCCATGTAAATGGAGGGAAATCACACTGATGATTATTACTGGGCACATCTCCCCAGCATGACACTGAGCAGTGGGAGAGCTGCTGGGGATTCGCCAAAGGGGACTCCCAGCGCTGAGACATCACCGTGGGGAAGGCCTGTCCCCACCAGGTGCTCCCAAAGCAGCACCAGCCACCACCCTTCCCTATCAACGAGTTCTGGTTTCAATCACCATCTGCATGCAGGCTGGGAGGTGCAAAGCAACCCCAGAGCAGCCTTTACAGTGACACAAACCTGGGCTGCATTCTTCTGCTGCTGTTTAGTGTTATTTCTAGTAATGAAACCAATAAAAAATGGTGTAGCCAGCAATGTCTATATTTCACCAACAAGGCCTATATTTTACCAGGAAATTTCCGCTACCCAGCACTGTCCTGGGAATGCTAGAAAGATATCAACAGAGCAAAAATAGCAAGCAAGGCAGAGTTTAAAATTAATTAAGACAAGAAAACCAAAGAAGTATCCTTTGATGTCCAGCTGCAATACTACAGAAAAAAATCAGAGAGGTATAAACCAATGCTGAAGGAAATGACATTAAGTATTTGACAAGTTTCCACTGCATGCACTAAACCTAATGACAAACAGAAATCAAAGCAAATGCAGTGCTAGAATAAAAGTGAGAATTTTCGTTCCAAATACATCTTGGAGATTCAATTGCAGGGTCTGGAGTTCTGCCAGAGTGTTGGGCAGGAAACCAGGTGTCTCATAAAACCACTTCCTCAAAAAGTCCTGGACAGCAGCCAGTAAGACTCTGTTAGCACTGAGGAGAGAGAAAGCTTGTACATACGCACCAGAGTCTAAAAAAAATTTTTACGAATATTTAGACTCTGCATGTGTGATTAGCAGCCAGGTACTGCTGTGCATACAAACCTAGCCAGCAGAGACCATCCTGGATGAGCAAACAAAAGGAGATAGAAAGAGTTCCTTTTCCCCTTTTGTGTCTTTGTGCTTTAAGATACTTCACAAACCAGGAAGCTTGTTGTTGGTTTAAGCACTTAGTCACCAGGCCCTGGACTTCAAAGCTTGCTACTCCTGATCCATCAATATTTATTTTCTTAAATCTTGTTAATGATAGCCTATATTTCAGGTAAAGACCCTGGGAATGGAAGGCATATTTGACGTTGTTACAGGAAAACAGAAAGAACCAGTGTGTATTTAAATAGAAGTACTAGCACATCTTCCTCTTAGATCCTGCCTTTAACTGATGGAATCCCTTTTCACTATAAAACCTCAGTGGTCCAGGTGACATTACTTCAAATATTCTTTTCCTGTTTCAGCAGGGTGTTGCAATAGCTACGTCCCAAAAGGTCTGTATAGATTTGGCAAAACTGACATGGCACATGGCAATGTGGGTGCACACTTGACATTTCTGGGTTAAGAATTTTATATTGTGCACAACTTGGAACATACTGGACAAGAGCAAGGTTCACTCATCCCCCATTTGGTGGAGAAATGAGGTAAAGGCGAGGCAAAAGAAACCTAAGTGGGAATCTGTGGGAAACCCAGTTAAAAAGGGTTTTGTTTACCATAGGAGTGAGTTTGTTCTAAAGAGCTAAAGGTGACATAGAGCTTTTAAGTGCAAAGAGAATTTGCATTACTGACAGAATAAAATAAATTCACCTGTAGATGGATGCAACCATTCCTGGGTCTGTGGCTTTCTAAAGGAAAGGACAAAATCAGCTCATCCAGAAGAGCTTGAGAACTCACACTAACTCACAACACAAAAGGTAGTTTACAGATGTTACCTTTAACACAAAATTCTGTAATGCTGCAAGTCCGGTAAAGTACCTGAACTGCCTCTGTGTCCTGGAGCGTCCCGGCTCGCTAGAGAATGGTGTGTTTTCATTTGAGTTAGCTAAAAAGATGTTACGACCTGAGGCGGCATTAAACGTTGGATTAATTTCCACCTCTTTTCTTTCATCTCCGAAACTCCAGATTACAGAGATATCTCGAAACAATTTCCTTCACAAATGTAGCTTTTTGGTCTTAATTTTTTGTAAGCTCGTATATTACAGATTTATCTCATTTAACCATATGTGTTTTCTCACTTCCTAGAACTTTCAGTCTGACAAGCAACTTGGCTCCACAAGCTGTTTAAAAATCCTGCTGTCTGCTTGGACGAGACGTTTCCAAGCACCTTACAGGCAGGTTTAGGCACACTGTGCTGGAGCTGTGCAAAATCACCCCTGTCAGCATAGATATTACCTTTATGTTACCAGTTGTATTCATTTAATAAATGATGACAAAAAACCCTCTCAGACAGCACTTCCACTAGTCCCTTGCCCACTGAGTCTTGACCCACCAAGCCACATCGCTATATGGTCTCTGCTCAACAATCTCTGCATTCTGGTGCAGAGCATTCAACAAAGCCATCAGCCTTTCCCAGTTCAATTAGCTCCTAAGGAAGGGGTTAATGAAATTAACACCACAGACTCCAACTTTCTCAGAGCTCTTAGAAAAAGTGTTTTGTAAGAACCAAAAGAGATCGAGATGAGAGGCAATTGCATGCATCTCTCTCCCGAACTGGTACACAGGGATCGTAACAAAGTCCTTCTGCATTCTCTGTGTCTCTGCTGCCATGAGCTCGCTCCCACTGCTCTGCTCTGGCACATGACACTCCCAGAAATGCCCCCTCACCCAGCAGGACAAGGACAGCTATATAACACTCACTGAGTAACTTGGATGAAACAAAAAGGTGAACCTTTGTCATACCAGGCGCAGTATTTCAAAGTATTCACAGCCACAGGGGTGTTGGCAGGAGCTCCACAACCTGGATGATGAACTGATTGTAGTACAAGCAGAGACCCCTGCCCAGGCTATTCCTGAGTGCCCACCAGTATTTTTGGTGTAGGAAGAGCTCATGAGATTGCTCCAGGTAAGAAAATACCCAGCAAGAGATGTAATCTCCTCTGTAACACTTGCTGTTTCAGCATTGTCCTGATTTAGACCCAAAATGTTAGGTGTGTCACATAGAGCAAACATCTGTGTGTCTAGACCACTTCTTGGGCATTTTTCAATACTCTGCAGACAACACACTCAGGTCCTGCAATTACATGGCCATGTTTATGCCCCAGTGTGTACCTGGCTGTCATCTCAATTACAGGGAGAATCTGAGTTTCTAGCACCATAAATTCACAAATCCCTGGAATAATCTTCCATGTTTTCTTTTTATCAAAGCTTTCAGAATGAAACTAAATTTTGCACAAATGCATTAACTTCAGTTAAGAAGACAGAATATTTCTTTCAATCAGAATATAATATAAAATTTGACTGAAAAATAGCGGGAGAAAATGGGTCTTCACAATACCCAATCCCTTCTTCTTTGGCAATAGACAGATGCACTAGTACACATGCATTTATGCAGGCACATATACTGCTTTAGAAGATCCCAATTCACTTGTTTTTTTATTTTGAAACCTAGCTAGCTGAACTGTTGCCTCTGTAAAAGTCATATGAAAGGACCAAATAGTGAGTTTTGGTGCAGGTCTCCAGTTCAGCAGTGGCAATGAATGACTAGCTTTATGTCCTCATGGCTTATCTCCTTAAAATTTATGTGTTCCCTGCATGAGCAACATTTCCTTCTTAATATTGAAAAATGAAAAATTTTTAATCTTCATCTCTCTTAAAATTGTAGAGGATTGAAAGTTTTTATTTGACAAGAAATATTAGGATCTTAGGCAAGTGAAGGATGTCACCGGCTTGAAGGTAAGTGAATTGTAAGTGGAAAGGTAAGTGGATTGTGAATTGCAACCTTCCTTGTGAACTATAGCACAGTGTTAAAAAATTGGTTCTGAAAGGCAAGCAAAAATAAACCTAGGAATAGTATTTGCAGTCACAACAAATCCAGCAGAGTGTACATGTAGAAGTGCAGTCAAGCGTTTTTATCTCTATTTACTTGAGTCATTTAGACCCTACAAAAAAGTATCATCATCTAAACACAGCAAAGGAAAATTTACAACTCATTAAAAGATCTCTCTGTTTCACAGCTCATACAGCTTTTCTCAATCTTCAGTTGCAGATACATCTGTTCCCATTAATAGATGCAGAAAGCCTATGGATAGCATTGTTAACAACATTTTAACAATACATCCTTGTTCTCGTTTTGCATACCTGTCTTGGGGTGACTTTATGATGTGTATACCCTATCGTTGCTCTATGCCCAGAAATTCACTTTGTGCCTTTCTGTGCCTTTAAACTGAGCCTGAGAGGGGGGAGAGGAAAAAAACCGAGAGAACTTTTCAAAACAGTTGTTCAAGGACACAGGCACACTCCTCGGCTTCTGGCTGCAGCAGCAAGCATGGAGGAAGCTCCCTTCTTGCTTTCCAGCCAGCTCTCGGCTCCTTTTCTCCAGAGGGAGACGGAGAGTTGAACTTTGTTTTCCTGGGACTTTGGTTTTTCCTTTCTTCTCTTCTGGACTGTTTCAACATCTGAACGCATCGGGAGAATTTTGCACCAAGGCCCTGGAGGTGGGCCCACGACCCAGCTCCAAGGAGGAGGAGAGAGACCACACCTACAGAAGGACTCTGAGATCTTCCCAGCTTTGTCTCCACAGTGAGAGGTTTTATTATTTAGCATTATTATTCCTTTCCTGTGTGTTTGTTCAATAAATAGTTTTTATCTCTTTCGCTTTCCTCTGAGGAAAATTTCCTTTTTCCCAAACCTGGTGGGGAAAGGTAACCTGCCTTCTATCAGAGGGTATTTTCCTCCAAATTTGTCCAAACCAGCACAAACCTAACTGAAAAAGCAGCAACACCCAGGAAATAAATTGGTGAAAAAAATTATTAAATCCAAGGAAATGTTTGCATGGATTGACTGTTGAGTCTGTAGTACCTCTTCAGGAGCTCCTAGTCACTCACCACATGGCAATATCCTATTCTCAAAACCTACGTGGACAAGCATTGTTAACATCAAGAACTATCACACTTACTGGGAACTTAAGGAGAAATTTTTCATTAGTTAACGCAAATAATAGCAGAAATAATTTTCTCAGCTGTTTTATATGTGGAATGAAAATTAAATACATTTGTTATACAAAACTTACAGAGGCCTCACAGAAGAAGATAAAAGTATGTTGCAAGCGAAGGAAATGGGATATAGCTGAAAAGACCAAAAAACTTAGTCGTGTAGCAGGATTTGCTTTCTTCCTGAAGTGGTGGTGAGAAGGTGTCCCGTACTTTGACAGAGAAGGGAGTCCCGTGTGGAGCTGTGCACCCACGTACAGCAGATTTTTTTTGACAGACCTACACCACTCCCTCCTTGGCCTACTCAGGGTGTCCATCCCCAATCCCCCATATGGACACTCAGGCACAAAGCAAACACACAAAGACAAATTTTGAGTTCTTCAACTTGAGTGAAAAAAGGCCATTAAAATTACCAAGTGGCTTTTCTATGTGTGCATGTCATCATTCTGCCCCTCAGCTGTCATACCCCAGACACCTCTTTGACAGACAAAAATATTTGATTTTTCCCAAGGTCCACAGCTAAGAAAGGGACCTGTGGATGGAATGCAGTACTTAAACTGGGGAGATTTTACATTAGATATAGGAAAAAATTTCTCCATAGGAAGGATTGTCAATTACAGGAACAGGCTGCTCAGAGAAGTGGTGGAGTCACCATCCCTGGAAGTCTTAAAAAAATGTGTGGGTATAGCATCTGAGGAAGTCGTTTAATGGTGAACACGGCTGTGGTGCTAAGTGGATGGTTGGACTTGATAATCTTAAAAATCTTTTCCAGCCTTAATGATTCTATTAAGATCAGTGACATTTTGTGCAGGTGTCAGCATCAGATGAGAACCTAGTGATCCTATGGACTTTCACGGGCAAGATTTGCTTCTTCTGATGGATGTACAATATGTATGGGACAGCCTTTAAAATTAACAGCATCTTGTCAATCTGAAAAGAGAGTTTTGGCTTCATTCCAGAAGCAGGGTGGATTGAGTTGCAGCATCTGGATTTTTAGGAGTTGTTTGGTGCCAGAAGAACAAAGATGAGCTGCACTGCAAATGTTTGTTGGCTTTTGCAGCCTGATGCCTGTGATACAGCAGGGATTTGTTTTTTCATTTTTTGTTCAGCTGCAGCTGATTCATACAACCACGTTATTTCCCTCAGCTTGTTGCAAAGGAACAAACAATTCCAGTGAAGTCAATGAATCCATGCAGATTCACTCCTGAAAAGGCAAATTAATCTCTCTCAATTTTCTTTATGTACTCCCCATGGTGTACACAAATGAATGATGTCAATGATCATAATCTTTAAAGAAGAGACTGAAAACCTCGCTAAAAACATGACAGTCTGACCCTAGTGCAGTTGTGCAACCCTTCAGTGGCCAAAGACCAGTTCACACAGCTGCCAGTAGTGCATCGCAGGCTGAGCGACATCTGGGCTGCCAACATGGCTACAGACCCAGCCTCAGACACTCAAGCCAGAGACAGGAGCTTCTGCACATTGCGGATTCTCTTCTTGCTTGTGATCGTAACAGACGTTAACAACATGAATTGCATACAGCGGAACTTGATGTGGCTGAAAATTTCTGTGCCCCATATGCTCTCAGGGTACCCCCAGGGTTGAAGCCATGGGCAGAGGTATGTGAGAAATAAGCATCTTCCTGCAGCAACTTTATTCTCCAGAGCTCAGTCAGCACCTACAGAGAATAAAGTTGCTTTATTCTGGTCACTTCAACATAAAAAAAATCCAAAGCTCTGCATTTCTACCATATTTCACAGCCTTATCAGACAGCTCTTACACAAACCAGCAGGAGTTTGACAGTCTTACAGTAGTCACTTGTTGCTGTTGGGGCGGTCACGACACACACGGACAGTGCCTCAGATAAGTGAGTGCAAAAAGCCATTTATTAAACAAAGCAGCCTCTTTTATACGCCTTATGTATGCTGTCATTTGTGTTACAGATTCATTGGCTGCTAAACTACTACAGTACACTTACTGGCTACTATTAACTAAAACATGTAGTCATTGGCTGCCTATGGCATAAGCGTTCAAGCATTCAGGAAAATAACAGGTGCAGATGTGTTGCTGTTTTTCTCCTCCTATTGTTTAACTTTCATGCTCTGTTTATACTATATTCTCATCGATAAAAACTAACTGCTTTTCTTCTCATGGGCTTTTCTCACAATAGAAGTTAACTATGTCCAAATTAAGGTCTGTGAAGCCTGCCGACCTGCCATTGGCCTCAACAGTCACTGATGTACAGGAAAGATTTGCTGTATGGAAAAGGTCTAAGCATGACTCCTTAAACGCTAGTGAAACAGTATCTGTAAACTTTTCCCATTAATTCAGGTAGTAATCAGTGAAAGGCCTTAGTAAAATAGTTAACAAGTATCAAGGAAATTTGTAACAGCAGAAACCACAAGTCTCATTTAAGTTTTGCATGTATTTTACAAGAAGCTGACTGACTAGAATTACTCTTAATTTACAGTTGAAATGAGGATCAGAGCCAGCAATATCACAATCTGGTACAAAGAGTTTGCAGAAAAGCTTATTTTAATGATAAACTTCTCAGACAGAGGAGGTGATAAAAATAATTTCAGTTATGTGCCTCTGCATCTTAGGGGGGAAATTTCAGAGTCCCCCTGTGTCTCTACAGACTCTTACTTTCCTTTTATTCATTTGTTGTACTTCAGATGTCTTAACTGAATCCCTTAGACACACCACTGAACTTTTCTGTAGCTCTCTTAACAGTAGGATATTTATGATTGTTAACATTCAGATTTTTTTACTAAGTACTTATTTAATTTTCATTAAAAGATATTGTTCCCATTGAAGTAAATGGCACAATTCCACAGTGAGTAGCATCATTCCAAAATTGATGTTCTGATGCCATCTTCTTTTTTTAAATATTAAATGGCAATGTTTTGTACACTTAGCAGTCCCCTCATTATCTACGTTTAGCTTAATTTAGCTGCGAAACTGCTAAAAAGAAAGCACCATCTCTATTCGTGCTGTGTCCTTTTCAACAATGTCTACCAGAAATAAATGAAATTACCTCTTCCCTCTCGCCTTCCATTCAGTATGATGTAGTGTCATTATTTCAACCTACACAAAGACTTTTAGTCAGCTTCTAAGGTACAACTTTGGTAACTGCTGGGGCAACTCCTGTACTCCTAAAATATCTGTCTGGCTGTGGTCAGCTTTTAATTTCTGCGAACCATCAGAAGCATGAGCCTGAGCACCGAGGTGCAGATGTGGCCTGCACGCCTGGATGGGCGGAGAGTCCAGGTGCTCTGCCTGCAGCAGGGATGTTTTACCTGCTCTCATGAGCAGCACAGGGTCACCTGCAGACGGTGAATTGCAACCTGAATTTCCAGAGCACTCAAGACATCACCATCAATGCAGGTCTGTATTGGTTAAATATCTCCTCATGTCCCTTCACTTGTTTTCCTCCAATGAGGTGGTTTCCTTTTGGTTTGTGCAGTTTCTTTGCTGGCTTTCCAGTGTCTTTGGGAAGGAGAATGTACAGACTGGGAGTGTTGCTTCAACTGCTCTGGTTTATGGTTTCATTCAAGCTGACTAGATTTGGATTACCAATTACCCAGACAAATTAAACTCCAAGGCTTTGACTCAGACCTGCCTTCAAATGAAGAGGTCACAAAGCATCGAGTGAAAATATCATGGTCATAACACAGGATACCTCTTGGGGAGGTACACAGGAAGAAAGTCCTGGTTTAGATGGTTCTCCAGCAGGCATCCAGCATATTTTTGTCTCTTTCCTCTCTAATAAGGTAATAAAATATTTTAACTTCTCCAAACATTGTGTCGGCAATTACCTTCAAACAATACTTTGGAAACAGAGTGGGGATGGGGAACCTCAGAAAAGCTGTAAGTGCCAACTCATATTTTATTAAGGAAAGAGAAATATTGCTCATGTTGAAGTGTTGAACTATTTAAACTACCATCAGGTACCGGAGATTATGTTTTCCCTAACTGGGTCACAGCACGCTCTGTCAGTCACTTTGTAAAGCCTAAATGTGTTGCAAAAGATGACCTGCTTGTACTGCTCAACAGGCATAAATAATTCTCCTAAGCTGTTTCATAACAGACCACGTACTGCCTTAACAGAAATCACCCCTCCGAGAAACTGATCTTTTCCGTTTGCTCTCATTTCCCCCAGTGACCTAGTTTTGGAGTAGAACAGCACTTTTCCAAACCGTGCTGAGTTTTTGAACTAGCAATATGAGTCCTTCTGAAGACATCAACAGAAACTGCAAGACAGCATGTGAGACGGGCTGTGCCAGAGCATGAGGCAGTCTCCCACCTGACGTGCCTGGGTCTGGTGCCAGCCCACCCAGCAGCTGCGTTTCACCAGCTGTGGCAGCCACCCCATAAACTCACCCTGGGGAAGGGGGTTTTGCTTTCCAAGCATGCAGAGCCCACCCCTCCCACCCCCAGAAAACAGAAGCATGAAAGGTCTGCTAGAAAGTGGTTCCAGACTCTGCAGTTATGACTTTTGCACCAAGAATGGCTTTCAGAATGGAGAGCTGAAGATGCTGTAATACCAACTGAGGGAGAGCCATACCTGTATTTTAAATAACCAGCATACGCACAATGACCATGAAACCCTTGCAAGAGCAGGAAGACCTCTCGACTGTCTTGACTGCCACTGGTGGCGGCATTCCACTGGTTTGAGAGATGCTTTACCAGTTATGCAAGGTGTAGGTGTGGCCTTATGCATCTGCAGCAGCTTTTTTCTGTCCCCTGTCAATGCTGGTGCTATATGCAATGGAAATTGAAATTGAAAACAAGAAGTTAATGTTCCTCTTGAAAAATTTTCATGGTTACCAGAAAAGAGTGTTAGTCTCCTAGTTTTCTGAGCAATTCACCAAGCTCTCTACACTGGTTTTACAATTCTACTCATATTTCCAAGTTGGTAACCCTATCCAGTACCCATATGCCAAGCATCAGACTGCAGCAGCTGGTTGGAAAATAGTTTAATCTCTTTTAGACAGCTTAAAACCCATGGCTTATAATTATATAAAGGTAGAGCCAGGCTAGACATCATCAAAATGTTAACTTCAAGGCAAATGGGATGTCAGATGAGATCAAGAACTCCTCAAATTTCTTCCAGCACACACTCCAAGGAAATCGCTAGTTTGTTTGATGTCATTCCATACCAGAACATATTGGCACTAGGAGACTTCACGTGGAATGTGGGGCCCCTCCAAAGTGCTTCCTGGAAAACGCTGTGCTGCTTCTCAAGCTGATAAGAATATTGTACAACATATGCAGAGATTAATGGATTGATCACAAAAAGTCAATGTGGTCTGCCAGGAGAGAGCCAGAGACCACACAAAGACAGAAGGAGGACTGCTGCTGTCGAAGGAGGCCCAGACTGAAGGGCTGAATTACCATCAAAACACTTGTTCCTTGGGCTGCTAAAGTAATTACTTCATTTCAAAAGCAGTGTCCACAGTGCAACTGACCTTTATGAGATACATTTTCTCTGTTTGTTACAGGCCACAGCCTGATAGAGAAAAAGAGTCTATTCTAGCTCGTCCTTTTGGTGGCACCTATTAGCAGCAGCTTCAGAAGGATGTTCAAGAATTCCCACAGCCTGTAGTCTGATAGCACATTCCTTATAGGAAAACTTTTCAGCATCAAGCACCTTACGGAGTTTATTTTTCAATGAGACAAGTTCTGTGTGTATGTGTGTTCCCATTCTACTTGCTCAAACTTTCTCTCCCATCTATCCAAAACTAAACAGATAAAATATAGGTTTTTTCCTTATCTTTGAATCCACAGATTCTCACTTTGTCTCCTTTCCTCTTGTGGAAATCTAAAATTTTACATAGTGTAATTCTTCTGTTCCCCGTTAACGATATTTCATGCTGTACCAGTGTTTCATGGTGTTATTAAAGGCAACTAAATTTTCTAGTAGTACAACTGCATGCCAATAGCTCTAAGATTTTGAGACATAAGGAAGTGCCCTGGCCAGGAATGGAAAGAGAAAATTAAAATCTTGAAAATTCATGAACAGATAGTGTGGAAAATAGACCAAATTAGAGCAACTAAAATTAAAATCAAAATCCTAATTATTTATTTTTATTCACAAAACATGTTTTATTTCTGACATTTGAACTCTTAATTATGGCTTAAGAACATTTTCAAAATAGGGCATCTACAAAGTGTAAAAACCATATGAATTAAAAGGCTTTTAACAAAAAAAAAAAAAAAACAAACAAAAGAAAACAAACAATCAAAACACAACCAAACAAAACACTTTAAAAACCCCACAAAAATAAACAAAAACCCAACCAACCAACTGAAGAAAAAAAACCCAACAAAAAAACCCAAACCAAAAAGCCCCCCCAACACAAGCAAAAAAAACAAAACCAAAAAAACCCCCATCAAAACAACAACACCAAAACCCCATTTTAAAAACCCAGATCATCATAGCAAATCTGTCCATAAAAGCAATTTCATTTTCTAAAAGGGCCCTCTCTAGCAAAAAAAAAAAGTCAGGATTTGTCTTTTCCGTGTTTACCAGACTTGGCTCTCCCTCCTCTATCTTGGCAAGATACTAATGGCTTCAGAAACACTTAGTCTTTCCTGTTTACAAATGTTACAGCTATCATTTTATCTATCCTTTTAGGGCTTTCCAAGCCACTGTGGCTTAACCTTGCCCAGATGGATGATGCCTATTCTGTTGAAACTTGTGTCCTCCATCTCTGCCTTATGATTTGCTTACAGTTGCTATGGCTGAAGTTTAGGTTGGAAGCTCTTTGCTGAGTCTGCCTGCCTGGGATCAACCCAGCCTCAGTGAAGGAGGTGCACGGGCTTGCAGTGGCCACCACCTCCTCACCCACCTGCCAATGTTAATGAGGACATGGCCCACTCCTCTAACAGCCTTTAGTAAATGTGTGTCTGATGTCGTGTGCAAAAAGTTGATGCTTCCTCTCAGAGCTATAAAACAGCAAAATATTGTTCTTACAGTTAATAACAAATATTATGTACTTTTGATGATTCCTTGAACTTTATTGTTATATTCCACCAGGTAACTTCCAAACTTATTGTGGAATTGTGATTTCCTTTCCATCTCAAGAATCCACACTTCCTTTTTCCCCCACTTTAGATATCTCTTTCAGAAAACATGTTTTTCCATAGCTCCTTTCAGTCTGCATCCAGCCTATTCCTTCCATAGATTTAAGTCCTCCAAGTTATCCATTCCCTCCCTCAACTACTGCAAGAACTATGATGCAAAGTAACATTAATAGGAAAAGAGGATATTAACCATGGCAGCATGGAGTTCCCACCATGCCATCTGCTCTTTCAGAGTCCCAAAGCTCTCAGGGGAAATTAACTTTTGAGTGGATTGAGTGCCAATGACTCATGAGACACTTTGGATTTCACAGCCCTGACAGCCCAAGCTGCTGGGAAGGGTATGTGTGAAGTTGGTTATCTTGGGAAGATGACTTGGAGCTGCAGGAGGGCCAGACCTGGGGCTGGTGCTCAGCCCTGCCATCCCCGTGCAGAAGTTATTGCACAGCATGACTCAGTCCAACCCTGTTTTCCTGCAGTATGTGCTGCTGTTACATCTCCAGTCTCATGTGATCCTGATGCAATTCCAATTACATCACCCACATCATGTAAGAGCTCAGCAAAATGACTGAAGATAACAGCAAATAGAGCTAAAATAAAAAAAATCAGATTTCCATGTTTAGTCACCCATAAGGAACTTTTGGGACTAACTTAAAATTTACTGGGACAACTTTCTTGTGCAAGCCAGGCTATATGATTGCTTTGCAACCATAATTACACCCAACTATTAACCTCCACTCCTACTCACATATTTTTTTGCCTGTGTGCTTTGTTTTTCAGTTTAAATTTATCTGAGAGGAGGTTAGGGTGGTGAATGGTTTAGGATTAAGCCCCTATGCTGCAGCAGAACTGTCTCCGTATTCAGAACTAAACCCTAATGATCTGTCATGGGAAGTAGATCAGGTTCGGGCTCTCCCTGGATCACAAAGGCAAAGTACTTAAAGAAAAGTCCTTGCAGCATAGATAAATTCTATTTAAGAATGTGCATATTTTTGTCTGCATAGCCTTTTTTCAGTTTTTGGTTGCAAGCCACAGGACAATAACATAAATGAACCTCTTTACATTACTGGACTTTGGACTGGTCTTGAACACAAGACAAACCAGAAAGGGTAAACTTGCTACATGTTTTAAATCCATCTCATAAACACAAGGTCTAGGTGTCCTAGATCAAATATGGACCTCATTTTACCCATAACAGCAAGGCCGTGTATTTCAAAGCAATTAATTACGCCAATAAAATTGATAGGCTTCGATGAGAGAGGTTGTTCAATGACAGCTTAGTCCAAACTTTTCCTGTTTGCTGCATCTCATGCTGCAATTGCCCCCAAGATAAATTATCTTGCTTATCTAATACACGTGTCTCATTAGTATACCTGAGGTAAAACCAGAAACTTTTCATATGCGCTAGACCACACCTACCACACCATCCCTATGACTGCAAGCAATGCAATAGCTTGTAAATAAAACTGTATCCATCTCCAAGGCTTTAAATATGCTTATTGAGTTGACAGGAAATGCATCTTTAGGACATCTTTACTTGACAATAGTCTTCGTGGGGCTAATTAGCTATTCTTTCCAGCAGAAATAACAGCTCCCTTGCAAATTTTCTAATTAAATCTGCAGCTGCTTGGGACAGTATTAGCACAGCAAAGACTTCCTCTAAGCAAGCCTACTGGGAGCCTTCCAGCAACCTTACCCTACTTGTCAGCCAAAGCAAGGATTACGTAACACATTATGCAGTTCAGAAGGAATCCTCATGGCTGCTCACAAGGAAGGAGAAGTCCTGTTGATGGTAAGAGTCAGGGAGAAAACACCTGCAGTTCCTTGCTGGTTAATAGAACCTTTTCTATACTTTTCCTAAGAAAAAAAGAGAGGGGAAGGAGAAAACACATCAGACTTGGAATGGACTTGCAAAGTCCATTCTTTGCACTTGGAAGTGCAAAACTTGATGGTTTTGCACACAGAAGCTATCTGAGGTTTAAGTTCAGCATAAATAAGCATGACCCTGCTCACTCTGATCTCCCAGTTCCTCAGCAAGAGCCAGAGGTGAGGGGAGCTGTTTCAGGTGGAAAATGTCTTGGAAAAACAGGCTGAGTCTGTCTCAACATTTTGTCCTCTAATAAAGAAAAACAAATCTACACATCTCTCTTAGCCCAGTGCAAACTCTCATGAGTAGCACAGCCAAATCTGTTCAAGCCAGATAAGATAAGCAGCCAGTCTAGTTTCAGAAGTGGTGCTCTGAAAGCCTATGAAAGATTGACCCCTGGTATCGAGCACTGTTAATCGCTAGACCTGCAAATCCCACAGTGTTTTGATGACTTGGGGATAGAGCACATCAACTTTTCAGATATTAGCCCTCATTTGGTACTTTTTCTATATGTGCTTTTTGTTGAAATTTAGAGATAATGTGGCAATGTAAGTATTAATAGCTATATCTAGAGGCATAGCAAAATTTCTGGGCTCATCTGGTTCATTCTGGTCCATCAAGACAAGGATAGATGAAAGCTTATTAGTAAGCAAATTTTCTATTCATAGCTCTGAGCACACAGCCAGTTATACATATTATCTCATGTATGTCTTTCTACAGTGAAACAGTAAACTCTTTTACTATGCCCTGCGCTCAGTAGGGAACCTCCAGCAAATCACCAATGAGAAATTCTCGTACTTGTGTGGTGTCCACATAGTCCCCAAACAAGGAAGGATGATTAAACTGTTAAGTAAAAAACTCTGAACAAGCCTCTACTGTTTTACTTTTCTTTGGAGTCATATGGTTGGAAAATTCTTAACACAGGGAAAAAGTGACGTCAAAAAAAGGTTTCCAGTGCAGGAGGCCATAAATAATGAAGAAACTGTGTGTATTTATCTGTCAATCCACAGCTCCAGTACACAATTTTGTTTCAATTGTTTCAAAGGTATTAATTCTATGCCAACGGATCCTGCAGACCATCTCCTTTCTTTTTCCAAGGGTAAAGAGATTTCTGACATTCTTAAATACCCCATGCAATTCCTCTCTCATACTGGTAGTAAGACTTTGCTAGTAGTTACTGCAGTCAATTGTCTACTACAATTTTAACTCATTTTCTAGCACAAGAAGGCCTAAAGAAAAAATACCCTCTTTTATGAAGCTACATACACTCTGTGCTTAAGGACCATTATCTAGTCTCCTTTCAGCCTTTCTTCCCTTTCCAGCTTCCAGTTCCATAAATTTGTTCTCACATATGTTATTTTCTAGGCCTTTGACCCTTCTAATTTCTTTACTTTGGATTTTATTTAGATGGTTATCTATTTCTGGAAGTCCAATGTTCAAATCAGGACATCTGCGGGTTGAACACAATGCATCTTACAACTAACAGATGGGGTCAGATATCTCCATGTGATGTTTACCTTTTGTACAACAGGGTGACATTGTTGACTTGTCTTCAGTTTGTGGTCTGCTGTAAAAGACAGGACTTTTCCAAAGAATTTTTTTTGTAGCTGGTGGAAAAAGTACAAGATTTATTCCATACAACTCCTTCCACAGGGTTCCTGCTGCTGTACCCTTAATGAACCACATCTTATTTTTCAAAACCATATCCAGTTTACCACAATCATACCAACTCTAACCTTGCATCCTTAGGTGGAACTCTGGCTCTTCTCACTGGAGTGCCACTTGAACCTATCCAACGCGCTCTCTACTTGACTTTACTAGTGATTTGGAGAAACACGGAAGAGAATGCAAAGCAGGGTGGGCTGCAACAAAATCACACCCTTCTGGCTCAACACAAAGCAGCTTGTTCCCCAGCTGAGCACTCACTTTGGAGCAATTTTGCCAGGTTCTGTCCCCTCAACTTGTCTATCAGGATGTCACCTGCGTCTCAAGCAGTCCTACTGAGAGATCAAGACAACTGACTGCTGTGCACACAGCCTGTCATGCTGCCAGGGCAGAAAATTAGATAGATTTGAAATCGTTTGTCCTGAGAACATTCATTTTGTCTGTTGTTCATCCCCGTATTTATCTTCTTGGTATTTCAGTCCGAGTATTTGTTCCAGCACTTTTCTTGGAATTGAAATTGTAGTCAGAGAAGATAACGTCAGTCTCCTCTTCATTTGTTTTTTCTTAAATCTATGCACTATCATTACCTGTTACAGTCCCCTGCCTTCCTGCAACAAGGACAGACATTCCTGACGGTGCAGCTCTGGGCTGGGCACAGCCAGTCCTCCAGGTTCAAGTCAGGTCCAGACAAACTGGAAATCTCTGCCTTAGCTAAATATTTTCTGTTTTAGTCTGTCCTCAACTCTTACTTCTCTGCTGCTGAGTCAGCTGGCCTTTCTGGTAAAGAGTAGACTATAACAAGCATCAGACATTTTAGCTTTGTCAGCACCATCTAGCTTTTCCTTCCCACCCAGTGATGGATTACAACTTCTCTTGCTCTGCCTCTTAGTAACACTGCCCTTACAGAAGACTGCTCAGTACTCTCACCTCAGTCCATGTTTGACCATCTTCAATTCGTCCCTAGCTCTTCATGCTTTTCCCTCATACCTATTCTTAGTAGCCTGAATATTTACATCTCTTGTCTCTCCAATTTTATACCAAAGATTTAGATTGATTTACTTGCTACAATTTCAAGCCTCCCAAACTGCCATAGGTTGAATCATCATCATATTCGTCTTATGGGATTACTAACTGTCACTAATATTTTTATTTTCTCCTTTAAACACATTTTCTGTTATTGTTCCTGTATATTTTCCAAGCTCACTATTGTCTGGCTTTACAAAAGCCTGCTGGCTTTGCATGATTGTCCTATCCTCCCCATAAGCTGGCCTTTTGCCAATCATTCTCACCCCAAATACTAGCACGTTGCTGTTCTTTGATAGTTCCCCCCTCTCAACTGCAATCACATGTGAGAAAGACCTGTCTCTTTGGGTACTTTTACCATCTGTCACATCAAGTAGTCCTCAGACACAAAATACAGTTAACCTCTACCCTGGTGTACTTTGGTCAATTGGTTGTTCTCCCTCCCACAGCAGCCCCTCCTTACCCTACAACCCACACCACACAAAAGGCATGTCAGCCTCTCACCATGCAACAATCTTCCCATTAACTTCAAAACAGTTCCAAAAACATATTAGTCTGAGATAGCCAAACTAGCCTTGTGGCATTTTTGTTGATCATACATACCTACTGATCCAAATTGGGCTGGTGAGCCAGAGTGCAAAATGTAAGCGGTCTGACACTATCAGAAGTCTGTGCATCTCACGAAAGTGCTAGAGGCTTTGTACCATATTTCCTCTCCTTCTGATGTGGTTAGGGACTTTAAATCTATGCCTTCTGACTGTCTGTGTCTCTGAAGCATAAGCTGATTGAAAACAGGCCTGATGCTCCAAAGTGAGTGCTCATTTGTAAGCCTCAGTCCAGTTGAAGTGGCTTGTGCTTTTTTAGGAGATTGGTAGATAAACAGACATCAAACACAGCTGAGAACAGTTCTAGTGCACTTCTGAAAAGAAGCAAATTGATATCTTCTACCTCTCTGCAAATGGGTGATTAAAAGTTTCAAGACTAGAAATTGGAAATTTATCTGCTGTGGTAAGACTTCAAAGAATGTATCCATACAGTCATTTTTCTTCAGTGTAGAAAGGAGCGGGGGTTTTGCTAGCAAGGAGCATATTTAATTTTTTTTCTGTTTGTGTATTTTCATACAAACAAAAAAAAA
>VZTI01001214.1:25261-118181 GCA_013397865.1 Struthidea cinerea | reverse complement strand
AAAAAAAAAAAAAAAAAATAAACCAGCCTGCCATTTTTATTTTTCACTAGTACTTGTCTACAGATGTGCTAGAATCATCACCTAACTGAATACAATAGTGTACCTCACAAGAAACATCTGCATAGTTGTCTGGAGCAGTGAGCTTTTTGAGATTACTATAAATGCAAAAAAAAAATTGATTTCTTGTCACCTCTTTCAAATTTGCAAAAGGGCCTGTTCATTACTCACTCACACCACAAACCGGGTTTTATTAGATAACTACTTTCATGCCCTTGTGTTACTTATATTTAATTTTCATGCACCCATTTCCTGAATAATATTTTTAAAAGGCTTGGTTTGTAGCCATTCCTCTTTGGACTAGAAAAATAAGTAGGCTGAGAAAAATACCAAATCCCTGCAAGATGTTAGTTTGTCTAAGTAGCTGCCCCTTTTATCTGAATATTAAAGCAATGTTTTACCAGTGTCCCCTCACAAAGGTAGAAAATTGCACCTCTGAAAGTGCCAGGTACAGAAGCTTTCTGTTCCTGGGAAGCAGGTGGTCCAGCATCCCTGGAAACTGAGTGGAAAATGCCTGTGCATACCTGAGAAACTCTGCTGGTGAACTGAAGCATTTATCAGCTTCAGTTTAACAGCTGCCTCAGAAATGGAGCAAAGGGGAGGCTTCTCTCTGGAAGGCACCAGCCAGGCTGGCCGTGCCGTACGGGTAGCACGTGGCAGGCTTGTCCTCAGCACTGCCATCTGGCATCACGCAGCAGCAGGGGAATTTAGGCAATTAATGAATGAATACTTCCTTTAAAGGTTCCTGTAGTGCTTTTTTCTTCTCAAGCCAAAGTAAGTTTATTAACTCCAGCAACCTGGCCAGATGCCAGTTTGGAAACTATCCTGTCATCTGACTTGTGTTTTCCCTGTAGAGTCAACTGCGTGCAGAAAACTTCTTCATTTCGTGGTCTAGACCCTGACTCTAGAAAGATTTCTGTCTATTCAGATGCTGACATTGCACCTGGAAGTAATGAGGTAAACAAAGTGTGGCACAGCTGCAAGGGCCCGCAAGGGCTGATTTCCTGAGGCACCTAAGCCGTGTTCCCTTTAGTGGTCATAGTGGTCACCTTTTGTCCTAGGAAGTACTGCATTTTGTTGCTGGATAAATTGATTCCTTTGCAATAATCCTGAACAGCATCCCTTCAAATCTGGAGCAGCATTACCTTTGTCTTTGACAATGGTAGTACTAAACATACTCTGCTGTACTTAACACTGACTATACATTCTTCAAGATTTTACATGTAAAATGAATGCATTGTCTTCTCTTAATACAAAAAACCCCACTAATTAATTCATGTCAGTTTAGAGAGCTGTTATGTTTTGACAGTGTCAGTTTGATTCTACATTTGAAGCTTGCTGGAATTTGTGTAATTTTGCTATTTGTTTATTACAAAAAATTGGCTTCAGAGATTACATTCAACAGAACCTATTATGGTGAAAGAGGGTGATTTTAGATTAGATTAGATTAGATAAAACTTTCAGAATAAAATCTTTACTGTGGTGTTGGTGAGGCACTGGCACACACAGAGAAGCTGTGGATGTCCCATCCCTGGAGGTGTTCAAGGCCATGTTAGATGGGGGGTCTGAGCAACCTGCTCTAGAGGAGGTGTCCCTTCCCTTGGCAGTGGGTTTGGAACTAGATGATCAGTCCAAACTATTCTGCAATTCTGACGGATAATTTTTTACTGACTGCACAAACAGCAAGACAATACTGTTTTTCAAGTACAGACTCCCATTTCAAACTCTCTAGAAATAGACATAATGGTTTGCCATGCACACACCCATGGTGCAGTGCCACAAGGGGGGCAATATGCCTCCTTTCCCCACATGGTCATGAGGAATGCTTTTCCACTCAGGAAAAGAAACAAAAAAACAGAATCTAAAACACACTTAGGGGATGAAACATCACTGCAGGTTGCAGAGATAAATAAAACCTGATTTTTATTTGAGCTTGTTTATCTCTAAGCTCCTGAAACCAAATGCCAGGAGGAGTACAGAGAGTGCTCTCCAGCTGGCCTGGACAATCTGCCAGCAGACTCCCCTCTGAAGGGCATGCTGCCACCCTGTCCCACTGCCACCCTGTTTCTCCAAGCCTCCTGGTCATGGAGTACTAGCAATGTGCCTGCAAATATGTGGCACAGAGGATTGTCATTTGAACTCCAGCTGAAATCACCAAGCTCCTTCAAATGTTCCAGTATTAGAAATTAATCTGTTTGGCTGCAGATCATAGGCTCAGTGAAGGGAAAACCTCTTGGACAACCATCATCTGATCACAAAGTGAAGTCCGTGGTCTGTCAATGATGTTTTATGATGCAGTGGGTTCTATGCCTGAAAATAGCATATTAATATTTTAAGTGCTTAAAAATGTTTGCTTTCTTTAAATTAGCCTTCCACATCAAAGCAAAACTAATAGTATAATTCTAAAATCATCTGTCTCACTGCAGGGAGGAAGATTTACTTTTACTATGGCATAGTCCCAGTTCAAATAAGCATTAAGTTGCAGTCAGTGCCGTTTGCAACACGGAGATGCTGTTCATCACATGCCTGTGATCATCACATGCAGGGAAGGCACAAGTGTGTATGCAGGGAAGGCACAAGTGTGTATGCAGGGACACGGGATTACAATTCCATGCCAAAAACTCAGCTTTCAACTGGGCACCCTAGGAGTGATGTTGTGAATTCTGTGCTCTCCCCATCTCACTGTGGCTCCAGATGCAGGGCACCCAGAGCAACCAGGGCAGACATTCCCAAGCTTCCAGCATGATAAGCCAGTAAGCAGTACGGGGAGTGTTGATTTAGGAGCACATATCTAAGGTGTACCTGTGGGTCTCTGTGATCACTTCCACCAAGGCAAGGGAATCACCACGAAATCAGTGCCACAGGACACAGACATCTTGCAGGCAAAAGAGAATGCACACATAGATTTTTTCTTTTTAATGCTGCAAGCTAATAAAATACTACTCAGACGTTCACTTCACAGCAAAATACCCAATCTTTTGAGAGAAAATCCAGCATTATTCTTTTTCCCCAAGATGGAAATCCACAAGAAAGAAAGATTCTGACAGCTGCAGATTTCACACGTGTCAAAGGCACAAGCCCTGCTCTTACAGATGGATAGCACGGAAACACGCCTTTTGTTAAAAGACAGAAAATTAAAGGAACATTTAATCATGCTCTGACAGGCTTCTTAGCCCAAGGCTTATACCCTGAGTCCTGTAATAATTCCTGAATCCATGCATCGGCTTACAGCAGGTGGCCACAGAGGTCTCAGGCAGTGGAAGTGCATTAGTTGTGGAGCCAACTCTCTAGTTTAATAATAAGAAACATGTTAATACTACTCCTTGCCATAGAAGCAATAATAAGCAATGCAAGCACACACTCATAATTATTTTCAATTACTGCACAAATTAGCAGCTCAATCTCACATTTTTAAGCGCTAAGTCATCAGCTATTTTTCTTCTTTATAAAATAAGATCTAGAAATCTTTTTGGATTTAATATGTATTGGCAGCAATACTTCCAGGGACTTCCAAGTACAAAGATTAGTCACGTCAGAGATGATCAAGAATTTTGTTAAAGCTGCTCTTCTCAAGCTTTTACATTGGTTGGATCTTTGAACACTTTCAAAAATCTGATTCTTAGTCTGACTTTAGACATCATGAATGTGAGTAAATATATCTTTGTCTCCTCCTTCCAAATTTGCCCCTCACAACCCTATCGATTAGCTTCATTCTCAGGAATTGTTTCAGAAATCTTGATTTAGAATGGTTTAGAAATAGTACATAATTTCAGGAACAAGGAAGACTCATTCAAAAGAAAAGTAAAAGAAGAAAAAAAAAAGAGAAAAAAAAAGAAACTGAAAAGACACCTTCTACATGGGTTAAGCAAGTATTCATGAACATTAAAAATGAAAAAAGGAAATAAGTAGGCCTTACATGTTTTTATCTAAAAGCTAAAAATAGCACTGCTTCCCTTTGCAAGGATTTATTAAGAAATACTTATATGGCCCTAAATTAACTGAAGTTCCTAGTGTAACACAGGCAGCCACATATGCCACGTTATATAATCTCATTCAAGTATCTTGCAAACAATAAAAATGAAGACTCAGTGATTGTAGGTTTCATTCATACTCCTCTGCACAGTACATCAGCAGTGATTTTAGGCATGGCATTAGGAAAAGAAATCCTGTACCCTAACCTGCATGACCTGGAGTCAAACCAATCACAAGTGTGTAGGCTCCAAGGTTCCAAAGATTTGATTTCAAATTTGTGCATGCCCACATTTTGAATACAACCCTCGTTTACTGCAGCAGATGTCAGCTAGTAGCTGTGCCATGTTTGCATTACAGGAGCCTTTTCTGACACCTGTTGGGCAGAAATCCTTACAGATATCAGGGCGACGGATTAGTTTGGTGCTTTGCTTTCCCTAAATGCGCAGGCAGTCAGAGGCAGTGAATCGTCAGGTTGGAGATTTCCCCTACATCCTTTCTTTCCCTCAGCCCCACACAGGTTAGGTTTGTTTTTTTTTTTCAGCACCCCCTGGCGCTTTGAATCAGAAATAACACCTCTCCAGGATTCCCCCTTCCAGCCGTGAATTCCAGAGCAGCCTTTTATGGGAAGGCTTCGGCGGCGATTTCTGACCAGATGGGAAGCCGGGGTAGGGTAGAGCAGGCAGCTGCTGGTCCCTGTACCTGCATGTCTGCGGGCATCAGGTTGCAGCCCCTGTCAGTCACATCACGCTTTTCCCTATTTCCTGACACTTCAAACGGGGCCACTCCGTGTTTGACAAGAAACATCAAACGTGGCAGGTGAGTTTCCCCAAGCCACTCTCTTTGATAACATCATCTGCATGTTTTCTGGCTCTATATCCCCAAAGAGATCTCCTTTTCACCAGCGTGCAAAGAAAAATTTACATTTACCTTCAGAGTCTAAATATTCCTACTACCATTTTTTCTGGTGTGGGGTTTTTGGGGATTGTTTGGGGTTTTGTTTGTTTGTTTATCTGTTTGTTTGTTTTGTAGGCTCAAAGGGTCAAGGCCAAAAGGAAATTAAGATAACATTAGCAATTTTTCACTTGTACTGCTCAGATCTAAGGCTCTGAGTGCTCCCAAGGAAATCAGTGCAAGCACTAAGACTGGGAACTTAAGTAGGAGCAATTCCAGGCTCATCTGGAGTTGGTCTCTTGGGCTGGTCTGTAACCACTTGTTTTCCTTACTTAACATCTCTGCCTATTAGAGAAAAAAGTTGTGTGTGAAGAGTCTGGAGGAAGACGTCAGCTGATTTCAAAGCAGTTACGACAGCCTGCGTGTCTAATTCAGGTGCTTTCCCTGAGTTGCACAAGCGCTCGTAGCAATCTGACCCTCTGCGTCCTGCAAAGTCAGGAAGCCTTGCTAGAGAGGCCAAACAGGGATGGCACCGTGCCCAAATGCCCATGTTTATAGAAGCCCTGGAGCACTGTTGATCTGGTGCACATGACTCCAAAAGCTGGCTCACTGGTCGTCCTGCCTCCTCCTCAGAGGAAACAGTGTGCGGCAGAGCAGGCTCGTACAAACAGAGATGGTGCCTGCACTCCATATGCAGAATGTGGCTGTGAAAATGATATTTTCCATGCCTTTCTTGTTATTTCCTGTGGGAGCCACACAGCTAGCAAGGCAAGAGGCTTCTCTTCATTCAGGGCAGAAGGAGTACGCTGTGAGCCCATTAGGTTTGTATTCCCTGTGATGTGGCACCACTAAAATGGATGAGCATTGACACCACTATACAGGGAATTTTTAAAGTTATTTCCAACCCTATGGCCTGGCTAGTGATAAAAGCACAGTCTCATTGAGTGACAGCCAACAAACTATTGCTTTTCCCGTCATGCCATGAGCAGGGAGACAGCTGGCAGCACCTAAGATGGTGCAATAGCGCATAAGGCTGGCATGTGGCACTCACCACTGTTCTTGTCCTGGCTTGGAAAAGCTCTCTATCTGCCTTACTCACATCCACATTTCTGTCTGACATGAACCACCCCTTCTTGCAAACATAAATGGTCTCGGCTGAGGCATCGCTTGTAATGCAGGTGGAACCCACTAAAATCCTTCCAGAAATAGTTGCTGTCACTTTGACGACTGACACCAAGAAGATCAGAAGGAAGAAATGCATTTCCGTCTTCATCAAAATTATTAAAATCAGGTTCTCATTTAGGCATCTGCATAGACAAGTGGAATCTAGCCCTGATAGTGCATTACAGAGAAATCGTATGAATAACTAAGACCCCTTAAAAGAAAATCAAGGGGATGGCTGAATGCAGGATGTTTCTCTGTGCCCCCTAGGACCTGTTATTTTTATGTTTTGTAATGCTTCTTTAAGAGCCTCAAGAGGCATTGTATACCTGCAGCTCGTTTTGTACTGGGAAAATGCACTAAACAAGCATGAAATGGCAGGTGAAATACATGTAACTCATTGAAACAGAAATAGTTCTTTATCTAATGTAACAGGTATCCTAATGAAAAATCTGTATGTTTTGAGTGTCATAAAACAGCACATTTCATAGTATGCTGACTGCAACCATACACCAGGATGTGATTTATTTTGCAGATTAGTAAGTAGCAGTAAGTTCCAAATCAAACACCAACATGAACCAGCCGTGTGCTGTTCAAAAGGCAGCGAGTCCCCTCAGTGAGGCTAATTTAAACACAGCAGCACTAGAAGGGAACATCATGTCCCCTCGGTCCTATGACAAGGAGCCTAGGGGAGGTGGGAGCAGAGCACCAATGCACCTTGCAAATCCCAAGGCCAGAGGAGAAGATCCCGTTGGCTGCTGGGCAGCCCCTGGGTTTTGCAGTGGGGATATATGCTGGCCGCTGCAGAGAGAGTGCCCCTTCTGCCACAGCTCCTGCGCCATGCAAGGCTGAGTGAGCAAAATTCCCCCTTGCTCATGCCCGGCAGTGGTGCCCTGGCACGCTGGATTCAATGGCCGCGCCTCAGTCTGTGGCACATGAGAACTGCTTCTCTTGGCTGCAGTCCAAACTAGGTAATTGTAGTTGTCATGGCAGCCATCCCAACACGTCTCCCTGCCACCTGTTTCTCTGGAAGTCCTAAATTTGGGGGGTAGTGGAAATGATAAAAAAACTGTGTGCCACTTTTCTGGGATGTTTTATATCTGTCATAATCTAGAAGCAAAATGCAAATGGGAGGAATCACAAGCCAGTGAGCTCTCAAATACGTGCATGTTACATGTTTCCTTCTGGCTCCCTATATTTCCTTTGTCCCCTAGTAGCAATATGCCTTTTATGCCAAAAAACAAACCAGAGCACCAGGCCCCACACATCCTCTTGGCTTTCCCTAGTCAGCATGTACCAAAGGTATGAGTATCTTCCTTTTGAACCAATCATTCAAAGAGTACTTGTCTTCTGCTATTTTTAGTTGCTTGAAATGAATAAAAGATGATGACATACAAAACCTAGAGTTTCTACATGCAACTGAGAACCAATAACATCAACTTGTTCACTACTATGCTGTGAGGAAAAAAAAAATAAATATTCCTTCAACATTTAATTTAGGGACTAAAAGTTCTTTAAGCATTATAGAACCATGGCGCCAAAGGTGCTCCCCATGCCAAGGCACGAAGTCAAGTCAGGCCCTGTCAGTGGAAACGCATGTGGTAACTCAGATCCTGCAGCAGTGAAGCCTGGGCTTCTTTTCTTCTTCTTTTTGCCCCTCCTTCAGTCAGACTTTCTTCCCTTCTTTACTAATGTAACAATCTCTATAAAGTATCTTGCAAATGGCTGAGGCACTCTCATCATTTCTCTGGCCCTGGGTAGGTGCAGACATCCCATTTTCAGCAAAGCTGGGATGCCTCTGAGAGTGCAGAGATTTCTTCCTAGAGACAAAAGAGCTGGAACCCCTTTGGAAATGTTTTTTACTTTGATACCCACACTTGTATCTAAAAAAAAAGTCCTTTAAGCTGTCATTTTCACATCAATCATGCATAATGTTATCCTGAGTTAAAAATTCATGGTGATTAGTTAGATACCTTTGTCTGACTGTCATGTTTTCACCTGTTTTAAAAGAAAATGCAAAACGCTAGGTCATGAAACCAAGGCAGTTTAGAGAAGAAGAAAGCATTAAAATTTTAATTAAGGTGTTAATTTTGGATGTGCCAAGGAAATAATTTGCCAGTTGTACCTCTGCAACACTGCTCAGTGTTTCTTTGCAGGGTAGCTGATAAAGGAAAAATCATCCATTTTGGAGCAATAGGGCCCACTGATAGTGGTTGCACCAAATGAAAATGCTATGTGTATTCCTGGCTCTTCTAACAGGTGGTTAAAGAAGAAATTCCATTAGCATGGAAGAATATTAACAACATTTGAAACTGGAACAAATGGCTTGATTTTCAAAGGTTAGTCACTTCAGACTTCGTGTTCTTCACTGAAGTTAAATGTTTTTATCCCTTAGAAAGTCAAGCACTTTACTGTAAACAAAAAGGACCTTATAATTGTATTCCCAATATTTATACAGTGACTCTTTCCTGCTGTTAACACATTGTTTTGTCAGAAGATAAGAGGGAGCAGGTATGCTTGAGGATGGGTCACAGACTGCAGATCTTCTTCCACAAAGCTTAGGCCCCTGCCTCCTCATGAGCAAAATGAGGAGTTCAGCAGGTTAAATGAGCTGAACCAATCCACTTACCCATCTAAAAACATGGTGAAATAAAAAGGCATGACACATGACATTGGCTAACTGTAGCCAATTCTGTAATTTGATGCAAGTAACAGACAAAAGCATCAGAAGTGTAATGAATCTGAGCACCCTTCTTTAGAAAAACCAATGTACTTTTGAACAAAATGCTTTTCATACTCATAAGCAGCCCCAAGATCTATAGGGCAGGATGTACATTTTCTTCAGGAGTATCTAAATGATAAATTGCCATTAATTCTCATCCTGGCAATGGGTTCTGGTAAGATACAGTCTGAAGGCAGGTGGGATTTACCCCAGCTAGATATGTCATGTACTGGGAGGAAAATAACTGTGTGCATCATGCTACATTTGTGAAGTTCTCATTCTGTCAGCTTTTCTTTCATCAGAATTAAAAGGTAAGAAGAAAAGTGTTGGTGAGGAGTGATGCAGACTGTAGAAAAAAAACAAATTAAGACCTCACAGAGAAGGTTTCTCAGCTCTGCTTCAAAGCTAATCATTCATTGTTCATGCACAGTACCTGGATAGTGACTGATCACTGGGCAAGGTACCTTGCAGATTTTTTTATTACAACCCATTTTAACTTAAAAATATTTCTCATATCCTCATGAAGTTTCACAGGACTTTGTGTATTTGTTAACTTACAGCAGAAATCACTGCTGCCAGCTCTTTTCTCCCATCATTTTTCCCAAAACAAATGTGTTGCATTTTGTGACATTCAGATTTGATACAACTGGTCTGAGGAGAACGAAAGTGATTTTACTGGTAATCATGGGTTGTGAAGTCTTTCATAACTCCATTCCTACCATCAGGATACAGGCATTCTGCAAAGGAGTGCCCTCATTCTGTTGACCTCAAAAAGATAAATCAGTTTTCATACTGCTAAGAAACACACTTTGCAAAACTGTATTGTCATAGAAGAAAACAGTGAGAGAGAGAGGGAGAGAGGAAAAAAAGAATTCAAAGATTTCAAAGGTCAACATTTTCTCAGACATAGAGGTAAAATGCTGCATTCATTTGTATTTGAAAGTTATGAAGTATTTACAGTAATGAGGTATTTCATTAGAAGTTTTATATACCAAAAGTATTTTGTTGGGTTTTGATGTATTTTATCATTGCAAATTGGTTTTAAGTGTAAAAAATTGCTGCACCTGTGACAAGCATTCATTATGTGCTACCCTTAGAAGTGCACATGAGCATATGTGTGTGCAGCAAGTTTGCATTTGTGCCTAAAAAATACAGTACAGACATTATCTAAGTTCAGCTGCATAAGTTGCTAATTTTTTGTGGCTCTGTATAAACACCGACATGTTGGACTTTTAAACTCCAGAAGGCACCTCACACCCTCTGGGTCTTGTTACAGAAACATAGTTACCCAATAATATTTTAGACTTTGGGGGCTCTCTGAGACGTCTGAATAGGCTGACAGATGGTGCAAGACCTCTGTGCCCTTCTGGGAGCAACTGGGAGGCCCCCAGACAAGGCTCATTAGCATGTCAGATAGCGCAGGATGACTGCATGGGGGGAATGAAATCCCAGCCTCCCATGTCCACCCGCCAAAATCCAGCTCTCCCCCAACTGGCCTTTTCTTTTTTTGACTTCTGATGCCCCCAGTGCATTAAGCCAGAGCTGAAGGACGGAGTACTGGCACTCCACACTGTGGAGTGGGATTGGAAAGCAGCCATTCCTGAGCTGGAGAGCTTTCTGATCACACTGTATTTACAAGGAAGTTAGTCCTGGAAGCCTCAATTATGTAAACAAGCTTTTCTAATTAATGTCTTCCTGAGCCAAACCTCTAAATAAGCGCTGAACTTCAATTTTACCTGTTACACAACTCAGAGTAAAGCTCAAATCCATTAAATTGTCATGTTATGAACACTCACTGTTAAACTTTGAAAATGTAACATGTTTAAATCCCTGAGAGTGAATCAGGAAACCTGCTCCCTCTGAAGCCTCCAGACTTCCAGCTAGCAAGATAATACATCCCTGCTCTCTGTACAGTAACAGGTCAGCCAAAAGTGCAACATGTCTTTTTTTGCATTAAGGTATCAAAGAATGAAATGAAAAAGGACACTTTATACCAGCATAGCAAAAGCCCAAGTCATAATTGCTCAAATTGGCTAGAAAAACTGAGTGTGTAAAAGGCATCTCTTTTCTTCTCCAAGTATGTGTCTATGGTATGACATGGAAACATATTTAGCCCTTCTACAAAAGACAGTCTGTGAACCACATGTCATCTTGTAGAGATGGGTGAATGTCTCATTGAAAATTTTAACTGCCGATGTATTACTGAGGGGTTCCAGAGAAACCCTGTTACTAATGTCAGTATTTCAGCATTAAGGACCTGGATTCCCTAAAACTGGGCCGGAATGCTCCCGTACTACAGACGCAAAAATAGACCCCTGTTCATTAAGGAATCCAATACAATAAACATGCACATTCAGATCCAGCCTCCTGAGCAGCAGAGAGATGTCCTCAAACACAAAGCCATGGTCCTGCCTGATGCACCCTTAATTCTCAGCAGCCTTTAACACAGGGCATAGACCAAGCAACAGGATGCATTGAGGTTCTCATTTCGTTGTTAAGGACAGACAGCTTGCTCTAATTCCCATCAACACCTTGATAGGGGTGAACCTTGACACAAAAAATCATCTGTAATACCATATACAGTAAAATCACTGAAAAACCTCTGACCCAGAGGAACTATATTCTGAATTAAGATCACTGTACTTGCATAAATGTGTTAAAATCAGCCTTAGGGAGAGTTAAAATGGGCAATCCAAGGTTACAAATCTTTGGGCATTACTTAAATAATTCAACACTGAAGTCCAATGTACTATGATTCCGGTTTCTGACTTTGTATTCAGCAATGGTTTTGACAAAATTAGGATGGTGATGTCATGTAACCCCAAGAGAAGGTAAGATGCAGCAGGCGCCTTGAAGGGTTCAGCCATTCAGGGTTCAGCCCCACCACACACCATCAAACATCCTCCATGTTGCAAAGAAAATGTGATGCTCAGCCATTGCTGCTCCTTGGAGCACTTTGGCTCCCAGGACAGTCCTTCCATTTCCCCCTTAGACATCTGAGAAGGCACTTCTAGCTTTGCCCAGGGTGCTGTGAACTCTGCAGAGCATAGGCGAGCCAGGTACATGTTCGTCATTTCACTTGTTAGCTAACAGGGCTGGAAAGGCTTTCAGTAAGTCTGTAAGGCAACTGGACAGGAATGCGGTGACCAGCACAGCATGGCAAGGTAGTCCACAAACTGCTATTTGATCATATTCTCACGTGTCTTCTGTGTGTGTGTACGCGCAGGAGGGCACAGGAGAAGGGAGAGCTGATAGCCATTAGATAGGTTTACAATAACAAACCCATCTTCCTATTCCCCTTCTCAGATTTCAGCTATCAAATTTCCTACGGTCTGGTTCTGACTGTCATACAAGCTGCAAATTCATGCAAATCTTGCATCACTCTTTGGCAGGGCGTAGTTTTTTGGTGTACCCTGCTGTGGTTAATCATTGCATCTGAAATTCAGTTCTTCTTTGCCTTCTTCAGGAAGGTGTTACAGAAAATCATCATGTAAACATCCAGCTCTCATTAGAAATCTGATGAAGCACTAGCAGGGAAAATGTTGCTCTCTGATTGAGTCATTTGCATTGGATGTAATAGTTATTTATTCACATGCTTTATTAAAACTAGTAAGTCATTAAATTCATGGCAGTGCCATAGTAGTCAAAAGACTCCTAGTATTGCTGTTTAGATTCAGAACTTCTTCGTGTGAGAGCACAATGGATTCAGCTGTGTTAAATTATCAAGAGTTGGCAAAGGTACCCAAAAATTTCACTTTCCTGCACTTCCAGGACGTCACTATTTATTTGACGGGGAACTTAGCCAGAGAGCAAGAAACAAGTATTTCCAGAGGAACCTTCACTCAGATTCACAGACAAAAGAATGAGGAATTTGAATGGGTTGGATCTAGCTGATAGACATATTTGACCTCATCTGCTCTGGTGCTGTACTGGTTTTCTAACAGAGATGAGAGGGCAGCAACAACTGCTTCAGTGTAACCCTAACCTATAGGTGAAACTACAGCCTGGGGCTCTCTGTCAACAAATAGGACCTGGTATCTTTTCCTGGAAGTTCTTTATGGTTAGCAGGATGGAACTCAGGCTACCCTTTCCTATGCCTCAGTCACATTCGATCAGTAATATACTTTTAAGAAACAAGCATCTTTTATAATAGGACTTGTTTCACCAACATTTTTTTTTCTCAGAAAGAGAAAACAGGTACAGCTCGGCTAGCTGTTTGGACAATACTCTGGCATCATCACCAAGGAGCAATGTGCAGACACCTGGCAAGAACACAGGTCTCTATATTGCTTTTTATTTTCTTAAGTCCCCCCAGAGCTTTGTTATCATATGAAACCTCTCAATTACTGAAAATCAAACACAAAGGAAAACATAAAGGACAAGGTATCATAAAATAACCTTTTTTTCCCCCCCAGAATCATTTTAATATCTATCACAAGATGTTAATATTATCTATCATATGGTGGTCCTTGTACAGTCTCTCATTTCTGTGGTGCTTTCTAGAGGCAGAAGCCATACATAAGACAGGAACTTACTGACTGGCCAGTAAGATTGTTTCTTGTTGTAATTTTCTGAACTTTGATGTCCACAGTACAGGCAGCTGCTCAAACAGAGCCATATTAACACATGTAGCACTCCCACACCCGGCATGGCAAGTGAAAGTTACCTCCCCTGACCTCACTAGCCTACACAAATTTGAATTCATTTATTCTGTCAGAACATAAACAGATATAATGATGACGCAGTCTCCCCCTGGTCTCATGCCAGCTACGTGAAGCCCTTAGTCTCTAGACAGGGAGAGAAGCAGTATCTCAGGCCACACCACAAGCTGAGGGACACACAGGCAAAAGGAGCAGTACCCCTGGGGACATGCTGGTCTGGTGCCGCACACTCTGGAAGCTCCACAGGCACTTTCCAGCTGCTGGAATCACCATAAACAGCAGCACACATTTGCAGGCTGACCTCCTCCACCAACTACATCTCATGGAGACTGTTCTGTTGCAGTTGTAGCAGTGTAAATAGGGAAACATTCTTCCAAATGTTCCCTTAACCTCTTCATTTTCTGTATTAAAATTACCTGGGTGGATAGAGGGGAACTGGCAGTAGAAGAGGGTTGTGCTAAATAAATCTCTGCGTTTAACTGCACTGATTCACTACTCTAGGCTAAGGTGATTTTGCTACTATTCCCATAGGAAGAGTTGAAAAGTCAGGATTTTTGTTCATGTTTTAACCACTCCAGATTGCATGTTCATTTAAGCTGTTGATCTAGGTGGGTTGTGCAGCTACAGTACTCTCGAAACTCAAAACAGCTGCACACTTCATCTGATGCCACTGCAGAGGAGGTGGTGAACAGTACTTGAAAAGGTGTGGAGAGCAGCTAGGAGCAGTGAGGTTTTCAATGATCTTAGCTAGACCTACTCAGGCTTCTCCACCTTAAAAACAGCAGAGACACCTGCAGACTAGTCCAGTACATTTAAACGCCTCGTCTAAGGCCATCTGGTTTGAAAACTTTTGCCTTAGGTTTGATTAATTTAGCAACCACATAGCCACAAAGGAGAAAATATGTTTCCAAATGTCTATTCAGAATTGTTTCAGAGGCAGGCAAGACCAATCTGACTTGTAAACAAAGTAAATATCCTCTGATCTCACTAATGGGAGTCAAAGATATGACACACAGTGTGTTGCATAGCATTTTTCCAATTAGGCTGCTGAGCTATTTATCAGGATGTCAGTTAAGGTGATCTTTCCATCTCTTCCACACGTGTGCTCACATGTTGGTCTGACTGCCTACAGGAAAAAACTACATTTGAAATCCCAGGTGAAGTAAACAGAAATGTCATAGGAGAAAGTCTGAATGTAAAATAAATTCCAACTACACTGCAAACCTTTGTCAGTTGGCAAAAAATTGTTTTAGAGGACAGATAATTTTTTTGCCTTTCTTTTCATGGCTGTTTGCCTCCCTCATTTCTTCAGATTTGCCCTTTTACCACTGGTACAAACAACTCTCTCTGCCAAACTGTTCCCATAATTATGTCACTACCAAATCACTCTTCTCCATGATTTCCTGAGGCTGCTGTTTAGTGACTCATTATAACATCATGCCTCAAAGTAATTTAAGTGCTTCCTATCAAACCTGCTAACAATTTTTGGACAGGTGAATCAGAAGACATCCTCTCCATTACTTAAGTATCACAATATTTATTTCCCTGATAGATGAGTAATTGTCCCTCTAGCAGTGAAATGAATGTAAAGCGAGTATCAAAGATCAGTGTCAGTCATTTGTACAGCAGCAAGTAGCAACCACTTGAGAATCAAAAGAACTACTCCTTGACTGTTGTCATTATTTTTAAAGACCCATGCAACAGTGCCACTGAAGAGCCTTTGTGACACACAACACTGTAGAGTCTGTTCCTAGCCCTGCAGGGTTCAGCTAGATCCTCATGGGCATTAGATACCCAGTTTTACACTATCTCCGTGGAAGAACTTCGGGGGGACTTAGACTTTTACAGGCCTTTTAAGATCTCCTGAACTCCGTAGGACAGGGAGGGAGGGAAAGAGAGAGAGAGAGAGACAGATGGACAGACAGACAGAGATCTGGAGAAGAGGAAGGTGAATATTGCAATTAGTTTTTCAAATAAAGACGTCATGAACAGACACTACAGGTGAGATGTTCAAAAGTGGACCGTACTGATTTAAACATTCAACAATGTCAGAAGCTCCATTTTGTTTCAGTGGTCCTCAAATTAGATTAGCAGGAGCAATTTTTTAAAAGTCAGCTATGGTCTTGTGAAATAGTCCGTGACAGAAATAGGAACTGAACATAGAGTTTGAAGAAGTCCACTAACTATATTCCACTACAAATACCCTGGAGTTTTATCAAGTTGTAGACTGGTTTTTTTGTAGAAAGAAAGGTTCTGTAGGAAAATTTATGACTGATGTTCAGCTTCTTCGTGCCCTGTGTTACTGACAGAAAGCCAGAGTGTATCTGTTGCAGTGGTTGTGTGTCATCTATATGCAATAGCTTATCCGATAAGAACATCATTACAATATTAACACTTGTGGCTTTGCAGGGACAGTTTGTTCTGTTAAACAATTTACTTCAAATGCAACATCTGTTCCAAATGCGGCTACAATTTTGTAAATAACACTGCCACTGTTATGTAATTGTGTGTAATTTAATATCTACACACAAACAAAATCAACAGTGGAGTTTATGGTTTCAGTTCCACTGATACCTTTGTTGTTGCATCAGAGTAGCCTACAGTCTTCAGGTCTTTTACAACTCAATTGAAAATCCCTAATGTTATTCAGCTTCATGATTTTCCATGCTGATGTCCATTAATATTATGTCAGACAACAAAAAAAACTTGTTACAGTGTCATCCCTTGCATATTCCACGTACGTTCATCACAGATCGATTCATCTTGGTTTGAAAATCTAGCATGGTAATGAACATCTCATCAAAATATTGCAAGGATCAATAACGTCATGAAAAAAGCACCAGAACTGTATTTCAATAATGCACCCGTGAAACTTTGTGAAGGTAAGAGGGCATATACAAAATTAACCTCACTTCTGGAGCAAAATGTCCTGAAGAAATAAAAAGCACTCACTGAAGGCCAGGGCACTGTGAGCTGAGCAGTATGGACTGACTTCAGTCATCGCTTCCCTTGTCTTGGACCTGCTAGGGCACTTCTGCTTGCCCAGGTCTCCTTGGGGTGCTGTGCAGAGTCTGTAACCTCAAAAACAATTGTTCCACAGCTCTCTGTCCAAAATAACAAGAAATTACATCACAGTACAGTAGAGCATTTTTGCAGCATGATGGAGAACAAGTATCCCACCAGCAAAGATTAAGAGTAGAACAAAAAACTGGATCAAAGCAAGAGCAAGACAAACTGACACTGCAGACACCTGAGATTAGTCAAGCAGATTCCTTGGCACAAAACCAGAACTTTAGCTACCAAAGTCCCCACCAGAAAGCACTGTGATTCATGCTTCAGCCTTCAGTATTAAAGGGACACAGCTCAGAGCTTCATAAAATTCTTCATTATCAATTAATGTAAAACTATGAATCTGTACATATAGAGTAGCCTAAAATTACTCCACCTGACTGCTGACAAAATGGTGTGGTACGCACTACATCAGGAACCTGTAGAGAGAGTGTCTCTTTAGATAAATCTGTTAGTGATCCACAGATAAAGGGATAGTTTTCTTTCATTCCAAGAAAATATTTACACAGAGAAGCAAGGAGCCTTTTTAAGACTCATGAACACCCACTGTTCACCTTTAAGGCACCCAGCATTCAAAAGCTTATATTGAGAAGTCTGGTGGAAGTCCATAATATTTATCTTTTTTTAGACCTCTAATTAGGTACTTATGTCAGCAGGTAAAAAGCCCTAGACAGGCAATAGAGAAGAGCCTACCTTTGCACAGAAGTACCAGTACTACCTTAGGTCACAATTTTTTGTGGCAGAATATCATCTTCCCACTTGTGGTCATTATTTTATTAAGGATGGTCATGAGTACCATGGAACATAGACATCCCAGATCCTAGCACAGACTCCTCATGGAGTTCCATTGCTGTCCCTGCACCAGCAGGAAAGTTCTCCACTCTCTGCCTCCCCAGCATGGTTACTACCTTTCAACTTATTTTTCATCTGTACTTTCGCCTGTACATCTAGACTGTTTATCTAGTGCACTTCAAAGATCTTGGTGAAGGAATCTTGCCAAAAGCATTTCAGAAATCCAGGTCGTTCATATCAAAAGGTCTCTCATAGCTAACATGTTTTGGCAAATCACTTCAAAGAACGCATAGGTTATTGAGGTAGGACTTCCCTTTGCACAACTTAATATTAACTCTTTGCAAAACATCATATTTTTCCATGTTTGCTCCTTTTTTTCCTTACCATTTCTACCATAGTTTTTCTACTATGGACATTATTCTTACATGCCTCTACCTGTCTGTGACCTCAGCTGGAATGCTGGAACTTTTAAAATCTGGTGTCCCATTTACCGGCTATCAAAGCAGCGCAAAGCAAGTGGTTACACACCAGTGTTAATCATTGAGATGTTTCACCTCCGAATACCTCCACAACTCTTAAGTCAATGCCATCTGCTTCTAGCACTGTGTTACTGTTCATTTACTGCTCCATAATTTTAATTTTGGGATGGTCACCTACTGAGCCTGTCACAAAGAAAAGCTCCAAGATGGGAATCTCCCTGGCTTCCTCTACTCTGCAAAGGTTTATTTACTTGTTCTACAACAGCTTTGTCTTACCTAAGTCATCCTTTGATACCTGCATCGTCTATTTGGCCCTACAAACTCTCTGGCATGGTTCCTGTTCTTGATGTATTTGAAGAGAGATTTATTACTTCTGTTAACTCCTTCTCAAACCCTTTTTTGGGTGGATAATTGTATTTATACACTCAACCTGCCAGGGTTTATGATCCTTTTCATTTTCTTCATTTGGACAGCACTTCAGCCTTTTGAAGTATTAACTTTAAAATGGGGTAAGTTTTCTCTCCCTACTCTACAAAACTTGGCTTCCTTTTACACTCATTCCTTTCTTAGTAGGAGTAATCTCTGGTCTGTGCATTTAATATGGGTCTGCAGAAAGCCTCCATACAGCCTGATAAAAACAAATAAAAAGCTCAGGTGCTGTGAAAGCCTTTTTTACATATGGATGCAACCTAACTTCTGACTTGCTCCAGGACTGTATTATGCTTAAAGTTTGGCAGCACCAATTTTATCTTTAAGCATAAGGAGGAGGAATCAGCCAAACCCTTTAAGAAAAAGTCTATAACAAACTGTGACGGGATTTACAATTTAAAGACTTGGACAGCCTTAACCACATATTTACTAATACTGCATCACTTAATTTGTAATGAAAAATATTACAGTGGTAGAATGCACCCATAAGAATAAACACTTGGGAATCAGTCCTCAGAAATGCCCGGCATACTTCATGATTTAGGTTTGCTCAACTTTTACTGTCTGCTTCTAAAGGCAAAAAGCAGACAAGGTCCCTTCTCCTCTGCCACAGGTGTTCTTTGATGTGCCCAAGCCAAGGATCCAGCAAAATTAATGAACTTCTTGAAAGAACAAGATTTGACTCCATCTGATTAAAGGAAGTGAGTTAGCCCCTGGAATTAAGTATTGCAATATGGTAGCTGGAATTGCATTATACTTCAAACTTTCAGCAAATGATTCATTCAAGAACAGAGTCAGTAATATCTTTGAATTTCTTGTCTTTGAAGATGCTGATCAATGGAACTTTTTTTTTATAACAAACACCTTTGAGGGTTTATTAATACAGGTCATTTCAAAGTTTACTATCCTACTAACTACAAAGAAGGGAAATTCCTCTAGCTGTACGTCTGCATATATACAATACCCTAAAGGCAGCTCCCAGAAAACCAAGACTCCTTTCAATTTTCAGAGCAAAGTACCTTTTTCTTCCGGTGATCTGTGAATCCAAAAAATCCTACTTTCTTGTCCTTGAACACTGAATTAATAAGGACAAGTTACGGTTCATGACCACGGCAAAATGACAGCTAACATTTCAGGGCCCTACAGACTATGAAGCAAAAGGCTGCAATTAGAATCTTGGCAGAAAATACTTTTTCAGCTAATTTCTTAAAAGGACAAGCACTTCATCTCTGACATTATTCTAAACCTTGAAAGAGCTGTGTATATTTCTTAATGCAGCTGCTTTCTTTTACAGGCGTCTCTTATATCTGCCTGGAGTTGTGTTGATCCGACACAAGAGCAAGCTGGTGATGGGCATCTGCCGTTGCTAAGCACAGCTGATACAATCCTGCAGCAAGGTGCCAACACTCCAGTTCTTCTGAATGGCGCTTGGGGGTGAGGGACACAAGGAGAAGTGCTATATATAAGTACAGTTCAGCAGAGAAAAACCCACTTGACTGAGCCCAATGTTTACAGAGTTGTGAATACACTGTCTGAAATCAATCAGGCTCTGCAGATGTCACTCTGTCTTTATGCAGCATGTACTATTGATTTTGTTTAAGCCTGCAACATCTTCCACTGTTTCTGTTAAAGTTGCAGGCTCACAGCTCTGCAAGTGGCTGTGGCATGAAGACGTCTGCAAAGGGACCAAAGCAACCCTCATCTTCTAAGAGACCAAAATCATGTAGCCGAACGCAGGACTTGACCACAGTGCTGGGCGAGTGGTGTACGTCTGCAGACCTGGTCTGCTCCAGCTGGGTGGCACTTTCCAGCTGAGGAAGGAGTAGGAGTTAAGTAAAACTGCAAAGGAGGGTGTGATAGGAAGACCAGCCAAGCAGGACAGGATACTTGCACAGATCAGTGAGCACAGAAATCCCCTAACCTCTCTTCACCTACTCCTTCACATGGGAGGTGCCAAAGTGATGTCACCTGAAATCTGGTCCCCTTCTAAGTGCTGGGGGGGATGGCCGAGGTCCTGGGAAACATCTAAATTACATTTTTCCTCTATCATGCCTTGAAGACCGTAGCTTGCTGTATGAACAGTTCACTTTAATTTGCTTTAGGAATGAGGCTCCGGGAAAGGCATCTGAGGACTTTTGTACAAGAGTTGAGGCATAACAGGCTGATACTGCTCAGTTTTGTAGTTTCTGAAAGGGTTAAGGACCTGGGATACAAGTTATAAGGATGACTCTTCTTCCTGGGACTATTGTTTCACAAATGAAACTGATTCAGTCCCTCAGAAATCTAAAAATTAAAAAAAAAAAAAAGAAAAAAAAAGGAAAAATCTCCACATAACCTATACAGTATAAAATAAAGAACATACAGAAACTGTGACCACTCTGTAAACATTATTTTTATATGGCCCCTTCCAAAAACACACAGCAATTCACAGATTGATCAAAGTTTGTGTACTTTTGCCAGGACTTTTCCTTTGAAAAGGAATTGTACAAATAATATTTTTTGTGCTGAGAAACATATCCTAAGTGTTAATGAAAGTGAGTTAAATCTCCAGGTTGCACAAAAATGTGAGTGCACATCCACAGACACCAAGTAGGACAGTAAACTGGGAGTTTACTATAGGCCACCCAGCCAAGACAACAATACCAATGAATTATTCTTAAGGAACTAAAGGTTGCCTCTAAATCAATGGCCCTTGACCTTATGAGGGACTTCAACTGGCCATATGTTAAGTCAGAGCACCACTCAGCTGGTACAAACAGGTCCAGAAGATTTCTAAAACACGTGGTAACATTTCTAAAACACATGGTAACTTCATGGTACAGGTGCTAAGGGAGCCAACCAGGAAAGCTGCCCTCCTTGATTTGCTGCTTGTTAATAGAAAACATCTCATGAGTGAAGTGGTGATTGTTGACTCTCTTGGTCACAGTGAACACAAAAAAGACCAGTTTAAAAATCTCTGGTGACAGGAGTGAAATGGCCAGAAAAGCTTCAGCATAAGGAGAGCAATCTCACTTCCGTGTCTGGTAAAATTACGGAGAAGATAATTCTGGTAGTTATTGAAAAACACCTGAAAGACCATGCAGTCATCAGTCACAGCCAGCACGGCTTCATGAGAGGAAAGTCTTGCTTGACAACTCAATTTGCTTTTATGACAAGGTAAGCCACCAAGCTGACCAAGGGAAGCCAGTTGATGTAATCTTTTTGGATTTCAGTAAAGCTTTCGATGCTGTCTCTCTCAGGATCCTTCTGGAGAAAATGTCCAGCCCACAGCTGGATAAACACATCATGGGATGGGTGAGCAGCTGGCTCAGGGGTCAGGCAGAAAGGGTTACAGTGAATGGGGTGACATCAGACTGTCACTAGTGGGGTTCCTCAGGGCTCCATCCTTGGCCCTGTGCTCTTCAACATCTTCATAAATGACTTGGACATAGCACTCAAAGGCACAGTAAGTTTTACAATGATACTTAAAGACAGAGCGGCCCTGCAGAGAGACCTCAACTGATCTGAGGGCTGGGCAATCCCCAACCATGTGAACAAAATCAAATGCTGGATTCTGCACCTGGGTTGGGGCAACCCTGGATGTACGGACAGACTGGGGAATGAGAAGCTGGAGAGCAGTGGAGTGGAAAGGGACCAGGGGGTCCTGGTCAGTGGCAAGCTGAACATGAGTCAGCAGTGCCCTGGCAGCCAGGAGGGCTGACTGCATCCTGGGGGGCATCAGGCACAGCATCCCCAGCTGGGCAAGGGAGGGGATTGTCCCACTCTGCTCCTGCTTGCTTTTGATGTTCTTTGTTTCTCACACAAACCTCTCCTTAGTTACAAGAAAGCTAGTTGAAAAGTATCCTAGAGTCTTTTTAATCTTAGAACAGAAAAAGAAAACTAAAAGCAGAGCACTGTCTTTTCTAAACCACCTGCAAGTTCATGAAAAATCTTCATACTTAAAAGAAAAACTTGCAGAGGTGTTTAAACAAAGCAGGCTGAGTATCTATTGAAAAACCACAAGAAAAATTCCCCTCTTATGTGGGAAGATTATTCAGCAGGGCCAAATATTGGTGGGGTTTTGTGGGTTTTATTACAAATATCAAAGAGGAACTTGTTACATTAAAAAAAAAAGTGAGTCAGTGAGAAGCAAAAGTTTTCAGGATGTTATTCATTTGTGAAGCTTGATCACATTTTGATTTTTTAACTAGTATTTTACTAGTATCCCACGCTCTTTATTCACAACCTTAAATTGCAGTGAATAAATTCCAGTCACAAATATATCTGGAAATGATTTGCTCCATCGAAGATATTTTTACCTGACCCACTTGGAAAGGCTGCATTTTAAAACCAAAGCAGTACTCCCAGAAATATGCAACTGACCCTTGCAGTCAAAACTGGTATGTGTTTTCTCAGATCCTGGATAAGTGCAGCAAAATCAAAGTGCAGCCAGCTTGCTAAGCACTGTTGTACCTGTTCGGGCATGTAACAGAACCAATAGATAGAGAGAGGAGAATGCAGAGGTTTGTTTTTGTTTCATCCGCAATTACTGTTTAACAAAAGCACATCTGAGACAAAGGTTACCCTGTACAGAGGGCACGACAGCCACTTTTCTCTCAGATGCTTGGATAACCTGTGAGGACACTGTTAAGCTTTCATGCTGCCAGTTGCACCCCACTCCCCTAAAAATAATAGCATTTTCTCTGGATTCAAAATCCAGCCTCCTGTTTTGTTTCTGACAAAAGAAATTAGCCACATATTTCCCACTAGCGCTAACACTGATGCAACTCTCTGACATCGACCAAGGCACAGGCCATTGTTCATGCAGGCATTTGGCTTCTTGCAATGACACATCAATTAGATCTGCCACTCGCACCCTCCAAGATCCAGCTTCCCAGCTGGTTCTCTTTTGTCTCATGTAAGCAGCAAGCTCCTTCTGTGATATTTGCAGTAACCACCTCCTTCTCGTCTTGGTAGGGAAACAGATATTTTGTGGTGGTTTTTCCACATACGTTGCCCAATATATTTGCTTTGAACAACAGCAGTCCTGAAACTAACACTTAAAAACTGACAGGCAAGGGGGCAGCCTTGGAAAATACCTAGCTTTTTTCATATGGTTCCCAGATCATTTTGTTTCAATCTTGTCCATTTCTTGACAACTCAGAAAAAATCTTTTACTTATTTGTGTTTTAAAACTATTATTTAAGAACGTAATCAGACCAAATATTATAATAAAGAAGGGGAAAGGGAAAATTACAAAGAGGTAAAGAGAAAAATTTATGAGAATGTAAAATAAGCTAAGTAGAGACAACAAGGGGGGTTTATAATGTTTTTCCCTAAAAGAGGCTCTAAGGTGTGAAGTTCCCATACATTTCTGGAAACAAATATGTCATCTAATTTTATCGCCTTTCAGACAATTTGTCTGGTTGCGTTACTAAGCGTTTGTGCAACTCCCTTAAAAAGCTGGCTGCAGTAGGGTAGCCGATTCAGTTCTCAGCAGAGCAAAGGAAGGAAGACTCTTAGGCAATACAGCTGCAAAATAACACCACTTGCTGAAGACCCATTCAAGGTGACAAAAGGGCACTGGCTTCTAGTGATTAGAGCTATCACGAGTTTCAATCCAAAGGAGCAGGGTCCTGCCCTGGTGGGATTTTTTTTGTGAGATTTACAGCTGCTGTCTCTCTCTCCTACCTGGGATAAAAAAGTCCCAAAAATACAAACCCCATCACTAGCAGTGCTTCTCCCAGGGAGGATGCTAAGCTTCCAGAGTAAGCAGAGGCTGCCCAGAGGATACCGCTGCCAGCAGACCCTTCCTCCCTAGGGGCAGACCCTCATCTTTAAAGTATTTGCCATCACTCACGACACCTGCACCCATGGTCTAGTCCTTTCCACCACCAGACACTTCTCAGGAAGCAGAGAGTATGTTGTGGCATATTGCCTTTAACAATTTTGGCAATTAGAAATCTTTACATAGGTCCTCACTGTACCTGTCAAGGCCAGCACACAACTCAGCTTTAAGGACTGTTTTTCTTCATCTTATCCCCAAAACCACTTGTGTGGGTGGATGGGGAGGGCAATGTTCACTGTCCTGACTGCTTGCATACATCAGGTCTGTCCTCGGTCTGCCAAATTTAAGACATAACCGGACTAGAAGGTGGTACACTGACCCCAGCCTAACAGCTGAACAAACTTTTCTGCCATAAATTATGGAAACACACAAAGAGAAAGGTCAGGAGGAAGTGTTTCCTCATCATGGCCAAGTGACAAGTTCTCACTCTCAGTGTGAGCGCTGCCCATATGAGCTGCACTGCCTGGGCAGTTAAAGAAAAGCAGCTGGGAAGAGAGAGAGGATGTGGTTATGGCTTAGGGGACTTAGAAATCAAACATGGTCTTTTTTCTTTCTTTTTCTTTCCCCCGTTTACTTTAGTGTTTACTTCAAAGCTTTTTCTAGTCCATAAAACCTGCTATCTGTGTGGGTCCTGTGTGCTGCTATCTCTTCTGGCAGGAACTGTTACCTCTGAGACTTACCTTTTTGTCTCCAGTTTGTGGTTTGTTGGTTTGGAGAGGTTTTTTCCCCTGTATTTTTTGGGGGTTTTCTCATTTAATATTTCATATTATTTATTTTATTTATTATTTTTATATTTTTATTGTATTATATCCTGTTTCGGGTTTTATTATCACAGCACCTGGAGCAGAGTTTTTTAGGGTCTTACCATGCCCTCTTGCTTATCCACTCCTGAAGTAGTCATAAATAGCTCAAAATCTGCACTCTGAGATAAAATGCTCTCTTTCGCCATCTTTCCTCTTCCTCTGCTCAAGGGTAAGTGCACTAGTCCTTAGAGCACTACTTTCTGCTCCTCTGCTTAGACTGGAAGTTGGTAAGACAAAAACTCAGCTTCCCAATTCCCCTTCCACCTGCGTGGAGCACCCTAAACTGGGACACCAGTCTGCATATTGTGATGCTTGAAACGCAGCGAGAGGGACCGTGCCTTTGAGTGGGCACCTGCAGCAGTGCTTCCCCACAGACTATCTGTGAGATGGTCTTTCCAAGATGGTGAAGACATAGTGTCAAGGAGTGCTCTCAAACAAACTGCTGCACTGGGGAAAGGGAAAAAAGAGAGAGGGAAAAATATTACCAAGAAAAACGTCACAGGAAAAGTCATTAGTAGCTTAGTACAATTTCTCCCTAAAAGCTTTTATCTATTTATTAATAAATACCTTCTTGAAGAGCAGTCTAATATATTCACCTTATTTTTCAAAAGCCTTCAGTTTTGCACAGGACGTACCAGTCAACAAACAAATAAACGCATGTTTATTTAAAAAAAAAAAATGAAACAAAACAAAAGCATCCAATTTTTTTGTAAAGGAGCACCATCAGTGAGCTTCCTGCTTGCCCCTATCCTTGACTGTAGTATTTTGATGGCCAGTGAAGGCCTACAGTACTGCATCTGGATTCCCAAAAGGGTCAGACAGGTTGACTCTCTAGCTGCACTAGATCACCTCAAAAGCTCAATACTGTCAATACTACAAAGACTAAACAGTAAGTGGGTACACCCTGAGTCAGTGCTGGGGTGCTTTTTTTGTCAGTGTTTCTGCAGCACATATACTATCAACAAAGTATTGCCCACGTTAGGAAGGCCACTGCTTTATACTGGGAACTCAGGACAATGCAGATGAGGCAATGGGAAAAAAAAACCCAAACAAAACAAACCAAAGCAACAAAACAAACAAACCAAAGCAACAAAACAAACAAACCACCAAGAATATTGTCTTCTGTAGTCACTATACCAGTTATATCTGCAAGACAACCATTGCAGTCTGGAGTTCAGTGTTGGAGCTGGCAAAAACATGCATGAAATAAAAAGTTGTGTCATTTGATATTGCCAAAAGAATGAAAAGGAGAAAAGGGGGAAAAAAAAGGAGAAAAAAAAAAAAAGAAAAAGTAGGTTACATCCAAGAAATCCTTTTATTAAGTCAGACTATAATCACAGGATGTTTTTTCTAGCAGAGTGTATTTATAATGTTCTCTAACTTGCAGGAGATTGAGGGTTTCTATAGCTAGAAAAATTCAGGTAACTGTGACAAAACAGAAAATACAGTCATCTGCTAGGGAAAACCTATTAACGTATCAAGTCAAATTTTTTAACAGAGTTTCTTTAATCAAGTTGTCTCAAAACTTGTTGATGATTTACCCCATTTCTAAGCACTATGAAATTCTATCACAAAAGTAAGTAACCAATTAATTATGATGGAGGTGTTGAAAGAACAATATATTCCAGGAACAAAATATTACAAAAAACCAAGATTTTACACTTATATTGAAGTGTACATGAGATAAAAATTCATGTGTTGAACATACACTTCAAATTATAACAAGACTTATGCAGTGGGGAACAAACAACTAACAACAGCAAGAGCTTTGCAACTCAAACAATTGGTCGTATTTATAAACTTTATAAAAGCAAAATTAACTCAGGGTGGGTTTTTTTTCTGTTATTTATTGGCAGTGTCATTCAAAGCTATGACACTGCCAAAAGCAATTTGATTTAAATAGCTCAGCTTCCAAAAAGTTAGGCTGGTCTTCTGTGGCATCTCATAGCAAGCCCCTTTGTTTTTGCAGGTATTTTTGTTTGTTTGTTTTGGGTAGGAGGTGAGAAGCCTGCTTACTTACCAAGTTGTACTGGAATACCCAAAGCAGCCTTCTGTTTCTTTTTTTTTCATGCCTCTCAAACAAAATACAAACACTAAATTGAATTCTAACCACAAAGCATACCATTCACTGCCACGTTTCTCTTGATGCTGCTCCTTTCATTATTACACCAGGACTACTCTCCATCATGGACAGGACAAAAATAAAGCCCGTCCAAACCAGTGACCATTTGTTTGGATGGACTTTATTTATTTGGGCTGTGCCATTTAGTTCTTCAGCATTTTTATGTATATATCCTGTATTTATACCTGTACAATGAACTTCTACAAGGCAAAGTGTTTTTCACCACTGCTCATATTTCATTCGGAACTGAGGGAAATTCTGATGCATGCATAGATCTTTCCTCCCCTGCTGAGCAAGAAAAAACCCAAAAAGAAAGCCATTTCGCCATGGGAAACAGGTTGATAAACATGTTCAGAAGAGGACACGGGAAGATGGACTTCAGCAGTGTTTATTAAAGCCGATGGACTGACTATGACCTCACTGTGTAACACACTCATCGGAGATCGCCGTCAACAAACAGCACTGGAAAAGAGGAGGGAAGAGCTGGTCCGCCCAGATGCGGGGAGTCAGGTAGCACGCTCACGGGAAATGCTGCTGGTGGCAGTGATGTCATTAAAGCTCCCTGACATTCCCATTCCCCCTGCTGGATGCCCGGCACAGACAAAGTCCGCTCCAAGGCAGTGGTCCTGCCTGCCTGACCCTTGTGCCTGTGCACTGCCCGTGCTCGGACGGGCTGGCACGGACAGGTCCTACCCCACCGCTGCCCTGCACAGAGGGCCCACGGGGCTGACCCTCTGCAGGGCACTTCGCTGTGTCTGCCCGGGGTCTGCTGTGTCCCACCGGGCCCTGTGCCAATGGCTGCTGTGTCTAAAAAGGCAACAGACTTTTCCCTATCCCGGCCTGATTTTTATTTCAGATTTTATGAGGAAGTCAAACTGCTTTTCCTTAATCCCACTGACTGATTAGAGAGCTGTGGTGCATGCATTTCTGCCAAGGAACGTGCAATGGGAGGAGGTGTCAGATCTCCTGACGCTTTGCCAGCTTTGTATCTGGCCTGCCTGTTCATCAGCAAAGGGCAAAAGACAGTAGCTGCAGCTACTTGAGTAAATCAAGCATGTGAATGGCCACTCCTTGGCACGGAGTAACCTCGGTCCATACTATTAAACCTCTCTTCTTTCCAGGAGAGCGTGGCTGGATGCAAACTGCCTGCTGGATGTGGGCCATGGTCCACACTAAATTTCAAGTAAGTGCCTGGCAATTTTCTAGGAGAGTTCTGTCTGGCAGGGGTTGAAACTCCAAGTGTTTTAGCAATTTAAAAGTATAGAGTGCCAGGTTCCAGCGCCTGGGAACATTCCTCACACTGTATAGCTTACAAATATAGACACAGCCATCACGCATAGCTATGCACCACCCTCACCCCCCAGGAGCACAGCTTGGCAGCCACAGAAAGGGAGAGCTGGAGCTTTGGGCTGCACTCTGTAAGGCACAGGGCATCACAGCTGAATCACAACCTTCAAGGCTGACTCATTGCTGGCCTTAATTATACACATTTTATTTTAAACTGCCTGCCCCAAAAGCTAATAACTATATTTTTTCCCTAATACAGAACTGGAGAGCAGTATGACCATAGATCACCTGCTGTTCTGCTCAAGTGGGAAGTAGAAACAAATTAGTTTTTGCTTCAGTACCATTAGGACATAATCTAGCCGAGGTACTGAAGAGTATGCAGGTGTTTCTGGAAGAGACTTGAAATAGAACATACAAGAAGTACAGGTATCTTGATGAAGCAGTGTAAAAAGAAGAGAACAAAGACTGAAAATGTGATCATGATAAATGGTAGATTGCATACCATAAAGAACACTAGAAACCATACAGTGGCATGTACAAAGAGCCATAAGTACAAAGAGCCGTAAGTACAAAGAGCCACAAGCATCCAAACAACAGTTATTTCCTGAAAAAGCAGGAAACAAGCAACTAATGTGAGATTTTATGTTATATTAAAAGAGAAAAATTAGAAGGCTTGGGAAGATTTTTATTGTTGTTGTTGTTGTTGTTGTTATTGTTGTGTTTCTGAGGCTTCCCTTCTCTTTCCCCCTTATCAAGACCTCTCAGCAACAAAACAATACTCAGAAAATAAGAGCCCCCTACCTTCATCAGATGGCTGCATACTGGGGAGAGAGGAAAAATTTCGTGCACAGTTTGAGATGCTCCAGCAAAGACCATAGTCTCCCTTCATTCTTTCTTCAGGGAAAGGGGAGAAAGTCTCCCAGAGTCCAAAACAGCTTGCAGCTACCCTCCTCAAAAGCAGCATAGCTCCCAGGAATGAAAGCTATCAAATAGTGGCAGGTCAGGACAGAAATGGTCCACGGGAGAAGATCCTATTTCTCTTTCTTCCTGTAGAGAGCGAGACTTTTAATCAACCTCTTATTAGAGAAAATGTCTTATAGTGAACTCCATGTCAGGGTTCAGAAAACAAAGGAGGCAGCAGGAAACTACTTGGAATAGATATTTAAAAAGAAAAAAGCAGCAAGACCACAAATGGTCTGGTACCGGGACACTCATTTCCTACACTGAGTTTCATCACCATGTTCATTACCTTTACCCAGGGAGCAGCAGGATTCAACTGATGGCTAAAAACAAATGGATTACATTTCAGGTGTTAGACAAAACCTTTACATTTTAATGTTGCCCAGAGCAAATTCTTATTTTTAAATAAAGCAGGTATGAACAGTTACCTTCAAAGCAGAAGCAGACAGGGAATCTCAAGTGCAATGTCATCTCCAAAGGGAAGATTTTAATCAATCTGCAAATGTTCAGCTAGATGCAATACACAACAGAAAACCTCTCTCCATCATTTTTTACCTTTCAGGAAAGTGCCTGTAAAATGTGCATGAATTATCTTAGGTTTGCTATCTCTGATAGAGCAATGGGCTGGGAAATCTTGTCCCCCAGATATTTTCTGAAAATATTTAACTTTTCATAGCCAAGGCTGGTTTCAGACATAGTATTCAATGTTTATATTAAAAAATAACAAAACACACAATCATAGCATCATATAATATTTTGGGTTGGAAGGGCTCTTCAAAGGTCATCAACTCCCCTGGAATGAGAAGGGACGCCTTCAACTTGCTCGGGGCCCCATCCAATCTGACCTGAAATGTTCCCAGGCATGTGGCATCTGCCATCACTCTGGGCCACGTGTTCCAGTGTTTTACCACTCACATAGTTAAAAATTTCTTCCTTATAATTATGTGAATCGACCCTCCTTTAGTTTAAAAACATTACCCCTGGCCTAATGCTACAAGTCCTGTTGAAAAACTTGGCCCCTTTTTTCATGCAAAAAACTTTCAGTACCTTCAGGTACTGAAAGTTCAGAAGGTCTCCCCAGAGCCTTCTCTTTTCCAGGCTGAACAATGCCAACTCTCTCAGCCTTTCCTCACAGTGAAGGTGCTTCAGCCCTCTGATCGTTTCTGTGGCCCTTCCTCTGAACCTGCTGCAACAGGTCCACATCCTTCTGATGCTGGGGCCCCAGAGCTGCATGCAGCACTCCAGGCAGGGGCACAAGTGAGCAGAGGGGCAGAATCCCCTCCCTCCCTTGCTGCCCACGTTGCTTTGGATGCAGCCCAGGACACGTTTGGCTCTCTGGGCTGTGAGTGCCCATGGCTGGGTCATGTCCAGCCTCTCACCCACCAGCACCCCAAATCCTTCTCCCCAGGGCTGCTCTCCATCTGTTCATCCCCCGCCTGTGTTGATACCAGAGGTTGCTCTGTCCCAGGTGCAGCACCTTGCACTTGGTCTTGTTAAATCTCATGATATTCCCATGGCCCCACTTCTTGAGCTTCTCCAGGTCTCTCTGGATGGCATGCCATCCTTCAGATGTGTCAGCTGCACCACTCAGCTTGGTGTCATCTGCAGACTTGCTGAGGGTGCACTCGATCCCTCTGTCTATGTCATGGATGAAGAAATAACGTAACAATGGTCCCCATACAGGCTCCTTAAGGACACCATTTGTCACTAATCTCCATTGGGACTCTGAGATATTGACCACTAGCCTCAGGATGTGACTGTGCAATTTATTTCTCATCCACTGAACAGTCCACCCATCAAATCCATCTCTCTCCAGTTTAGAAAAGAAGGATGTTTAGGGAGAATGTGTCAGTCTTTTAGAAGTCCAGATAAATGACATCTGTAGTCCTTCCCTTGTCCACTGAGGGAGTCACTCCATCGTTCAAGGCCACTGGGTTGGTCAGGCAGCACTTGCCCTTGGTGAAGCCATGCTGGCTGTCTCAAATCACTTTCCTGTCCTTCATCTGCTTTAGCACAGCCTATAGAGGATCTCTTCCATGAACTTCCCAGGAACAGCGATGAGGCATCCCCATTTAACTTTCTTCCACAGCATGACCTCATCAGTAAGGATTCCCTAAGAACATTGCTTTACTTGTACTGCAGCAATTACACAGCGCAGCACTACTTACACCCCAGATTTATCTATGCTGTACAGAACAAATGGATTAAATAATTTTTCCTAAATATAAAGCTTCATACAGCAGGTGGGACAAATGACTACAGTTGTCATTTGACCAGTTAAGAATAATTAATTGCCTTTATCTGTCAGCTGGATCCAGTAAAACCAGTAGATATCTGACAGCTGCCAGGGCTCAGGTCTGGCTGGCTTCAGTGTGATATGAGCTGATCTTCTGCTTCACACAGAGAGCAGGCAAGGGAAGAAAGGGCTGGGTCTACACTGCACATCAAAACTTTTGCCAGTGCCATTGTGTCAGCAAGGGGAGCAATTTGTGATGACAACCCTGTAAGACAAAAACACCTGGTTTATTATACAGTTAGATCCTGCCAGAAAAGGGCTTCTACCCTATAGGTTTTTTCCCATTTAAGCTATACAAGTAAAGCACCTTTAAAGATATACACAAATAAGGGAAGTCTGCAAGTATAGCTATCCAAGCAAATCTTACCAATACAGACCACAACAAAATAGAACAAGTCACACTTTCAGCTACTCCTTGAATACTAGTCCAGATATCTTCAGTAAATGCAAGTCAGCACCAGCCTAGCGATTTTCATGCAACTGCAGTTAATACCACTGAAAAATTACATTTTCCAGATGGGAAGACAAAAGCTAAAATTGTCAAAGAGGACATTCTAGGTTTCATTTGAAACGCCACATCTAAGTAGACATTTATTCCCAGAACACATTTGCTCTAATCTCTTGAAACAGCTGCAGAATTATGTATCTTTAGAGTTTGGGGCACAAGACATTTTCTGACAAGTTTTGAAACTCATGTCTTCGTGCCACAAGAGGAATCTCATTCTTCTTCCTTCTTTTGATTTAAAAGACATGTCAAGCAGAACAGAGGTGGTCACATTAGGAAGGAAACTCATCCCCTGGCAAAATGGGCCTGAAGCAAAGTGTATCACTGGGGTGTACTCAGCCCAGATCCCAGCCCTGCTGCTGGGAAAGTAATGCTGCTCCTAAGGCACAGATGCCATCTCTGCTTGGCCATCCTCTGTGGTAAGAGGTGGGTTGCACAATCCAAATTCACACCGAGTCCGAATTCACACACGTCTGACACTGGCATTGTAAGCCTGGGCAAATCACTTCCCTTTGCCGTCACAGTTTCTTCTGCTGCAATATCACTGCCTGCCAGGATGAGAGGATTTGATAATCATGGTTTATATAAGACCGTTAAGGGAAATCGATTAAAATTGAGTCAAACCCCTAGAAATGCCCCCAGGAAAGAAACAATCACAGAAAACAGCACTTCAAATTGTGTCACAGCAGTTGGTCTTGCTTCCCAGACTCAGGGACATCGTCCAGATAAAGCTCTGCAGAACAGGATGCCAGGCTCCCCACTGAGCAGGACAGTCAGCTGGCACAGCACCAGCCCGGGAGGGAGCAGTGCCTGCTCCCAGACACACTGCTGGCTGTGACACCTGGCCCATGATCCTCCCACTACTAAGGTAAAGAGTCCATGGTACCCACCCACAGAGAAAGATATCTCGGCATGGTCCCCCGCAGTCCCCCAAAAACCTCTCGCTAAGTACTCTACGCTGTCAGCAGTGTGATGTCTACCAAATGTCACTGTGGTGGGAGAGAGAGAAAGTGACTTAAGGTACAGCACAAAAAAAATGTATTTGAAGATGTTCTCAGGCCAATACAAAATCAGTATTTCAGCTGATGAGAAAAGCACTACCCAAATACATTGTTTTAAAACGCAAATACGAACAATTCAGTTGCACGCTAAATATGCATCCACAAAACCTACTCTAAATATAGAGAGGTCTACCATCAAACGTTTAAACATTTCATCTGCAAGTGCAAGTGCATATTAATGAATGCCGAGGGCACTGTGTACCCTGAAACAAGACTACTGTCTTCACAGTAGGCAGGGCTCGCACCACTTATGTTTTGAAGATGTCATTAATGTAACCACTACATCCTTGCAGAAGACTCAATCCAAGCATTACTTGAACTACACTCTACCAGGGATCATTAGTAATTTTGCAAAAACTACTTCATCCCAGAATCAAACAGTTATGCAAATTTTTGCCTCAAACTAGAAAAGGCGCAGGAGAGAATCAGAGGAAAAAAAAGGTTTCTCTCTTTATCTACACAGTGCAGCAAATTATATTGAAAGGGAACCTATTTGAGAAAAACAAATGTACATGCCCATTAGTTATGTAAAGACAAGCGTGATAACTATGTGTGTAATAAAAGAAATTAAAAAAAATTAAAAAGAACACAGTGTACTAAAAGGATTTGTGTGGGTTTTTTTCTATAATCTTAAATTTTTCCAAGGAATTTAGTCTTGTTTTGCTCATTTGTACAAAAAATAAAAGGAAACACACCTATTTTTTCTGCCCTTCAGACAAGATCTCAGTGTGTATAGCAAATTTTTATTTGAATGTGCAAGTGAAAATGTTGTTTCATTTGTTTAGCTGATGAGCACCACCGCCCAGCTATTCTACTGCAATTAGACTGTAGTTGTTTGGTATGTCCTGAGTGATTTTGTAACCTTCACTCCAGTGTTTGTGTCTGGAACAACAGACAATAAAAGCAAAAAAAAAACTGAGTGGACAAGAAGTTCATTTAACACTGTGTTTGTCTAAAATTTTTGGGCTTGTTCAATTGAGTTGAGCTAAACCTCACACATGACACAAACAGATATTATCAATCTACACTGAATCATTTCAGGTCTGCAGAAATTTTGTATAGGAGATCATCCCTGGTTTGGATTTGAAGTGTCTGTGTTCCAAACAACAACTTTTAAGTTTTTGCTTGGGCAGGGACTGTGCCATGTCCCTGATTTTTGTGGACGAAATCTGGGTGAATGACAGTGTTACTAAGAAAAAAAAAAACCAGACATAAAACCTATTCCCAATGAGTTGCATTCAGAGACTGTGCAATGTTCCATGCCAGAGTTTTGAAAACCACCTGTTAGTAAAGCCCATACTGCAAGACAGTCAGCCTGAAGCTACAGATCCATTTGTTCCTGCTCGCTGGGGATGACAGGTCAATGCAGGAAAGCCACTTCTGGAAGGCTTGCATCTTTACTTCTCTCTTCTTCCCCCTCCACAGCATTCACTGTCAGTAAAGCACCACTTTGAATGCCTGTTTCCTGCCTTGCTGGTTTATTCAAGCAAACCACTAAATCCATGCCAAAGAGGGCCTTCCTAACAGCTGTGGACACACAAGCCAACAGAATTAATTTTTACAGATCAGAGAAATCTGAGAAAGTTTACACAGCCCTAATATAACCACAACTATTTTCAGCTTGGGAAAAAAAATCCCCTGGCCAACTGCACTTCACAAGTCAGTAACTAACACAAACACAGCTTTCTACCTGATTTGTATAAATTATACCCAGCATGGACACAGCTCCAGTGCACAGCATGGTTCTTTGGAGTAGTACTACTGAGTCTGCACCAGCTCCCAGCCCAGGCAAGCAGCCCCTGAGAGATTTTATGTGCTTCTTTCACATTCAGGCAATGCTAATAAGTGCAGCACAATTCTTCTCTTCACAGAGGAACTCTCCCAGGCCCACAGAAAGAGCAGATTGAAGCATGCAGATACTACAGAGATGAGAGCAGCGTAAGTGCCCCAGTTCCACTCAGAGAAGTGATAAAGCCAGCGTATCACAGAACACAACTACCCCAAGCACTCTACTCTTGTGCTTTTATTACTCATCAGATTTCTAGTAACAGGGCTTCCGGCTCCTACACAGCCATCACATCTGAGGTTTTTTCATTTCATGAATTTCCTTTTTTGTGGGAAATCAGTGCTTGCATAAGGGCAAAGTTCGCAAGCAGGGAAATTTAAGTCCTTCTTTCTTAGAAGAGATACCCGAGGGGAGCTGCAACACCAGTACCAGTGGCGTGCCTCACTTACTCATTGGACAATTTAGTCCCAGCACTATTTTTACCCTCAGTCTCTTGTCAGTGGCACTTGCCCATTTCTTGTCGTGAAAAATAAGCAGAGAGGGAGAGAAAGCAACTTGTTTGGGGAGAAAATGCTAAGCAACCTCTTCAGCTAACATAAAACGACCAAAGTCCATCTGAACCAAGGGAATTGTGCTGAGGTTTGGATTCTCCTTTTTGTGCTACAAGAAATCCAAAGTTGCTTATGATGTTTTTTAAGGCAGATCTCAAAGGCTGATTACAGAGGAAGCTGAAAGATTACAGAAAGAAGTTGAAGTTTGCCAGTCAGCTGGCAAAATGTCCCAGCAGTAAAGCCTAATCAAGGAAGGCACAGAGGAAAAGTCACTTGCTGGGTCAAGCAAGCAGGAGCTTCGGCAAAGACGGAAACAGAAGTCACTTGGGCCTCAGTCTCAGTCTCAGGGTTATGTACATTAGCTGTTGAAGCGAATCTCACCCAGGCTTCCTACAGTAATAGGCTGCCAAAATCTGCAAAAGGCTCTTGCTTGTAGCAGTCACTGCTGAAGTCCCTTCCAGTGGACAAGTCCTGGAAGGGCACCCTTGTCCTGGTCCATCCAATGCCTCCAGGAAGGGGTAGGCTGTCATATGCAGCCCTTCTCTGCTCTCACCTCTGCTCACAGTGGGTTCAGATGCCTCTGTGCTCCATCCCAGAACAATCTCCCAGACTAACATTTACAACCTCTTTGGCAGCAAAGCAAAGGACAAGAACATCTGCCCCCACTGTCACAGGTCTTAATGCTGAGGTGGGGTACAGTGTGGATTTGTTGATGCTACTTCTTTGGCTCTCTTTCCTACACCAAAACTAAATACAGCACAATTCAGCACGCCCTAGGGGAGGAGCTGAGCATGTTTGCTTCCACAAGATCACTCACTTCTCCTATTTAAGTTCAATCACCAGCAAGTAAACTATTCACAGATGGACCACTTGAGGAGAGGAAATAGACATGACCAAGCTGTGTACCTGATGGAGTTAGGTGATGAACCTCTTATTTTCTCATTACAGTTACTTATCATTTCTAATGAACATCAAGTAAAGAGCTGATTTTTTTCTCCCCTACCCTTATAGACACTTTTTAAATTGTTCTCTTCTTTCTTCCCTTTAGTGATTTGAAACCTTTGCTCTTCACATAAGATTTTGTAATATTTCGCTCTAGTGAAGTCCAAGTTAAAACTGTTATCCTTTTGACCTTTGATGACATTATACTTCAGTCATGGGAGATGTCACCAGGTTCTCTCATAGTATGATTTGAAGACTGAAATTAACAGGAACCCTCAGCAGTCAGCAGCAGTCACAGGTACTTCTTCAGGTCATGAAAGAAACAATTAATACATTAAGCAAGGCTCCATGTTCCAGGCCTTGCAGATCTCATCCCGGGTCAAACACTTCCAGCCCTATGCACTGGAGGCTGGTTGTCCAAGCAGGCAGGGACTGTTTTGCAACAATCCAGGATAAAGAATGTCTGTTGGAAGATACTTCTTTTACAGATATTATCTTCTCTTTTGCAGGTACCCTGGCTGCCAGCAGTGCACTGCTGCCTTTCACATCTTCTTCTCCACTGCCTGCCAGGTGGTCACAGCAAAGCAACACCTGAGCATTCCAAGGATGATGGCTCCACCACTGCAACATCCCCTGTGCTTAGCCAGGGAGACTGTGTGAGGGACACACATCTGCTTGGAACACAAGCATACTCCTGTCATTCTTGGGGCCCTAAAAAACATACCCATATATTTTGTTCTTCAGATGCATAAAAATTAAGCTATGCAGCAACATATTGCATGCAATTTAACTTTTCTTTCATGAAGAAAAATCACAAAGGACTTTTCTTTCTGGTGACTTCTGGTGATTATTGAGCATTGTTTCTCTATTTCTTGAACTCAACATAGAAATAGGCTGCAAGTAACTAAGAAAGACCATCCTGTACACCTTCAGCTCCAAGCAAAGGAAGTGGAAACCCATAGGGAACGGGCAGTACTGAAACGCAGCAGTGTTTCTGCTGATCACCCTCACTCTGGACCAACACAGATGAACCAACAGAAAAGACCAGACCATTCCTCAAAGATAAAATGAGATTTTATAGGGATGCTGAATGGAGAACATATTTTGTCCCCATGCCTCTCCTCAGCAGTGTGAAATGCCAAGCTTGGAAAAACAGCATTTATACAACTGTGTGAGAGAGAATCACATGCATGTACAATAGAGTGTGTCAGGATTTTCACTGGGCACTGAGAGGAGCAGGGAAAAGGGATCAGAACACTGCTAGTACACTGCTCCAGAAGCAGACCCTGATAACAGGCAGAGGAGCTCACCTGGAGTTCTGCCAGTAAAATACACTTCCTCTGACCCAACTCCTCAACACTGATGATGATCAACTGTGCCTCTGTCTGTAACTAGATGTGAGATCAAGAGCACTGCTGATGATATAATAGCAATTTAACTCCTGATGGCAGAGTTAGTTAGGTCTTCATTCGTACCATTATGCACCAAATCACCTTTCAGGTCTCCAGGCATTTAACCTGTCAGTGCTGCAGCCCAAATCTGAACGCAAAGGTAGAGTTTAAGCACAAAGCCAGGTATATTCTCTTTATAAAGTAACACCTTGTTGATAATCAGCTATAATCCCATCAGTTATAATCTAATGATTGTATTAGAACCATAATTGTGCATTTACTTGAAAACAACTGTGTAATCATTTGGGGTATCTGTGACATATTTGTGAATAAGATGGGGAAGGAGTCATGGAATAGCTTCCCAGGCAACTCCTAGAAATATTCTTGTACCATATTATTGAGGCATTCAAATGTTCAGAGTAGAACAAGGCCAAGTATGGCATGGCCCACCTCAGATGGAAAGTAGTGCAGGTACCATTGTACAAAGCCCATAAAACAAAGTAAAAGGGAGTTGCATGGAAAAATATGTGAGTGGGAAAGAGAATAAAAAGCTTTAATGCACCACTCTGCTTTGAGCCTGACCTAGACCAGAAATTTTTGCAAGTGTTTTAGTAATAGTAACATACAACACAGATCCATGCACTACAAGAGATTAAAAAAACAAAAAACAACAAACAACAAACAAACAAAAAGCCCAAAAAACCCCAAAACAAACAAACAAACAAAACCCTCAAAACAAATGTGGTTAATTCCTCTGCCTTTTACTCCTCTGTTACAGATTTTAGAATGTTTCTGCAGAAGAGAGGCTGATGATGCCTTTGTTGGCCAAAACAAAGGCACACGTGGATTTTGCTTCCATGTATCTGCACATTCCTAAGGCCTGCAGTAAGCATATTCACTGGAAAAACACTGGTGATGATTTTCTAATAAACAACGTATTCTACTTGGAAGATAAGCTTTAACTTAAATAAAGCTGCCTCTTCAGTCTCTGGTCTATAGGCAGCATTAAGGAAAGAAGTGGGAGCAAATCAATACTGCAATTAATGCTTGGTCTGTAAACAACCTTAAAAACAACTTGAGAGATGTGTACTCCTATGATTCACCTCAGTAAATTCTTATCTCAAACCATTAATGGGTGTTAAAAGAAAGGGAATGGAGGACCTATTATTGGCATGTTTCAATTTTCTCTGAAAAGCAAAATTTAATACACCATGGGCGGATACACTTGGTAGCTTTTGAGATCACTTCAAACAAATATATGTATTGTATATTATTTATTACAAATTCAATCTCAGTACTACCACATAGAACCTTTCTGGTGTTTTATGGGTGATGACTGTAGTTTCCACAAAATAATGGTGTCCATGATTCTACATTGATAGGCTGCTGCTCTACCACTGCATGGGGAAAAAATGTGTCCTTCTAAAGAAATATTAATCAACTTCTTTGAATTCTTACACAGCTGGCATCCTAGGAATTTTTACTGGCTTTGCTCTGAGTTGCAGTTAAGCCCCTTAAGTTATTAAGGTATATTTTAAGGTGAGCCTGAGTCTTGAACAAAGCAGCTCAAAATGATGTTTAGCACATCTGCAATACTTTGTATCACTGAACCGAGCACCCTTTAATACTGAAGACAATAGCCCAGTGTTGTGTAGTGTAGCTGAAACTTAGTCTTCAGCTGGAACCCATAGCTCCCTCTTATTAAAGTAATTACATAAGAAACTGTGTCTTAAAGTCAGTTCTTTGGCGGGCATTTCTTAGCCCTGAACATTCAGTTCACTCTTAAATGTTTCATCAAAACATCTCTTGCATAACAGTAGAAGTTTATGTGTCACTCTAAGTCTATAGTGACTTTGTAAAACACTGGCTGCAGTCAGGCGTACCAAGCAGAGTTTCTCTATTTTTACAGCTTTATTATATGGAAACAAGGAGGATGAAGACATACTAACTCTGAAAAAGGTAGGAACCTATTGATGGAAAATAATATTTCACCCAAGTATTCTGAAGAAAATTACAGTGCTTTCTTGAATTTGATCACAAGGACTCTTATTTATTATTAAATTGGTAGTGTTTCCAACTATAACTAATAGTACCTCAGGGTAAACCCAGGTGATGAATGCCTGGCTGATGAAAATCTCACTCACACTGGCATTTTGATTTAAAAACGTTCTTGATGCACATTCTGGGCCACAAAGCAAAGAAGACTTCCTGCTTTATTAATGTCCTCCTCAGCTCATACCAGTGCTGGTGAATTGGTAAGATGAGGATGTGACCAAACTGGGGCCACTCCTTGCCAAACACATTCTCTTTCTTGAGGCTAATTTATAATTAATATACCAGCTAACGAGGGCTGTACCTAACACTTAAGTCACTCTTCTGCTTTGAAGCACATGACATTTGGCAAAGCAATTTATATACAGGAGATTAAAGAAGTTTGTCCTTATCTGTTTTTACAAATAAATATACCACAGCATTAACTTATGAATAACCATCAACTACAGAAAACTTCACAAAGTTTCTGCTGCTGAGGAAGCTGGTTTCAGCAACTCTGAACATGGTCTGTTACCTTATCCCACACAAAACCTTCCTCTCATTTTTTATTTTCACACAAGTTTGCAGATCCGGAGGCTGGCATGGAGAACACCTCCAAGTTACCAAACTGCCTTGCTGGTGTAAAGCAGTTCTTCCTCCAAAGGATAAACTGGAGACTACAACACAGGTCAATGTGTTGCCTGATAGAATTATAACCAAAAAAAAAAAAAAAAAAANNCAAAACAAAAAAAACCAAACAAACAAACAAACAAACAAACAAACAAAAAACCTCCCCAAAGCAGTGGGGTAGTCCCATCCAGGAGGGGAAATGCCACATTCATGTCAGGTGCTGTCCGTGTGGGACTAGAAAAGTTCTGCTGTCATCTACCATTGCTGCAGTGGTGATTCACCAACCTGTCTCACCTTTCCTCTGCAAACCTCTCTCTAATGTCTTCCCTGAGGGGTCTGGCCATTGCTCTAACTTTAAGAGGTAAATGCAAGGACGTCGCCATCACTCTGCTGCTAAGCCTGTCATTCAGACCCCTCTTCTTCCTGCCTACATTACGGGCCTCTCTGGCTACTCTCGATTTCCACATTCCCTATGCTCCACTCTATGGAAGAAGACAGATGCCGTGACCATTTTTCTTACCCACTATGCAACACCATGGCACTCTTCTATTTTATGTGGCTCCTTTTATCCTTCCATGACCTCCACTTTTCTTCTAATAAAGCTCACATTTTGTGTTTTTTTTTCTGGAGGCTATCTCTGTCCCTTCTCCATCTCCTGCTGTGAACCATCCTGTGGGGACAGTACTGGTCACCACCCACACACTGGTTTTGAGTTCACTGAAGAAAAGGAAGGCTTAGGAGTACTAAACAGGTCATCAAAAGGAAGGAGATTTCTACATTGTTCAAATTAGACATGGAAAGATGTCCTTGTTTCTGTATGTCCACAGTTGCTCCACGGGTACTGCATGTATTTTCTTTTTAACCAATGTCCCTGCCTTTGCCACTGTCCTGTTGGGGCAAACCCACCATGTCTCACAAATACTTCCTCTTGCTGTTCCTATTCTGAAGCCTCTCTTCAGTTTTCTAGTCAGTCAGTTCTCTGTGGCTAAACACAAAGTGTTTGGGAGCTGTATCTTTACACAGAGCACATTCTGTTTTACAATCAGACCAAGTTTTTATTTCTCACTCACAGCTCTGAGCAGAAACGAATGCAACCCCATTGTCATTTAGGTCCTGCTGCCCTCACTCATGGCACTTGCAAAAAAGGAGGTTCAAGCTGCCACGTCCCCCATGTGGGCAAGATATTCCCTCATCCCAGGACTCAGCATTTGGCCAGCAAAAGATCTATGGCATGCCAGTTTCACTGCAATTAGTCCTTCCCTTCAGGGAACCAGAAGCATGGCTAAAAATTCTTTTCCCTACCTGGGGCAGGATTCAGCTCCATTTGTCAGTAAATCTGAATGCATGCAAGATCCTGTGATACCCTGACAGCAAGGTTTGCACTGCTTCAAGGATGACTCACACGCATTGACACAGCCAGAGAGGAGCTCCAACCACAGGGGTTTGGTCCAAGCATGACCCTTTACCTAGTTGCAATCCTGTCTTCTGAAAGTGACTAAGAAAAACTGTGCGCTAACAGGTCTTCCCCTACCCACCCCGGAACACGGCACTCCTAGGAAAGCATTAACACTAATCTGGAAACCTCAACACAGCCTGGTGAGGAATTGTGTTATTCTCACTGAAAGAGGGCTACACCTGAGCCAAAAAGTAGCAGATCTTTCAACTGCAGAAAACAAGTGGGAAGAAAAATGTCAATTTGCTGACTGCCAGCAACAGGCAGGCTTGAGCCCAGAGCCTAGTAAGAGCAGAGACAGCAATTTCTGATGTGCGCACATCAATGTGATTTTGTTTGTGACCCCCGTAACACAGAAAGTGCTGCAGTGTCAGAAGCTGCTGTCCAAGGGCCCCAAGCTCTGCCTGTCCCCACTGGATTAGACAGGGTGCGGTGTGCTACAGACACAGCTAATGCAACCCCTGATAGAGAGCACCACCCAGTAAACTGCAAACCTCCACCACTCAGAGGCCCGGGGCTCTGCAGAGCTACCTTGCTCAACCAGACAGAGCAATCACCCAGCAGGACTTTCAAGTTCATGGAAAAGTACTTGGAGCAACTGAAGGAAGGACGCGCTGAGTTGCTGAAGGAAATGTAGGTACAACTGGAGAAAAGAGGGAATTCCCAGATATGTACAGTCATTCATTCCTAAAGCAAGGATTGCTGGCATTGAGTCAAAGTTGGCTAAGTGGTCTGTAAGGGTAATTAATGATAAGTCATTGCTCATGTTGTTTAAGGGCATAATATATTTATGTGGTTGTATTCAGATAATGTTGCAATTTCTGCACCTGACATTCCCTGAGCTTTACCAAACATATGCATGCAAGGTCCCTTCCCCATCACCAGTTTTTCCACTTTTCTTCCACTTCTCCAGGGTGTATACAGCCATCATGACAGCACCTCAGAATACGTGTTCCCCCTCTCCTCACAAGAGCTTGTGCTACCCTTCCTGCCTCCTGTGCCCCAGCTCTGACTGCCACCACAGCCCCAGGGCTGCAAGCTGAAGCATTCCTGCAGAGCAGAGGTGTAAACCACCACACACTGGAGGCAAAGGGCATTCACGAGAGCTCTGCTGCATCCGAGCCATGGAGGCAGTGCAGCAGCACAACAGGATTCTTGAGAGTGTCAGAGGAGTGCTCATAACCACTTTCATCTGTCTTTCCTCTGCTCAGCCGCAGGCACCACCTCACTGAATGCACACACACACTCATATTGGGAACACAAAAGCTAGCATTGATAGTCAAGCTGCACACATGAGGAGAGGGAAGGGACAAAACTGTTGCTGGCCCACAAACTGTGAAATGCAGCCAATACGCTTGGTCACCGGGGCCTGCTGCAAACAGCACGATGATCAGTGGAAAATCCAAACCATCCAGTACAGAGTTTGTGTCTTTTTTTCTGCACGTTCCTCACCTTCACTTTTCCTCTCCTTCAGTTACCCTACAATTCATGCAGTAGGGTTCAGTTTCTCACAGTTGTGCTTAAGCTTCTGCAGGAAAAAATATGAGAACAAGCAAAAAAAATTGCAGCAGTTTTGGGACAATGGACACAAAAGTTTTTTGCCTCTGACAAAAACAGCAAGGAGAGAAATTTTTTTCCAAGCATTGCATAGGTTGAGAGAGTTCTGTACCTTTTTTTTTTTTTACCCTGGATTCTGGAGAGATGAAAGCAAGGTTTCAGAAAGAAAACCCTTACTTTTTATGCTTACAAAGACGTTGTCAATATTTCCTTTCAGAAAGTATTGAAAGTGACCTGGGGCAGGGATTGAGGGAGACATCAGGATATGCACATGTGCATGTATTTATTAGGTTATGCACTCATGGAAAACAAAGTCAGAAAATCCTGGGCAAGCCCCTAGCCTGGCAGCACCCAGGCAGGGGGTTGTCTCTTCCCACACAAAGTCCTTTGAGCCCATGCCAAGTGTTCAGGCTCACCCAAGGAGTCATATTTAACTGAGGATAGAGTCAGGATTTTCCAGCAGCTGTATGTGGAGCCAACTCAGTTGTCAGACAAAGCACACACAGGTCACCCGAGGCCTCACCTTCTTCAGACTCACAAGAGTAAGGATCCCAGCACCTTTTAGAGGATGCAGAGAATGTCAGCCACACCATCTCCCTTTCTCCAGCATGAGGGAGTGATGAAAACCAGTTGTTTGGTGTTTCCCAGCACATTTGGTCCACATTTGAGAGCTGGAGATTACACACCTTTTTTTCCTTATCACCACTGTAAGCTGCTTTTTTCCTGCCTGCTCTTTTCTTCCTTCCTTATTCAAAAACTTAGCAGTAGAGCCCACTGGTGTGTCTTACATACAGTATTTTAGATACATAAAAGTCACCACAAATTTTTAACAAAGACACAAATTTTCCTAAAGATTCGGGTAGATACGCCTGAGGGAAATCTTGTTATTTAGGTCACAATTAGAATTCTGTCACTGAAGAGAAGTTTTTCAAATCAGGTCATAGAGCCACCACATTACCTTGCATCAATCTGGTAAGCTGAGGACACAATACTGCTGTACAGCAGGCACTGGATATCAGGTCTTATTTTCACAGTGCCATAAAACACACGAACTGGTGTTACACGACCCAGAAGTAGAAAATTCGATTCTTTAGACCTTAGTATTGAATACAGGGTTGGGTTTTTTTCCCCCCCTCCCATGGTCATATAGCAGCTGTGGGGTTTCTTGTGGGGAAATTCACGGAAACCTCAGTGCATGCCTCGCCCGAGATGATTTATCACTTCCGCGCACAGTAGCTGTGCATATGTTATAACTGGCACCTGGTTTTTATGGGATGAGTACTGGGTCCTCTCTCTGAGGGATTTTTTTTCCTTGTCCATGATTGAGTAGAGGCGGGTAGTTGTACCTGTAGCAAGTTCAAGCAGATACTACGCGCATAAAGATGCTTATCATAGTTACAACAGTTAGTTAGATAGTTTCCGCTGAAACTGAGTCACCAGAGCTTCTCCAGAGTCACTGAAAAAGTATTACTGACAGTGGGTGTTCAAAGCACAGGATATGGCACTGCACAATCAGAAGTACTTGAGTAAGTGTGCAGTTTACACTGCAGCAGCACGGCAGTGGGCAATCAGGCACAGAACTGGGTCTGTCCTGGGCTGGCCCTCAGTCTGCGCCTTCTGCTGCCCTGGGATACCAAATCCTGGTGAGCAGCATCATGCCATCCAGGCTAGTTTGCTTTGGTCACAGACCAAATTATGGCTTTTGGACATTTAAAGAAAGAAGCTACTGGTGTGAAAATGCACAGTATCATTTGATGTCAGATAACACATATGTTCTCAGCATCCAGTAGACTCAGCATGAGTGGAATGTGCTCACCTGGTCCCAGGGTCCCCACTCACCTTCCCACAGAAGAATAAAAGAATGGGAGGGAATTTGCACTCTTTCCTGTTGTCTGTGCTGGGAAATGTAGCATCAGGCTAGATTTGCTTTAAGGTTGGTATTTTCTTTTCGGCACATTTTGTTTTGAACATTCACTGCTCTCTTGTCCTGAGGACAACCACTGCTGTACAACATGCTATCCCAAACATGCACAAATCCAGCTGGAAAACAGAATAGTTTTCGCTGCCAAACACACACAAGTTGCAACTTGCTTTCCTCCTTTCTGACTTTTCGTGTTATCCTCAAGCTGAAAAGTACAAAGGTAGGGTGCAAGGAGCTTCGCAGATGTGGCCATTGTAACTACCCACACAGTACCAGGCGAGGTCCACATAACAATGCACACTGTCACATTTTGTGACATGTATTAAGAGCAAAAAAGGCAGGGAAGACCGCACATTAAGTAATTCTCACTGCCTTGGCAGCCAGCATTGAAGGTTACAGCATTTATGGCTCTAGCCCTGACAAATGCTCAATCCAGGGCTGCAAACACTTGCAAGTATGAGTAATGAGAAACACTGAGACTGCTGAAAGGTCTGTACATGGGTGTCCAATCTGTTTTTCACAGGTCTCCAGAGCCTGTAGCTGAAATGTAGGTGAATTCCCTTTGGGCAATGCTTGCCCAAATCAGCAAGACAAACAAGTGCATCGCTCCTCAGCTCAGTGGGTTTTGCCTCCCAGAAGACCAGCCTGGAGACTGAGCAGATTGAGCCATCTGATATTCACCTGCTCCCCAAATGAGACAGCAAGAGACAGAGAGAAAAACAAATGGGACCCTATCACTGCTGAACTGATGTTATCTGCAGGCAGCTGTGCCTTTTGTGCAAAGAGCACACAGTGCCACAATTTGCAAATGTCTCTGATGAATTGCTGCTGTCTCTGCAGTGCATTGTAAAGAACTGTCTGCTCTTAATTACCAGGACTGCTTTTGAGGCAGTAATGCAGTAATGCCATCTACTAATGAGTTAACCTAGTCCACAGGAAAATTAACTTCACATTAGACAAAGCCTTCTCTACATTTTTCATGTAGCAGCATATGGAGGAAATATTGCATGGTGATTGCAGTTTTTACCTCAGGCTTCTTAAACCTGAAGCTGATATGTGTAGTGTGTGAGTATCATTAGAAAGGGGAAAGTAAAAGTACAGACGTACAGTATGTTTGAACACATCAGAACAGAGGTTCTGTTGCAGATCATCGTAGACTAATGGTTAGCCCTGAAAACAAAGCAGAGAAGTGATCTGGGGACTTGAGACCCGTACTTCAAAGAGAGTTAAGAAGCTGAAGACACTTCCGGAGACAAGACACAAAACCCAGCTCTGTACAATGTGTACATCAGTTCCAGTCCCCAGCCTGAACATTCTCATCTTGACACAGTTCTTCTAAAAAGAACACCTACTAGTAATTGTAAAGCATTAATGAATTCACCTTCTTTTCCGGCTGAACATGGACTGCTGGTACTAAGGGTTTAACTTGATCTGTTGTACAGAGATAGCGGTAAGCACAGTGAGAACCCTCATTCCTTTTTCAAAAACTGATTGTTCCAAAGGTTTGGCTTTGGGCTTGCATTACATGCCCCTTCACATTGTACAATGTGAACAGTTTCAAGTTTTGCATTGTGAACGATACTGTGTCATAAAATCCAGTAAGCAAGCAATTAAAAGATGCTGCCTTATGAACTGGCATTACCACTTTCACTTGTTTGGAAACAGTTGTGTTACCACCTTTTTCCCCTCTAAATGGCAAAAGAAAGTCCTCAAGAATGCCCGAAATGTTTTCTGTTCTCCATATTTTTCTCAGTGAATTCTTCACTTAGGTTGGTTTTTGGGCTGGGTTTTCTGTGGGTTTCCTTTTTTTTGGGTGGGGGAGGGGAGGAGGCAGTGGGGCTGATTACTGTAGGAACCAAATAAACTTGACGTGGCTGGTACGCAAGGTGCCAGACAGGAGTCCCTTGCTAGATCAGAACAGGCCATTAGGCCAACTGCATTTTTTATATCTACCACTACATCAGACCATTTTCACAAGGCACCATATCCTAAGTCCCCTGTCCTTTCTGCAGCTTGCAGTATTTATGCAGGTCTTTTTCTCTTCCCAATGCTTTCCAGAAGACTGGCCCCTGCTTTAACCTTTGGGAAGTTGCCTGTGTGTACTTTGAGCAGGATAGCACACGAACACTGTGCAAGCACCAAGGATGGCCGAGTACAGTCTCAGCCCTTGCTAGCTAGACAGGACACTAGGACAGCTAGTATTTTCCCAGGTTAACATCATGAAGATTAACCTCTTAATTCTTGAAATATTTTCTTTGTTGGAAACTACAGATTATGTCCCCTATGACAAGAATCTGACATAGCTGTGCTTCTGGCAAACTGCCAAGGATTATCTTGACACCTGTGTTATGTGCCCAAAAGTGATTCAAGTTTACTACCCAGTGACTATGGCCCAGACTATCATCTTACACCTGTTCCACGTTGGATTGTTTCCACTGCCATCACTGCTGTCTCACCAGCTGTAATTTTTTGTCTAAAGAGTAACCTGTGCTATATAATTTTCGAAGGACGTTCTTGCATTTCTAGTTCAAACAAAATCAAAATGTATATCCTTACATTAACAGTGTTTCCCTGTGCACTACTTTTTTATCCTTAGCACATTTTTGCTGTACTTTATATTCCGTTTTTTCAGACATGGTCCCATATTTTTTTATCATCCAAATTTCTGTCCTTCTTTTGTGGGGAGAAGAGTATAATGATTAGGTAGAATATGGTTTCTCTGATATTTTAGCACCAATCTCACTTTTTAAACTTTGGACAAGTTGAAAATTACTCAGGGAAAAAAAAAAAGGCATAATCCAATTAAAAACAAATATACATGTTTTTATTGGGTTGAGCTATATTGAGTATTTTTACGGAAAACTGGGAAAAGTCTAAAGTGCAACTGCAGCACATGAATACATGCTGTTAATAAAACAATTGCTTCTATTTAATAACAAAAAAGGTAATCCAATGAAACAAAAAATAAATTTTTATCCTGATATGTAGGATTTGTCAATGTGATATATGGAATTCTTACACTTATGCCAGTACTTTCTACACATTCCAGGCAGGACTGTAATCCTATTCTACACGGTGACTACAAAAATGTCTGCCCCGAAGGTGTCACACTATATCACACCGATGACAATCCAACATCTGCTGTTAAAAGAGGCCTTTTATATCAGTGTGATCTAACCAGTTCACACCAGTCCATATCTTTCCCAGTGTTCTCCTCCCCCACCCCCCGAAAAAAAGGACAGAAAATTAGTTTTGGGGAAGAGTGGACTGTCCAATGAGGCACACCTTTCTCTGTGCATGGAACAAAACAGAACCAAGGAGCTGCCTCTGTCAGCAACCAGCCCATGAACAATGCATCACAAACTGGCATCCCACTCTTTTGTACTCAGAGTGTCACAGATTTCAGGTAAATTACCTCAGCTACCTGGAGGTGTGTCAATGACTAAAGGGCCATCATCAGCCAGCTGTCTTTTTTCCTTTTGCCTTGATCAATTGCAAAGTCATCTTTAAAATATAAAGCACTCACAAATTCCCTACCATTTTGTTCTTTTGCTGCCTGGCCCATATTCTTCAAATTACCATCTCTAATATGCAGCATAATCTCCTTCAGTTAGTTCCTTCTTTGATCATAACATGATCCATCACAAAGTCAACCACGTAACAACTTGCCACTGAATTGTGCAAATGCTGCTGACTCTGTTGCAGAAAGCTTTAGTGCCACTGCAGAGGCTGATCTTAAAAATCTGCACCACTGTCCCCAAAAATTCAGTAAAAACATTCTCACAGATTTCGAAGCATTATTCAAGCACCACACTGCCCAAAAGCAACATGGGGAAGGAGGGTAATGGTAAACCTCACTGCGTGAGTACCTGCCAATTTTACTGACTAGCTGGAACCCTCTGGAAAAGGACTACACTAACATTTGTTTGTCATTTATTAAAGCTAATATCTAGCAGAGAGAGCCCATACTCTGACCTTGGGAAGAAATAGGGATGATGCTCTAAGAGGCCTTTCTTGTAGGAACTCATTTCTACGCCCTGTGCAAGGGTTTGTTTTGGTGTTTTCCAACACAAAAGTGAAGAAGTATTAATAAAGCCTTTGAGTAGCCCCTCCTGGCAGGAATTTTCACAAGTAGTATCTGGGGCAGTGATTGGACAGGGAGGCAAATCACTACCATGCTCACTGCAGCTCTGCTCCCTTCTGATGGGAGTGCTCCTGTCATTTCTCAAGCAGGTGCAGGTCATAGTAATTTCAAACAAACTGCTCCAACCGTACCAACAAACTAGATTCCAGCTCAAGGCCAGCAGCCTGGCAAAATGCCACCATTGATGCACACGTAGTCATATACGTACGTGGCTGCTTTCCTCTGTAATGCTTATGGTGGAGCATAGCTGTTGCATAAACTTTTAATAGGAGGGCAGGGATTTACTTCCCCCTCTGGTCTGCGGCACACTTTTCTGCTGTTCTGTGATGTACTTTGACTAATCATTTCTTAGTCGTCTAGGTGCAGACCTTTAAAAACACTAGGAGCTCTCAGTCCCCCTTTTCAATTGCAAACGATTCATTTTTGGTGAAGTGTGGCCTCCCTATTCTTCTGCCAGCCGTTGTGTTTGTGAAAGGACCGTCTCAAATTTCTTGTGTGGGAGCAGCTGTTGCTGGACCAAGGCAGCCTTTTCAGAGCCCTGCCGCAGCCGCTTTTCACTTCTCCTCCTCCTCCTCTCCTTCCTCCCTCCTTTTGTCTCCTGCAAAGCAAGAGCCCCTCTGACCCTTCGCCTCCCTCCAGCCTCCCTCCTTTGTCGGCCGCTGCAGACAAGTTCCACCCTAAATCAAGCATTGTCTCCATCTCCAGAAGCCAGCACGTGCCCACATCCCCCTAATCTTTTAATTTCCCCCCAGGAAAAGGCAGCTGTTAGCGATACACGCAATGCACAGCTGTCAGCTGGGGCCTGCCGCCTGCCTGCACTGAACAATGAGGAAGGCAGCGCGGGGACCGAGGAGAAGTAATATCTACATATATGTGCCTTTGGCAACAGTTGGCAGCACGTGCTCTGAAATGCGGCATTGTCAGAAAAAACACCCCTGCCTTCCCCCGCCGCTGCTCCGCACACGTATGAGCTTGAACTTTGGCTGATTTCAGAACAAAACACCCGGCTTCAAAGGGCAGGACTCCCCGGATAGCTGCATTATACCTTCGCTGCTGAAACAATCCCCCGCAAAATTACAGGGTTTGAAAAGGACAGGCCTCCAGTAGCCTGGCACGTGGTTCACCCGTTCTCGTCTTTTACACACCAGTCATTTGAGAGTTTTGTCCTGGAGAGAGAGCAGAGTAAACAATCTGGAGGGGCAGAAAAGACCTATACATCACGATTTTACCTTTTTCCCCGGCTGATGAGGAAGGCCTACGTTTCTAAGCAAAGCAGGGATGTATGTGTATAAAGTGAGATAAAGTGTGTGTGGCCGGACTGGTGAGCTCGCTACCTTAATGTGCAAGGGACAGTCACTTCAGATCAAGATGAAGAAAAAGGTGGTGATTTAGTACCAGAAAAAGGCAAGGCATAATTGCGTCTGCACAAATATAAGCACAGTTGCATGCCAGATTTCTACCTTCAACTACAGCAAATATGCACAAAAATGATAAATTGCACACTGCAGTCATTTTCCAGTGCAGGTGCCACAAGTGAACTTGCAAACATAGTAGTTACAAATCCCAATTAGTGTTGTAAATGTACCTGCCTCTTCCCATGTACCATGGTGCATGTAACTCTACAAAAATCATATCTCTGTGCTCCTGACAAAACACAGAGTTTCTTAAGGAAATTCATTTTGCAAATGTATGTGTTATGGAGAGGGTATATAAAAACCTCAAACCCTTAAAACTGTTTCATTTCCTTTTCCCATGTAGATTGCTTTAAAGTATGCATGTATGCCTGTCACCAGCCTTCTGGCTAACCATTAAATGGGCATTTGATTGATTTCTACACGCAGTGGCTCCCGAAGGCTAAGCGTTTAAAAGGAACTGTCTCATCTGTTGCTTTTGCAGAGATGTCTTGCATAGCTTCCTCTCTAAGTAAGGGAACAAACAAGCCTCACTTCCAAACCTTTCATCAACATAACCTTTTTGGAGTCAAGTGGACAATTCTGGGTTTGCTTCACCACTCTCAGTCATTTCACATGATAAGGAATAACTTCTGTGTTAGTGGTGCATATTCCCCAGCCTGCTCTGTACACGCATTTTTACTTGCTTTATCTTACCTGGCCTGTAATTTAAAGGACTTAAAAGATACCCTGTGCTAAGCAGACCATATGGCATATGGTACACCTGACCCGAGCTTAGCACCTGCTGAGCACACTGTGGGCGTCACAGGCTGTTTGATACAGCACTCCTGGCCAGAGGGCAGAAACATATCCATGTATTTGCATGCTGGATGGAGGCCACTGGTGATCTGACACAGCATCCTGGCAGTTCTTCCAAGATTAGCGAATCTGTAGAAAGCAATAGGCTTAACCAACAAAGGAGGCACCACATCGCAGGGACCTATGCATACACAGACACCTCAGGGATCCTAATAGGCTTGCCCTGATGAACAGGGATCTTCAACAAATGCTAACGTGCTTTGAGTGGGGAATGTCAGCATTAATCATTTGCATGCAGTCAGAGTTTTCCTAAAGTACTCAGACAAATCACAAAGAGACATGTTTTGATACCACTTAGGCGAATATAAATGCCATCCTGACTTACCCCCATGTAGAGCTAATAAGAGCAGGAAGCAACATGCAGTCAAAAATAGCTGTCTCAAAATAAAAGTAGTAGACATGAACTAGAAAGAGAATGCATGAAACTTTAATACTCATAAGGGTTTAGCAAGCATGAGCCTGAAGAGTGGCCTGCAAGATCTGACCTTTCATTCACTGCTGATTCTGCTGGCCCATGACTCTCTTTATATGCCAACTGGTCCATTCAGCCTGTATTTTTAGTGCAAAGGTCTGTGAGATTTACAGAGCAGAAATAGCATGCAGAAGTATCAGGAGATGCTACCGCTAGGTGATTTGCATGGCAAAATCTCATAGCAGCAACAGCAGCCTTTGTCAAAGCAGTCTAGGTATCCAGCAAAGGCAGGAGACATCTTGTTGGTCCATGTGGGATTTGTAGCCTCTAACACTGGGCAGCTGGACAAACACAAAGAATGGAGCAGCCAAAGGGATTTGTCTCTCTTACAGTGCTCAGGGAGGAAAATTCATCATGCATGTGATCAGCAAGGGGACATTTGTTGCAGACAGGGTGGTGGTGGTGGTGTCCTCAGCAGTGACTGGCAAGCTATAGAGGAGCTCAGTCTTGCACCAAGGGCAGAATTAGACCTTGTGCAGAGCTAGTGCTACCTGCAGTGCTATGGATATCAGTGGGGACACTGAAGGGTTTCTCTTTTCCAGGAATTCTCTAACAGACTTTGGAATTGCCCAGTTTAGAAGATTTCCATTTTCTGGTGTGCTGCCTCTCAACAGCATGCCTTGATTAACTCATTTTAAATAAATTTGGCAGTAATCTTTCTGTCTTCATGTTGGAATGTTATCAAATGAAAAACAGAGTTGTTATCTTCTTTCATTTGTAGCTCTCTCTCCTGTTACTGGAATAAAAATTATCTGGCTGGGAGGAGGTTGTCAGTCTGGAACTGCCTTTATGTTCATGGCTAGAAGAATCTCATTGTTGCTTAGGCCCGGGCATGCTGATAACCCTCTAACAGAGATGTGTTTTTCCTTATGTATCTGCAAACCTACCCCTGACAGCAAAGGAAAAGCTCAGCCTCACAGGACAGGCAGTTTCTTCATTTGCAGCACCACTGAGGCTCACTGTCAGGGGTTTCTCATCAGGCCACAGAACAGATTCTCTCAGGATCTGCCCGTGCACGGGGCTGGGATACAGGTGGGCTCCCCTGAGCCGTGCGGGGAGCCCAGCTGGGAGGTCCTTTTCGTGCCTTGCTCCTCCGTATGGTAAATCTGTGGCGAATTGAGCCATGAGTGAGTGCCCCAGGCTCCAGTCTAGCCTCGAACTACCCCGGCTCCATCTGTCACCCTATCTGGGGCACCTTTGCTGCATGATTGGCACAGGGCTTGAAAAGGCAGCACAAGACGGGCCATGTGGCAACCCTGCCGATGGGGAGGGGGCGGTGGGGGAGCAGGATGAAATATTGTGACAGGACACTTCAAGCCCCGGCTAATCACAGCTGCTGAGGGCTGAAGAGTGCTATACATCCCCTCGTATCAGGCAGCGCATTCCTGGCAACATTATTAATTCAGAGGAGTCCCTTTAATTTGAAGCAGAGATTAAGACTTTCCCCGGTTGGCCTCACTGCGGCTGTAAAGGCAACAGGCAGGGCTATTGTAAGGCCATTAGGGAAGAACAATAGGACGCTGAAAGGGGGATGCGGGTGAATAGGGGACCGAGGGCTGGCTTGTGCCAGAGGCCGGCTCGCCTCATTACGGGAGCGGCAGATGGAGCGTGGCCGGGTTGCTGGGCAGAGTCGGGGCTGGCAGCTGGCGGCAGCTCCCCCGCACTGCAGCGCATCCCCGCCGCACCCCGCCGCGGCCTGCGCTCAGCCAAGGCGCAACAGGTGGATGGAGACTGGCGCCCTTACCAGCAAAACCCAAAATTAACAAACAAACAAACAAACAAAACAAAAAACAAACAAACAAACAAACAAACAAAAAAAGGCTTCCCTTCAGGCATTCCCGAACTCTGTCGAACAGGCATCAGGATGGTGTGGAAAGCACACTCTCTTGTCCTATTCACGGTCATGTCAGTCTATGCAGGCATTGGTTCCTTCTCAACAGGGATAAATGACAGCAGAAACCTGGTGTCTGGGCAGGAGATGGTGTTATGCATTCCGGTCATTAGTCACGGTCAGGAACCTGATTTATCTAACTCCTCACTGGATTTTTAGAAGTGCCCATTGGCTTTACTGTCTTCAGAGGAAATTCCCTACCTTATACTGACCAAGATTTTTCTTTTCCTTTACATTATTGAACTCATGGGTATGTCATACCTGAGAGGAGTGATGAAAGTCCAGCCTTGCAGTTCACCAGACGCTGTGGCATGTGCCAACCCCCAGCAAGGTGACCTCTGCAGCTCCCTGACAGCCCCTGCCACCAAGCCCGCTCAGCTCTCTCTCCAGCTGGGGAGCAAGGAAAAAAGTCCTGCTAAATATCCCTAGAAAGCATCACAGAGCCAGTACCTTTTTTTATTTACAAAGTTGGTGAAAAAATCACATTTTTCTTCCAGTTTTGCCATACTCAAACCCCAAGAGCTTGTGAAGTAATGATTCTGGCAATCAGACCTCCTGACTGGGGGCCTGACAACCACCAGGAGAGGCAACACTCTCCCCTCTCCCCAGATGTGGCACAGGGGCGAGTGTATGGAGAAACCTGTTCCAATTTGATCGTCCCCTGACACCCTGGAGAATGTCACCCAAAAGATGCTGCTGAACATCACAACAAAAGTAATTTTATAAGCATCTGTTGTTTTATGGTTGGATCTCTCAAAGTTGTTTAAAACGCTTTTGTGCACTTCTAAGTCCTTCCCTCTATAGAGGAGAAACTCCCACAACCTGAGGTAAGATTGTGGCTGAGTAACCTGCCATGGTCCCAAGTGAGAGCAGGACACACAGACCAGGCACTCTGCCTTTAAGTAACTGATGTCCCCTGGTCTTTATGTCTATGTTCCCTTCCGTTTCATGGCCAAGCATGTAATTGTCGATTAAAGAACAACTGCAATTTCTTCTGTGGAAAAATAATTTTAGGAAACTGTGGAGAATATTTTTAGTTGCAGGGGTGGAAACAAGGAGAAGGAGCCGGCAGCCTGTCAGCAAGTCACTTTGTGCAGACCATCATCAGGCACTCTTTGAACCACTCACCCTACACAAAATGCTCTTTGACCACAGTAGGGTTATTAAAGGTGACAGCTGCAATGCAGCATGCAGAATGAGGCCACAATATTCAAAGCAATACTATTTAGGCCTTCTGTGATCATCTTTTCATTCTCTGCACCACAGAACACACACCTTAGTTTCTTCTATCTTACCTGAATTTTTTATTTATACGTTACGTAAAATTATCACAGTATATGGCCTTCAGTTCATTCAGGGTGCAACTCTGTTTTCATAAGAAGAATGCATCAGAAATTATTATGAAAATTAATTTGATTCCTTTTATTTTTACCACTGCTGAGATGTTGTCTTTATTTTGATTTCTTATGGGTCCAGTGAAGACTAATCCAATCCTGCAGCACAGTGTTCACTCCCATGTAGCTGCAGCTGCTTGTAGGGAGCTGTTAAGTGTGGCACAAGGTGTCTAGTGGCAAAAACAGAAGGCAGGGTCTGTTGTCTGCTTCCACTGGTTTTGCCATTGAAGAGACCACAGCTGAATGAGGCTCACTGACAGGGTAAGTTGTGAAGACTGTCCGGAGTCTGAGCTCAGACCCAGCTGTGAAGCACATCTCTGAGTCAGATTCAATTTTACAGATATAGACATGGTCAAGTCTAACCTTCCAATTGCAAACACAATTATTCTACACCCACAGAAACAAACAGTGGAAGGACCCAATGTTCAAATATAAACTTCTGAGAGCTGAGACACCTGATCTGTATGAATTTGTTGACAGCCACGGTACCTTCTCGAAGGAAAGACAAAAAATCCTTTCTAGTTATTTAGACAGAAGCAGATGATTATACAACCCATTCTCAAATATCACAATAATTTAAAAACAGTAAACAGTTGAGCAAACAGGCAGATTTAATTCCATAAGCAGATGCAAAGTGGGAAAGCAAAGCTTTCATATGTGCATCTGCAGAGGTTTTGTCCTGTGTCAAGACCAGTGTTATTTGTTATTTGCCCATCTTAGTGGTTTTGAAATGTGCTGCTTATGATTTGCAAAGCCTGTCAGAAAATTGAGAGGAAAATAGGAGGAGCTGTAAGAAGTCTTGCTCTGCAACCAACCGATGCTCTAAATCCATTTTCTGCATAAAGACAAAGTCTGGGCAAGGAAGGATCTAGCTGTCAAAGGGAGTTAAACCTGCTGCAGAAAGCTGGATAATTTAACAAGTAGAGAATCAGTAATCGTTGCAGTCTTTTCACAGGAGACTTTTTAACTTCATATTTGGAGCAATCCTTTTGCTTGGTTTCAAGCACATTTGAGATAGGTCCCTGGAGTCCTTTCTGTCTTTCTGTTGCAAAACCAGTATGTTTATTGCTGTTCATAATAACTCGGGGGTTCAAACCATCACTGCCAGGAGCTGTAGGCTGCTTAAACTGGCCATTTAGCAACAGCCTTGCACCTACATTCCCCCACCTTATAATTTGCTGTCAACATTAATTCCCTGAACAGTGAGATTGGAGGGTCTGAAGAGTAAACACTTTGATTGCCACTGGAAACTCATGGGATATGGGGAATAGTGAAAAATAACCACCTGGCTCTGACACTGTGCTCCCAGCACAGGGCTCTGTGTCCGTCACTGTGGGTGAGTTCATGCCTCCAACGACAGCAGCTTTGCTCTCTGACCCTGCAGCAGATTCCCAAATGCCAGCAAACACAAGAGGCAAGGCAAAGTCAACACACACACTAGCAGTGTCAATAGAGAGCTTCTTTCTGAGGAGGAGGCACGGGCCACAGGGTTATACTGCTCTTTCCATGATGTATTTGAGCCTGTGAGCCCTGACAGAAGTGCTAGCTGCTGAGGGGCAGTGTTGTGACTGTGTGTATACACTGCACAGCAATTCTCGGGAGGGCAAAGGGCAAAAATGCTGAAGACAGAGGAGATGAGCCACATCTCACAACTCTGCAGTCTCTTTAAAAACATGGAGGAAGGTCAAGAACTGCATGTGAATGTGTTTGATAAAAGATGCACACAGCCCACCTTAAAAACCCTGTGAAGTATTTAGGTGACTCTGTTGTTCTTACAACCTGAAAAGCTTAAATCAAGCATTTATGGTTTGATTCACAGAAATTAAGATAAACAGAGAACTTCTAACCAAAGTAGCCACAGCCCTATGTGCCACTTAAGCATTTCTACAGAAAAATCCCTGTTTGCTCCCTTCATTTGTGCATGAAAATGATTTACACTTTTAGCTCTGGATGCAGTGACTGCAAATGAAGGCATGCCTTTCACAGGTGCTCTTTACATGTTTATGGGACATGGTGTTCACTTTTTTAAAATACAGTCCTAGGTCAGTGGACTGAAGGAGATTGGTCACTGCCAAGGGCTTTAAAATGTGTTTTGTCATTAAAGGTTACTTTGACCCAGTGTGTCCTCTAACAAGGCAATAAGATCAACATAACTGTCGGTCCTGTAATGCTTTTTCATGAGGCTGCTCAGAGTGAAACAAGGGGCAATTAATTTCTACCTGTGGAAAATAAACTGTAAAGCCAGAAAAACAATCTTATTATGTAAAACCTCATTTGAGAGAGTGTTTGCCATGTTCTTGTGTTTCAGACTAATTACATGAGACTAAAGGAGATACATTTATTCTGGTCCTAGTTTCCAAATGTCAAACTGTGCTCCTACCATTTTTTTTGAGCAAAATTCATAAGTCACTTCAATCCATTTCCCGTATGATTGGACTACTCACTTTCAAGAAGAGAATTTCCTAAGAATCACAATTTGCAGAAATAAAACCATTTTCTAAATTATATGTATTTAGCAACCTGGACAAAAATGAGAAGTGGGCCCATGAGAACCTCACAAAGTTCAACTAGTCCGGGTACAAGGTGCTGCACCTGGGTGAAGACAATCTTAGACGTAAACACAGAGTGGGAGAACAACTCATGGATAGCAGCCCTGCAGAGCAGGACTTGGGGTTTATCATGGATGAAGAGCTGGATGTGACCTCAGCTGTGAGGTTGCAGTCCAGAAAGCCAAGCGTGTCCTGGGCTGCATCCAAAGCAGGGTGGGCAGCAGGGCCAGGGAGGGGATTCTGCCCCTCTGCTCTGCTCTGGTGAGACCCCACCTGGAGTGTTGCACCCATCTCAACATGAGAAGGACTTGGACCTGGTAGGGTAGATCCAAAGGACACCACAAAGATGATCAGAGGGATGGAGCATCTCTCCTACTAAGACAGGCTGAGAGGAAGAGGGCTGTTCAGTCTGAAGAAGGAGAAGGCTTCAAGGAGACCTAACTATGGCCTTCCAGTACCTAAAGGGGGCTTATAAAAAGGAAGAAGAGGGACTTTTTATAACACCAGATAGTGACAAGGCAAGGGACAATGGTTTTAAACTAAAAAAGAGCAGGTTTAGGTCAGCTGTTACTTTTTTACTCAGAGGGTAGTGAAGCTCTAGAACAGGCTGCCCAGAGAAATAATCGATGCCCTATCCCTGGAAGTGTTTAAGGCCAGGTTGAATGGGGCTCTGAGGAATCCGGTCTAGTGAAAGGAGTTTCTGCCCACAGCAGGAGGATTGGAACTACATGATGTTTACGGTGTCTTCCAACCCAAACGATTCTGTGTGGGTTCTATAATTCTAGACAGTAGTTCTGTAATTCTACTTGCACTTGGCCTGCAGGACAATCTGTGGATCTCAACAAGAAGTATCATGCATTTATTCCTCCATTCCACTCTGAGAACAGAGCCACCCATAATGCTAGTGCAATTTACATGTAACAGTACATTTTCAAAAAAGGTTTCCACACACAGTTTTAAAGAATTGCTGCATGCATACTTGTGCCTTTTTACAAAATGTGCACAAACCTGCAGTTGATCTTTCGATAATCTACATCTGCAAATATGTGCATCTGTGTGTCCCTAAAATCAGCTTGTGCACCTGTACTCTAGTGAACATCACGGTAGAGCTAATGAAGATTCCTTGCAAAACCCATCTTGTGAAGGTGAAAAATTCATACTGGTAAGGCCCTGAGAAGCTGGTTGATCATGTATTGTGATTTTTTAGAGAACGCTGGCTAAGCTGAGTGTCAGGTTACAATTCACATCTGTATTTTTTCTGAGTATATTTGGTAAATTCAAGGTCTATATAAGTGTACGATATTTTTGACCGACTGAAGTTCCTTGAAAACAATTTTGCTTTCCTCACTGGCTGCTTTCCCCAAGAAGGGGTGAGCCATGGATGCCTCCTCTCTCCATTTGATAAGCCTTGAGTGGGCATGAGAGCTGTGTCCAAACCCGTGAAGTTCAACAGGAAGCTGGACAGACCTTCACAGGGGGCAGAGTGGCAGGTTTTACAGTTAATGCTGCAGAACTTCAAAGGGCGTTACTGTAGTTACTGAGGGATTGACCTCCAAATTCACATTTACAAACAGCTTCCAAACACATGGTAATCCTGCGGCTTACACAGTAGGTTCAGCACCTACTGCCCTGTGCCATGGTGCTACGCTGAGAAGGCTTTAATGAAGAAAACAAGGAGAGTCCTTTGTATTTTGGATCCAGCCCTTGCAATGTGTTTTGTGCCTGAAAAGTCAGCACTGGAAACAATCATTGGGATGTGAATGATGATGGCCCTGCTGCCCCAGTATCCTGAGCAGCACACTGTCTGTGGCCAGTACCTTCTGTAATTGCAGAGGGTTATTTTGCAGCATGTTACTAAACAAGCACCAGCTTCCCTGTGTGCTTGCAGAAGAGGAATCCAAGATTTGTTTTCCTCCTCTCATGATCATCAACAGGCATTGTTTTCACAGGGATCTCGAGTAAAGGGACAAACAAGGATGCAAATTGTGCAATTTTCACAGTATTACTACTTCTGTTGTTTCCCTCAGCTGCCCGAAACCTCTCTTTCTCTAAAGAGAAAGGAACATCTCCGGACAGTTTGTACATAAACAGGGCTGTGCAGGGTTAGATGAGCAAAAGCTGAGCTGAATATTGTAACTAGATGCTGTCCTAGTCATCAGTTAGTGTGGGAGGTGGGAAGCTGTTTTCCCTCTGCAACCATTGCTGCTGTTGGGGGTTTATTTATCAGCACTTTGTATCCAGGAATAATAAGCTGCTCATTGAAAAACGGTTACTGTTTTCTAGCTCTCAGCATGCTGTCCCAATTTATTCCCACCCTCCATCCCCATTCCCGCCCTTTTCCCCCACCATACCCCTCCCACCTCCACACCACCCTCATCTCTTGGACACAGCATCTTGCCAGGAGAAAGTCTTGTCATTGACCCAGGGTGAGACTGAGACTTCAGCAGAGTACAAGAGTAGAAGGGAATGGTATCTTTCTTTCACACCAAAAAGTAAAGTCAGCTCCAAGTACTTTCCAAATTGGTGGAGACTAATAAATATAAACATTATTTCTCAGGGCCCTTCACAAATGCTGAACACACTCAGTGGGATTGAGTGATAAACAACAATGCTGGCGAGTTTGCATTTGGTCTGCTGTAGCAATAACATGGTGTCCTGCCAGCAACAGCACAGAATGCAATGCTGGGAGAGCAGGAAACTAGCTGGAAAGAAAAAAAAATATGCAAGGCTTGCCCTTTATGCTTTGCTGATGGAGAAAAATAAATAAAGAGCACAACCTTTCACAAAGGGCTGACTCTGGGATCACTCTGAAGGGCTGCACCGTGCATGAATCAGTACAGCAAGAGGTGAAGGCTCAACTGCTGCTCAGAAAATAGCCCCTCAGCAAAATGGGCGCTGGTGTTTTATCTCTTCATTACTAATCCTGCCACATAGATCTGATATCATAATCCCTTTCCTTCTTTTACGTCTTAATCTCTTCCCCAGCCTCCAATCAATAGTAAAAGTACATTGGCCAAAAGGATGGGAAACTAGATTTGGCCTAAAGAGGCCAGTAGCTAAATGAGCAGGCTCTGATTTCCTAGAAGGCGTAGCATCCTTCCCTTTTGTAAAGTTGTTTCTGCTTTAAACAGTAAAAGCAAGAGTGCAAGCAAGACAAGTCAGGGCTGAGTATGGGCTTTCTATTTTTAAACAATTGCTCTCAAGACACTGACCAGTTTGTGGCTAATTCCTTGCTCCCAGAGGTCAAGGGCTAGGGAAAAATACCACTACCCATCTTGCATGAGTCTATGGGCTGCAGGATAAGGAGGGAGAGAGGTAGGAAAGGTGGACAGTGCAAGGCAGGAGAGGGCCAGCACCGCTGGGCTGCCAATATGCAAAGCACTTCTCAGTCATACTCCTACAGGCCCGTGGCACTTCAGGCAGCCTCACAGGGAACATGAGGATCTTGGAGAGGAGACCTGCCAGCATTAGTTTCACACTTCCCTGCAGGCCAGCAGTGCAAATGCTTGAATCAGTACTTTTTTAGTGCTGTGGCAGGAGGAAAAGTTCTCCCTGGGGTCACACCAAAGCAGTGGTGCTTTTTCTCAGTACTGCTCTCAAGACATTGGGAAATTTGTCCTGTGAACTTGCACAGTCATACGCTCACTGCATTTGAATAAACATTGTTCTTTTCTTGCTTGGATTAGCTCTGCTCACTGAAACCACATCCACTTTTTATGCTGGCTGCCTGTACTGTAAACTAACACAGACATGTCAAAAAAAACCTCAGAGGCCCTTTATTGAGTAACCTGCAAGTTACTTTCTTCTTCCCCATTCCAATACGAAGAGATGATAATGTCCTGTGAGGAACTACCACAGAACTCTCATTTTCATTTTTGCCTTCTCTGACCCTCTTCAGCCCACAGCATCTCTCTGTTTATACTTCCTACCATCTTACTGTAACATTCAGCTATCTCCCCCTCTCAAAACAGCCATAACAGCTTTTCCTCCCTTTTCTAATGACAACTGCATTCATGCTTCGCTCTAACCTCACTGGCGTAGCACGTACCTCTCTCAGTGTGTGGTGAGCCATCTGAGCATACACAAGCTATCACCACCTCTTCAGCTTGTGGAGCTGTGAATATTGAGGCTTGCCGTGGCAATAGGGTGCACAGGAACACTGGTGCTTCCTTGCAAGCTGACAGACAGAGTCTCTGTCTCCATACTCCATGGGCTGCCATTCACACTCATTTGACGTGAGTCAGACTCACCTCCTGGTAAAGTCCCATATTTGCAGCCCATAAGCAACGTACAAGAGAGAAATCCAGCACTCAGAGATGGTAGCCAGGTGGGAACAGTCAGTGAGACTTTGTTACGAGAAATGTCATAAGGTTTGTGGTCTTCCTTGCAAAGAAATATCAACCTAATTTTGGTACCCACCAGGGTTTTCATGACCTATAAGAAGATTGTTTTTTAAGTGGCAATTATGCTTGCAACTCTTCAGATGGGCATGGCTAAGTGAGTCTTTCTTGGCCCAGAGAGCAGGTGAATTGGCTTACTATTCTGTCCCTTAAAAACACACTTCATGTGTACAAGATGTAAGTCATAATAATGACCTGTTCATCAGCAACAATCAAAAATGCCTCACAAGAAAAATCCTGTCAGCAAAGGTCAGCATATTGCTATTTACCAGGCTGCCCAAAGAACAAGCTGTACACATAACAAATGCTATACTGCCTCCATAAATAGCCAGGTAACAGCCGTGGAGACCACAGGAACGCTGGCATGAGGGAGAAATCAGCCTTTGTCCCAAGCCTCGAGGAGAAGAGCTTCATAATGGCTTTTTGCATGTGCCCATGGAGTTCACACAAGGACAAGAGGGGTAAGGCATCTGTGTAGCTGGCTATGTGGAAAGACTTTGTTAACAGTCTCCGCCCTAGGTCGTTTATAAAGGCAGATATTTGGGGTAGTAGTTAGAAACTGAGAGTAGGTGACAGGGCGTACACTGGTATTTTTCTCTTTGATTAATGGGCTTATACATACAGGTTAAAAGAAGAGTTGCTCTTGGAAACAACTCAATACGAGATAGAGGCTAGCTTGAATGAGACAGCAGTGTGTCTTGTTGCCTACCCTGCAAATATTGTCACTCAGTCTACACCAGAAAAACATGCACCAGGCTCCGTGCCTTGACATTCTCTTTGCTCCAGCAGTTTTTTGTTTCCTGTGCAGCAATGGGATTGAAGAAAAATCACCACCTCCCATAGCAGTTGTAAGATCCCTTTTCAGAGGCCCTTCACTTTCTCCTCCAAGTGCTTTTACAGGCTCTCACATTGCTGAAAGCTTTCATTACATTGCCAAGGTGTCACAGGTGCAGTGGGAGTTTCAGACGAAGCCCATTAGAGAAGCCCTACTGCTGAGCCACAATGATACCCTTGCATTCTAAACTCCTGCTCAGAGAGGAGCCTGGCTGCAGTTAAATCCAGTCTTATCCCTAGACTTTGTCACAGCTTAAATAACTTTGTCCAGCAGGATTTAAAGATGGCAAATGAGATACGTTTATATAATATGAATTATTTATGGTTAGACAAAAGATCTTGACCAGAATTATTTACTACACAGTATAAAAACTAAAACTGTTAGAAAGATAGGATAGTGCACTATATCAAAGCAGTTATATTAAAGCAATTATATTAAAGCAGGCAAAAAGAAAAAATCATTAAATACAGATTGATGTAACTAACCTATGTCAACACTTGTGGGCAGGTCTTTCTCCCAGCCTTGAGGAGCGTCCTTGGTGGGCATCCCCTTACCAAGGGAAGAAACTCCATGAACATACTCCAAGAAGGAATATGTTAGAAGAAACTAATGTATGAAAGTGGACTGGACTTTGATAGCGTAAAGTGACATAACTCGCAGTCATACGTCTTCCAGTCGTCTTAGCGGATTATCTGCCATATCTTTGTCTCACTATCAGGATGTTAATTCAGGGTTAGTTAGCCAGACTGCTTTTAGCATAATTCAGCACCAAAACAACACATGGCAAAGGTGCCACATCAACAGAGTTCAATGCTCCTCCTGCAACTCTGTGAAAGATAACCAGAAATCCTGAAGATGCATTCTGGGAAACGGGCATTGTTTCCACATAAAATACGGCTTCCCTCACATACGTACAGAAATTTTTCAGCTTGTACATCTTCTACAAGATTTTTGGCTTGCCATGGTATTTAGGGAGCATCAACAGTTGCCCCAAAACACAGCCAAACAAACTTAAGGTCAGCATGGTCACGGCAGTACCATGGCCTCTTCGGGACTGACAGACTCCTGCTGAAATATGCTGTGAATTTCCAGTGATACTAGATACTAAGATAGTTGTGAGATGCTTTCTTTAGAACTCGTAACTCTTTTAGTTAGCCTTTACCACTGTTTGCTTCAGAATATAAAATTGCAAAAGCAACAATTACAGTGCTAAGAGGAAGGAAGGAAAATAAAGCTAATAAATTATACCCAGTCTGGATAATCAGACAATTGTCAGACATGTATAAATTAAACCACTCCGTGTTAGACTTGTACAAGCATTGTCACTACAGAACAAAATTAGAGCTACCACTTTACTGTATTTACACTGATTCACAAAAGGGTGCTTATAGTGGAGCACTAGTTCCACTTATTTGGGTATTCTTCTCAATGAAACCTTATTGGGGAAATGCCCTTGTATAGGAGTGAACTTTATCAAATGGGATGCGTGCTGCTCTGTGAGTGTCTGAGATTACCCAGCCTGACCTCCATATATGTGTGATAAAGGCTGTATAATGACCAAAAGCATTGCCTGGTGCTGGTGGATGAGATGTGACATGAAAGAAGGATCTGATAGTTTTAATTAAAGCAAATTATAAGGAAATGAATTAATGTTAGTGTGCATTATCTGGCTGACCTGCAGGGATCTTTTTGTGCTGGAACTAGGTAAAATTTAAAATATCTTAGTCAACCTCTAAAATGAAGTGATGGTCCAGTCTTAGGCCACAGGTGATTGCCCCAACATAGTCATCTATCTCTAAAGTGAACAGAAAACGTTAGGCAGCTTGTGACAGGTATTGAACTAAGACCTGAGATGCACCGAAGAAATGTGTTTCTCTTCAGCTGGCAGCTAAAGAAGGAGCCCAAAGTGGCTGAGATAAGACAACCTCCCTGGGTATATCAGGTGAGCTGGAGGAAGTCAAGCTCTGGTGCATGCAGTGAGCCAAACAGACCTTGCAGCAAGGCCAGAGTGCAAAATATTTAATGATCCAGCCCTTGTTTTGGCACTAAAGAGACCAGAAAACATGAACTGGGATGCTGATATCAGAAAAGTGAAGCTGGTAGCACCAGTTTGTGGCAGAAGCTGGGCAGCAACTCCCAACAGTATCCACACCACCCACTCAAGCAAGGGAATGAATTCCGTCTTCTTTGCACCTTGTTTCTCAAGACCGTGCCAGCAGACTACTTGGCTGAGAGGGACATTTTGGACGTTTTCAGAACCTGTGCATTTTTGAAGTGTATATTAGCAAAACATACAGTCAGAGATTGTAAAGGTAACTATTTAGAGTGAAAACCAAACTGTAAGTTACAGTGGCTCTCTTGATAGAAAGAGGTGACAGATTATCCTAAGCAAAACCAGACAACACTGCTAGCATTACAAAAGAGATCAGGTCTTTATGACATACTGAATACGACGCACCTCTCACCTCAAACAGTTTACAAAGAAAGGCTTTGACCTGTCAAATAAGTGAGCACACATTTAACCTCTCTCACTTTGAGCAAAGGGAGCCAGTGGAGTTTGTGACCCTGCCTGATACAGACATGTGCTGTATTAAGACTGGGGCTTAAAGTCCTCATCTTGTGTGTGAAAACATGGTGAAACCAGTGACACTCCTCACGGTCCCCGAGATGAAGAGCTAAATAAAAAATATGCTTTTTCTGCACTTGCAGGGAAAGATGGTGCTCTCTAGGTTGATCACAAGTAGCTGCTGACAGACTTTTTGCTGTGTTGATTGAGTTCACTTACCGAAAATTGGGGTTCCTGCACTTCACATGTTTCTCAGCTTTGCAGACTGACCTGCTCATCTGCAAGCGGCTGCAATAACACTAGTCTTTCATTATACTGTCCCCCTAAAACCTTTTCATAATCATTGGATCAAATGGATAACCAAAAGTACACTGCACGTGGAGACTGTTGATTTTTAACCAGCCCCATGTTGTGATCATGAAACAGGCTGTACCTTAGCAACTAAGGCTTTGAATGCGCAGCAAGCAGAACATGAGTGTGAGAGCTGCATGCAAGAGAAACTGAGTTTGACAGAAGAGACTGAGACAGCCTGATGAAGAACAGTGAATAATAACACTGAATAGAGTACCCACTGGGGACATGAGAAGTCTAAGTCCATGCTCTTTTGTGAATAATTTCTAGACGTTCATTTGTGTGGTCTCATTATAAATTCCCCAAACGGGGATGACACATATATCTTGGGTCAGAAATTGCTCTTTGCGTGACAGACAAGAGGCATTTCTTGGAATATAATTTCTGCAAGAAGAGTAAAATGAAATTTCACTTTAGGTCAGTCCTGAATTTCTCAGACAGTTTTATAACCAAACTAAAAAATCAAATTTCAGACACAACCTTCTATTAGAATACTGCTGGTGTCCAGCAGAAGGAGATAAGGGATAAATATAACTGCTTCAAGAAAGTTTGCTGAGTGTCTACTTAGATGCCATTATGTTCCCATAAAATATGTGAACCATCTCCTTTTTATGTTCCCACAGAATATGTAAAATTGGGGTGCTTGCTGTTCCCACCAGCACAAACTCTCAAGTCCAGGGTACAAACAGTTAACATTTTATTCTGCAAAATAAAATCTGAACAGCCATGTAGGTTATCATATTGACTTACGAACTGTCTCACTCACTGTGCTCCTTCTTCATACTGTAATGAAAATAAGACACATTGTATTCAACCTTTTCTTTCCACCTGCCCCCTGACTTTGTTGCATTTACTTCTATCAAAACCTGACTTCTAAAGATCTGCTTTCCCTCCTCTGGGCTGAGCTGACCTTCTGCAAATGGACCAGCTGCAGGGACTGATTTGCACACTATAGGAGTTGTACCCACTCCCTGCTCTGCCCATAGACAAAATGCAGGGAAGGAAGCCTGGACTGTTAACTCACTCCTAGCTCCATTGGTTAGCCAGGGTTTTGTCTCTGGTACTTGGTTTTGCAGGCCACTCAAACAGATTATGAAGGTTCCCAATCTGTGTTCCCTTCAGCAGGCTCTCAGCATGGTCAGGATGTCTGGAAAAGGAGGTGACTATAGGTATGACTCAATGCCTGCTAAGAGTCATCAGGAGCTTTTCCAAGTTGGCTTTAGTGGGGATTATGCTTTAAGACACTTGTCCAGACATTATATCCTCAGTAACCCACCACAAGAGAATCTAGATGGGTCCACAGGTTCCAAAACTAGCTGGTGGGCAGGTTTCCACTGACTCAGAAGGTGAAAACCCACAGACAGGCAGCACGCACTGCCAGGCTCCTCCTCACCTCTCACCAGACCTCCTCAAGGCAGGGGTGTTCCTGGGGGTTTTGTCAGTGTCCCCTGGGCCTGCTGGCGTGCCAGCAGTGCAGAGGTGGTTCTGTGTTCTCCAGAAGGGCAGCCAGGCAAGCAGCAGTGCTGCTGCCCCTGGCGTGGGCATGCAGCAGCAGGGCTGGAGGGTGGAAAGGACAGCCTTCCCCCCTCCTCCAGCAGCGTGCCCCAGCCACCGTGCTGGGGTTGTGAAGAGCTGGAAAGAGGTCAGGTGCATCATGCTCTGTGGTTGCAAATAAAGGTACTAATTTATGTTTGGGATATGTACAAGATCTTGAATTTAGCAGAAGGCACACCTACAGTAGAACAGTAGAGTCTTTGCCCTGGCAGATTGACTCTAAAGAAAAGCAATAGTGTGCCTGGTGGTGAAGTCCTTGGAGGATATTTTGCTGGCCTCATCCTCAAGATACTTTTGTAGCACCTTGACACCCTTGGCGCAGCAGAGAAGCCCTGCCCTTGCACATGCTGAAGGGACAGTACTGAGCATTCATGGAGGATGCTGAGAGGCTTTCTGAGTTACCTGGAGATAGTGACAGCGTGGGGGGTGGACAGTAGAAAAGAGAAATACACTAAAGGCTCTGAAGCTTGCCTGGCACTGCCTCACACACAGCTGTGGTGTCCTGACAGCCTCATGTGGGTGCAGCCGTGCCTCAGGGATGGAGCAGAGGATACTTGGGGTGCACAGGGACCTGGGACCATCTGCAAATAGGGCAGTATTATTCCCATCACACTGAGCCTTTGCTTGCCTTGTTTTGTGTCCTCACTTGCCATTAACCTTTTGCAGCCTCTTTCTAAAACCTGTTGAAAAGATGTTCTTAGAAACAAGAAAACTTGGGGCTATTTAAGGAGTGTGCAGTGCCAGGCTGGCCAAGCCTGAGGGCCTTGGGGTGGCTGGCAGCAACCAGGGACCCTGGGCAAGTCTTGGTAGGAGGGCCAGTGGTGTGGGGCAGCCAGCCCTCTTTGCTGGGACTAGCTTTGTCCCCACATGGCTGACCACGGCTCAGCTCCATGTCACCCACAGCCTTTGGTCCAGCGGGTACACCAGCACACCTGGGTCCCTGGGCCAGCCCCAGAATTGCCCTCTGCCTGCACAAGGCCTCCAAAACCTGTTTGTGCCACTGTCCCACTGAGCACTGTTTCACAGCCACGAGCCTGCCTGCGGTGCACACACAGTGATGCAGAGCTCTGGATAAATTTCAAAGGGGAGAAGAAAGGATTTGGGACATTTTAAAAAAATTACTTTCTTTTTGCAAAATAAGATGATCTCAGTGAAATCTAGGCAGCAAGTGTATCTCTTCTGGAAATATCACGTTACACTCTGGGTTCTGGTGGATGCTTTTTGAAATGTAAATTTCTGAAATTCAAGCTATGGGAGGTGTTGTTTACAAACAAGGGCAAGGAAATCACAAAGCAAGATAAAACAGATAGGACGTATAGTTACCTTCATGAAAGCAAATTTATCAATGAGAAGAGAAAAATTTGTATCCTGACAATGCTAATACAAGCCCAAAATGGTTGTGAAACATTTACTACACGTCTCTGGCTCAAGTACTGCACCTGTATATGTGCTTCACTGTGGATACATTCAGCCATCACGTCTCAGACACCCATTTGAAGAGAAAGTTCCTCAGGAAAAGTAGCCAGGGCTGAAATAACAACATCAAGGAAGAGAAACTGGCAGCTCTCCACAAAGCTTGCTTCAGCTTACCACTTGTTTCAAGACGCTGTCCTGATGACTGATCACAGGAATGCTGAGGACGCATGATCCAAACGGGGCTGCCACAGACTCTTTGGCCAAAGGATGGAAAAAATAACTGAGCTACCAGTCCGGCTTTGCTCTAATATGTATTTATGCTCAGCTTTGGGGAAGGGAGTCAGCTAAGTAATTGCAGACCTTGTTTATGCATTGTCCTGTTCACGTGACTGCCTGGATCCAGCCTTTTTACTCCTGAACCACTGTGTTCTCACCACGGTGGCTGCTGCTGAGATGCATGCCTGCCTCTGCAAGAGGCTGCTGCTGCTGCTGCTGCTGCTGCTGCTGCTGCTGATGCTGACGCTGATGCTGATGCTGATGCTGATGCTTCTGCTGCTGCATGGAGAGAGGGCCTTGGCTGGTCTGTCTTTGGGGCAGCTCCCCTCGGGCAATGGAGCAGTTCTGCACTCCCCAGCAGCCTGCATGCCCAGAGAAGTCAGCCTGAATGTGGAAACATGCACCTACTTGTCCCACAGAAAATGCCAACAGGAAAATGGAGGGATCCTACTCCAGAGTATCACTTTCCACATCCCACATTTTTTCACCTCTGACCCAAAGACGGGCCAGCGATGACACAACAGCAAGACAGAAAAGCCAGTTCAACATTACGCCAGAAGTCTTTCCTTTGCCCCTCCCCTTCTTCATACTTACAACTTTCAGAGGATTAGCTTTATGTCTGTGCACCACTTTAATGTCAATTAGAAAAATTTTTAAGTGTTTGAGCAGAATGCATATCACAAATAGTTTTCTACTGGCAACCTGAACAGAGTAAATCTCCGTTTTAAGATGCAATCCTTTATTAAATTATATGGCTCCCAGCCTCAGCAGAGCAACATTACTGATATCCTTGCAAAGGATAAGTAGGTATAAGTAGGATGTAGAGAGCATAGGCCTGCTGTATAAGTAGGATGCAGAGAGCATAGGCCAGAACTGCAAAGAGATCTGTTCTCTTGATCCTCCAGCCAGCAGGGATTTTCTCTCATGCCTGGTAGTATGTAAGCACTGGCACATCATACTTCTCTGTGTGTCATTCTGACTCGTAGGTCTGTGAGCAGGGACAGATAAAAAGACCCCAAGCAGTGCTGTAGAACTGAAGATCAAAGCTGCAGAGCTTCCAGCATGACATGCTACTCTAGAAACCTGAGAGATTTTTTGATAACAAGGAAATGGGGTCATATTTGGAAATGTGGGAAAGATGGATTACAGGAGGATATAACCTGAACTTCTATAACCTACTGTAAAGGAAAAGGCAAATTAATCCATAGACACACGGTAGCAGTGAGCAAAATTCAGTGACCTGCCGCATGGGAAAAACATTAAATGCATGATTTTGCTGTGGTTTTGTTCTCCCCTACAGATATCTTCTTCACCGAGATGGGCAGCCTGCGTTTTACCCACAGTAAACCATAGTGCAGGCTTAACTGTGCCCTGTTTATGAATGGAACTTATCTTCTGGTTACATCTTAGTAATTCACAACTGTTTTGTAAATGGCTCGTATGACCAAGCCCTAGCCTTTAATGACTCACAGATTATTTACATCAGCCATTTCCTACAGCACTCACCTTAAACCTGTTGGCTGTCTTCGTTCTGTGATTACATGATCACCAATTTTTAAAGAAGAGAAACACAGCCATAGAGAGTGATCAAGCAGCTGACCAAGGAATCACTGGCTCAGGGAGAACACTCCAAGAAACTTCTGCATCTGGCTGACATTTGATAACTACAAAAAATTTTTTGAACTATGTCAAAATACTAAGTTTGTGAGTTTATTCACAAAAAAAAAAATTTGTACAAATAATTATTTGTGATTTGTCCTGGGTATGCTTTGCTGTTAAAAACGTCAACAATCTGAGCTAATTTGCTACCTATAAATAAGTGCAGGTCAGTGCAATGTGTGTTTTCCCACAGAAGACAATACACAGAGCAGCTTTTTGAGCACATTTTGGGGACCTCAGACTATTTAACATGAACATCACTGCACTGTCTGCGACTGACAGCATCCATGGAAATTTGAAACTATTTAAAAGTAAGGCATGCAAGAGGAGAAAAAGAAGGGTGGAGTATGGGCTTTGCAAAAGCTCTGTGTCTGCACTTGCAGGGGGTCTACCAAGTGAGGTAGGTCCTGGAGCCAGACAAGCATTGGCAGAAGTCAGCATCAGGGGACAATATCAAGGAAGGGAGGAGCAAGCACCGATCAAAAGCAGAGTAGAGTGCGTATGGGTTTCATGTGAGGCCGAGATGTCTTTAACCAGGCAGGAATGTTTAGGGCACAAAACACTTCTAATGGTTTTTGCGCATGCAGACCCACACACTGGCTGCAGCAGGAGACAAGAGCAGTGTGGAATGCTCTCTGAACATCTGCAGACCAGTCACTGCTCTTCCACAGAAACACCCTCCCAGTGGGTGGGAGCAGCATAAGCCAAGAGAAGTCTATCCTTCATGGGTACACACCTGAAATAAATTTTCAAGTGCTTGGCCAGCTCCTTCTATTAGAATGCTCTGTTACCTGATCCTCAATGACACTGAGAGCTGATTTGTGTTTTTCTGGCCTTAAATGTGTCTTTACAACCCATTTGGAAACCAAGATGAAAGGGTGAATCAACTCATGGCAGCTCATGGAGATTGGTAAAGGAGGATGTGACCTAACAAGGCTTTCCTCCTCTCTCCATTCTGAGTAGGGATCAAGCAGCTGAATTTCCCTTGAGTATCAACGTCAAGAAATAAGAATGGCCTGAGAGCAGAATTCCTGCAGAATAGGAATGCTAATGGGTAATTTATGGGTAAAAAGATGGGATAAAATTTAGATTTGAAAAGTTTACTGGAAGCCATCCAGTCCATCATCCTTCTCAAAGCAGGGCTAATAAACTCTGAAGTGAGACCAGGACCATTTTTTTAAAAGCTCTGAATGTCTCCAGGGATGGGGACACCCAGTCTCCCCAGTGTTCAACGCCCACCAGGAAAAAACTACTTTTCTGTATAGCCTGTTCCAATTTCCCTTGCTGAAATTTGTGGCAGTTTGCCTCTCATCCTCCTGCTGTGCAGGGCCCAGCAGAGCTTGGCTCCCATCTTCACTACAGCCACCCACTAGGGAGTTGACAGCAGCAATTGATCAAGCACTCCAGTCCCCTCATTGCCTGGACTCGCTCCAAGTTATCGGTATCTGTCATGTGCAGGACACAGAACTCCAGCTGCAGCCTCACCAGTGCTGAGAAGACAGGAAAAATCCACATCCCCCGAAGCAGGCCAGGGTGCAATTTTCTTGCTGGATGGCCCACTCAAAGTGCCAGCCAGCAGGACCCTCACCACCTTTTCTTCACAGGCACTGCTCTGGACTATCAGCCCCCAGCTCACTCTGTCACACGGGGTCATACCATCCTAAATGGCAGGTTTTACATTTATTGCCTTCAGGGGTTTGCCACGAGCTCCAGCTTGCTGAGGTGACCTTGCACGGCAGTACTGACGTCCTCGGTAAAGACCGCTCCTCAACTGTGTGTCCTCAGACTCAGGGTGTTCTCATCCCAGCACGCTGCACCTTGCCAAGACTGTCCAAAGCTTTGGGTGGTGGAAATGAGACCCACCACGCTTTTCCCATTGCCCATTGGCTTCACATGTCCCTTCAACACACAGTAACTGTGGACCAGCCCCTCCTCCAAAGGAAAAGGACAGGGGAGTTTTTTGCACAAAAATGCTACTTTTCTAACAAGAAATGCTTGATGGAGTCTTTTCCTAAGCAGTGGGAGGAGGAGGGAAGAGGAGGAGCAGGGACATGTCTCAGGTGAACATTCTCAGACCCATTACTGGTACGTTCACAATGCTTTCAGCTTTTCTTGTTAGTACATTTTTTTTATTTAAGCATTTTTACAAGTAAAAATTTCCTACTAAATATTTGTTGCCAGTTTTAGGCATTTACTTCATACTCCCCGAGGATTTTGGCTATACACAGAATTAAAATAATCCTTTTCAAAAACTCCTCCTTAGTAAAATGCACATTAGTTGCCCATTGCTCTTCTTTCCTTTGAGGCACAGCATCCCTAGAGCAGAAGTTGTTTTCTGCTGGCTGATTTCCTTCAGTGTTGCACAGTTAAGTTTATCATTTCTCTTTTTTTTTTTTTTTGCAATTAGTTTCTCTTTAGCAGTACCCTCCTAATTTCAATATATTTTTATAATGAAATTTTAAAGAAAAATTATAGAGCTGTAGGCCTGCAACATTCGAGAAAAATGTTCTGGATCTCAATTTGGCTTTCTTTCTAAGGTGAAATAATACCCTGGCAAAACTAATTTCTAAACATACCCAATAGCAATATTCTCCCCTCACAAACTAGTTTAAAAGCTTAAGACGACATGCATCTCACTGTGTCAAAAGACATAACACAAAGAAGTTACTTTCCTCATTTCTCCTTTCTCAAGATGAGATAATGAACCGGGCCCATAGTAAAAATAGCTGAGGACCCGCTACTCTCTTCTTTAGGTCAAGAGTTTTAATTCCTTTCCAGAGAGTGTAGTTACAGAAGGATATCAGAATCTGCAGGTATGTTTTCGCTCTGAAATGCTGTCTCCAATTTAGCTGATTTAAGGCTTCAAAAACAGAGATGAAAAAATTATCATGAGCTCCAGACCTTGACCTGCAGGCATCATCCATTGAGCAGTCAATTTTTTAAGGAAGGTCATTTTGTCTTTGCCTTCAGGCTACCCTAAAGAGACTATGGCTGGTGGTTTTGGCTCACAGAACTCCTTTTCTGCAGAAAGATTGTGGTGACTCAGGATTTCGTTTAGGACTCTCAAAAAGTCAAAGTCAACCTGGACAGAGTTCTCTTCACAGCACCCACCCTCTTAGGGCAAGCTATATACAAATGTCATCCAATACAGTTTTACTCCCAGGCACTAGAGAAAGATGTATACAATCCTTCACAGGAAAAAAAAAAAAATAAATACAGCAATATCCTTAGGAAATCACAGTGGAGGAATTAAAATTATCTACATTTTACTGAGACTTGTCAGGACATTTTCCCCTTGCCAGGTCCACCAAAACCATTGGAAAAAAAAGTCCTCTCACTGTGGGTAAAATATCCCTCTACACAAAGCTAGTAAGTAACACAAGGGTCAGATTCTGGGCAGGGCTATAATAACAATAATAATAATAATAATAACAACAACAATAACCAACTCTGCTAACTTTTGACCATGCTCCAGTTTAAAGAGTTCTAAACAAAGGAGCATCACCTCACAACCACGTGGGTTATCCTGGCTGCTGGTGTCCACTGATCACCCTTGGCATCCATTGCAATTCTAGACTAGACTAGTTCTAGACAAGTGTTCCTGTACATGTAAAATGATAAAACTACCAAAATAACATTGTCTCTTCTGTATGATTTGGGTGTGAGGAAAAAAAAAATCATGTTTATTCAGCTTTATTTGATATAATTTTGTCAGCTCTTGCCTCCTCAACTTCTCATTCCTGAATACTCAGGGTTCCCTTCTTCCTTACCAACTCACCAACTCTGCTCATCTTCAGCCCCCAGATATGTTATTGCATGCAGCACATGGAGCAGGTCTGCCCTACCCTTTTCTTTTGTGAAGGGTAAATTGTCCCTAAATTTATACATAAATAGCTTCCCAAACTTTATGGCTGTTTTTTCTTGCAGGGGGTCACATTTGTCAAAGATCTTGCAGGCTCTTTGAAGAAAATAGTGAATTGCAATCACATACATAATAGTTACGTTTCAGTTTTATGTTTCTTCCCTGTTTCATTTTTAATTTTGACTGCATTACTGCCATGCCAGGAAAACATGCCTTTGTCTTTTTAAGCCTGCATGACTGTGAGTGTGGGTGAGTGTGCATAGCTGGAGAGACAACCCACATGCTTACAAGATAGATAGACTTGTTGGCTAATCATCCTGGCTGGGGAGAGAGAGAGAGAGAGAGCATGAGAGGGAGAGAACAGCAGCTGAGGTAACTGTGCAGGAATGCAGAGTACCCAGCACTCATGCCATGCTGAGTTTCAGCCCCCCACGCGTGCTCAAAAAACCAAAACTGCATATTACCATTGCCATTTAGGTACAAAAGGTAGACCATAAATCTTGGAAGAGCGGTATTCCCTCTCCTACACAAAGACATGTTCCGGTTCAGCTGTAGAATCTGAAACCTGCTTCCCTACTTCCTCTTGCACACACTGTGTCGAAAAATCAGTAGGTGCCATTGATGGTGGGTTTTCTTGTCTTGCTGGGTTTTTTGAAGGGAGCTGCACACGATGCCTCCATAAAGGAATGTAATATTTCAACATGAAGACCTAGGTGCCACCTCTGATTAAAAGTACACACCACAAGTAAACACAGAAATGTTTTCCTGGAGGAGGAGAAGCTAAGCAAAGCTGAAGACAGTTAAACCATAAGGGAGATGTTTTTATCCTACCCAACAAAGAGGGACATATTTTGGCTACACCATGCCCACATCTTACAGAAGGGTATCCAGCATAGGTACTGTGTGTTTCAGATCCTTCAGCAACATGAGCTACACTGGCACGATGCTTATATAGTCTCGAGGTCGCAGTTCTCATTATCATGCAAATAACCAGAGAAAGTCAAGGGTGGGATCAATCCCAAAGGACTCCAAAGCATCCATGCAGCCTCGCAAGGGAGACAGTCACAAAGAGACAAATTTAGCTCTCATCTCGTCACATTGAATTGGACAGAGCTACCACCACAGCAGTTTGGTCCGATGTTTACACTTCCCTGTTAAAGTTAAGCACAACATCCCTCCTTTTCCAGCAGCAGCACAATCTCTCTGAATTATTTAAGGATGGCAGTTTACAAAACTGCTTTCAGTGGCTTCTCTTTCTCTCTGACTTTCTACACTGTAACAATATCCTACTATATAAATTCATTCATAAATAGAGACCTCATGGTTCCTTTAGGTTCTGCAAAATTTAATATTTCTCCAGTGTTTTTGTATGTTCCTAATAATGACCAACACCATATACAGAGGAGAGGTTCTCCTAATCCATGCTGGGTTTTCTGGTTCTCTCAGGGGGGATGTAAAATTCAGTGGTTTCAAATGTCCAGACCTGTTCTGCTTATGCCTGAAAAAATGATGGTCAAGAAATGAAACCTTCTTAGAGAAAGGGCAAGAGTTTTTCTGTTCGGGAGAATTTGTGACAAGAACAGACTGACAGTCCTGACAAAAAGGGCCAGCTTAGAGTTAACTCTTGTGCAGTTTCATTCACATGTCTCTTCAAGCCACACAGCAATGACTAATATGACTAGTGCTCCTGTACATGTAAAGTGATAGGCCCCAAACAACATTGCTTCTGTTGTATCATTTGGGAGGGAGGAAATAAACCCATCACGTTTACTCAGCTTTATCTGACATAATTTTGTCAGCTGTTCCTAAGCTTGGGATTCCTGAATGCTCAGGGTTCCCTGCTTACTTATAAAACCAAGGGACTCAGCCAAACTCAGCCAAACACCTGAAGATGAAAATGTTTCTTGAAAACTAAGAGAGATGGCATTTTGCTGCAAGTAAAAAGTATTCTTTTACGGTTTCAGACAACAGCTGTCTTCCTGCATCTTTGCTCAGGTCTACAGGCTGAGTTCAGAATTCAGGAAACAAGCCGCAGCTTTTGCCTTTAAAGTCTCCTCTGACCTCTGTCCCCCCACTATCAGAGAACTTAATGCCTGTCTGGATACAGCCATATATATTGAGACAGGTCAGTAGGCAAAGGAGGCTGAGAGCAGCCAGATCACCCTGCCAAAGTGACTTTTAAGTCGTGTAAAGCCTACATCCCTGGGATCTCTTCAGGTTTTATAAGGTAGTACAAGCTTCTAGCTGGTGAAATTAGATGACACTGGAAAACACCTGAACTGGAACCTAGACCTCAAGAATTGACATTTCGTATTTTTGTTAAACTTCCAAGTTGCAAGGTATTCATACCTCTTCTTTGATGATATCCTTGTCTTGGATGCATCCAAGCATCCAGCTTTTCACAGAGAGCAGTCCCTGCCCAATCACACCAAAACCAACCTTTTTCTGACACACACATAGAACTTCACTTCTCATGTCTCTAAAGGGTCTCTGGTTATCTTTTTTTCTTTCATTTCTCCAAATAAAATTTATTTTTCTGCCCTCTCTGTAGTTTAAGTGTGCCTGCATTAATCAGATACCACTTAATCTTATTATTCAACTTTGGCATTAATACGGTGGTCATGGTTGCCCTTTTTCTTCCATCAGTGGCAATAGCAGGCATTAAGTAACTATCAAAATACTATTACCAAAAGCATACATTGAGCAGCAATACTTTTGCCCTTAGTGGCAGTATAGCCCTGCTTGAGTTCTGAAGTATGACTTAATTAGAATAAAAGGCCTTTCTTCTAAACAAAATTAATAGTGAAGGCTTGCAATCCTCTTTTGGAAAAGGCATGCTCATATATGCAGCTTCGCCTTTCACTCTGCTGAGGAAGAAAGGATTTACAAAGCAGACTGCAGGGAGCTGAGCAATCTCCTTCTCAGATAACTTTATACACTCCACCTGGGAACTCTATTTTTCTGTATTTCTGAGACCTTTTTATTATGATTTTGACCACATACTTGCTATGTACCTATCTCCAGTACCTGAATTTTAAGCATTCAGCCTCTAAATAAGTTATGTTGAAAACATATATTGTTACTACAGTGCTAGACACAGAAGTTCCCAGGAGTGCAAGTTTCTTAGGAGCTTCACATTTAGGAAGGATCCCTGTGGGCTTGCCCTTTTCTGATACCCTTCTCTAGACATCTGCTCTTTGTCACTGACAGAAAAAAAATATTAGGCAGGATGGATCTTTGTTTTGAACGTGTACAGTTATGTATTTTGCTGAACTTTGTCCAAAAATCAAGCTATATTGCTCACTGTTCACATACAAATGTGAATGCTGGAAAAGGTGTTTATGAATGATCAGGTATTGCTACAACACTATCTGCAAGAAAGAAAACACTGGCAACATCTAAATGAAACCACAAAAGTCAGTAGGGGCAAAGATATATTATCTAATCCATCCTGCCAATGTCCAGTATAACCTATGACTTTTTTTAGGGATTTTTCTGACTTACTTTTAAAACTTGTTGTAAGGCAGCATAGCAGAGTCCATCATTGGTACATCTCATGTGATTGGTATCTTACAAAAATAATAAATACAAAGAACGGTTACAAATAAAAACACACCCCAAACAACTGTAAGTAACTGGAAGGACAATTAATATTTCAGGAATGGGTCACATCTCAAAATTAGCATTATAATTTTTCTCTTTTCTTTTAATGATTTTTTTAAAATAACAGTTTAGGCACCAATAACTGCATCAAAGAGGGGCCTTAGATAAGAAAAACATATATTCTTAAATATTGCCTGTGCTTTCTAACTGTGTAAAGTCAATCTCTGCTACTTGGAAGCAGAAAGTCACCGAAGAGTGCAAAAAAAGAGGAGGGCTGGTATTAAGGCACTTCTAGCAGGGATGATTATTACAGGCAATTAGGCTACATAATTGCCCCAGGAGAGGAAATCATCTGCTGCTAAGAAACAAAGAAACCTTAGTTTCCAGTAGCAGCCCCTACTAGATGATATGCTGCCACTGTGAAAGGCTTTATGTAAGTATGTTTGGTAACCTCAGTTGTGGGTTATATTCAGTTTTCATTTCAGTAAACCATATGCCTGTGGCAGATTAGAATGTTACTGCAGAAGCTGAATCAGGTGGCTCCTTTCTTCTGCACTTATCATTAATGGAAATTTTATCTCCAGCTTGTGGAAGGAACTGCTGCTTCTGAAGTTTCCCACTAGTCTTCTGACATTCTTCATAACTTCAGGAAGCAATGGGGAACTTGTCCGTGTTAACTTTTAGCAGACAAGCCATTGGTCAGTGTAGATAGATCAGCTGGGCAATGGGGAGCTGTGTGAGCCTGGGGCAGGGAGGAAGCCCATTCCCTTGCCATGGGGCAGGAGAGTGGGTGGACTGGGTGGTTTGGCCGCCTCAGGATCCCTGGGGCCGAAACACCCCTGAGGCCACTACACCTTTGGCTTCTCAGTGAGTGACAGCAGTGACATTTCCTATGCTGTCCTGCTTTAGCTTCAGCCCCCGCCAAAGAGGCACTGCAGAAACCTCAAGAGGACAACCAAATCTTACAGGCAGGCCCCTAGAAAGCCTGGAGCAACCTGCTCCTGGACAGGGAAGTTGCACGGATGTGTCTGAAGCTGTGGGCTCTGCAGAGGCAGCAATACAGGATGTGGACCTAAAGGGGAGAAATGCAGGTTTGGGAGGTGGGGAACCAGTTCTTGCAAAATGTCCTCAACCAGCCGAGGCTTGCGCAGTAACGTCAGCACTTCTGGGAGCAGAGCATGCTCCAGCACCTTCTCTGCAGGGTCCTCCTGGATCTAGCCTGCATGGGTTTATTATCATAATTAACACTGCTATTTGCTTCAAATGACACACCACAGTAAGTTATTAGTAAATCAGGTGAAGGTACAGCAGGGCCAGTCAAATGTTTACCTTGTAAACAAAGCATCATGTTATTCTTCAGATCCACGCGGATGCTCACATGAAACTAGCGTGATGCAGCAGGGCTGTAACAACATCCACAAGCTCTGTGCCCATTTTCTTCTGGATGTCTACCTTAAAGGCTGATTGTGCATGCTGCCAGATTCTGTTTCTGCAGCTGAATCATTCAGAAATCCTTTCTCCAAAGATGATTTTCTGGAGTCCGTAATATGTTATGAGCACATGCAGCAGGCTTGGCACCAGACAGGACGCTGAGCTGCTCTCACCTCTCTGGACAACAGCTTCTATAGATCTTGTAGGACTTGGTTATTTTCAAGAGTTCTGGTCCAGCTGGTTCAAATATTCATTGTGGAGCTCCATATAAAGTATTGAGTCCTGCAATCATAGGCACAGGCTGTGTCCTTTTGCCACCAAACTACAGCGACCATTTCCACACCTGATGCCTTCCACTCAGCCATCTATCCAGAGCTGTTCTTCCCTAAAAGGCAGTTTCTACTGCTTCCACATTCAGGTTAGGTAGAGCATCACTAAGCTCTTCTGGCAAACCAGGTACAGAGCAACATGTATTTCTTGGTTGGAAATGGAATAATTGGGATGCCAAAACTTTATCACTGCTTTGAAAAGCAGCATGCCATGTTACATTTACCTACTTGGTAAGCTACTCTTGCACAACTCCTTCCTTTCTTGCTTGAATAAATTCATTGGCTCCTGCACCTCAGGTGCCAAACCATGAGCCCTTGACACCAACGAACTGACAACTATTGAAAACACAACACAAGACAAATAGTTATTTGAAAACACAGTCTAGAAGTATGTGTAGAGGAGGTACAAGGGTTGAGAAACCCTTTGCATAGTTTTCCGAGGGTTGCTATTGTTTTTCCACTAAGTGACCTGCCCCATGGGAACTGTGCAACGCAGGCAGACCTTCATAAGCACAGTATCGAGTTTGTTGGTTTGTTTCTTCAACTTAAACTGTCAGGCTTGCTGAAAGAGGCAAACCAGGGAATTCCATTCTGCAGCAGTGGTCTACTGGTAAATTTTCTTCCGACAAAAGATGGAGCAGAGCACATAGAGACAAAATACAAACCTACTTATATAGTGTCAGATTTGAATCATTCTGCATCTCCTTCCTATGTGTATATGAATAATGCTTATGGATGAGAAGCCATTTTGCATACACACTACAAGGATATGTGTACTATGTTTAGTTAAATGCGATGTTTCTCTTCTGGAAATATGTCTGAATTATTTTACAAGTACAACTACCATGATTCAGTGCTAGCATTATTTATCTATTTTTATTATTTAGCAACCCAGCTCCTCCAGTTCTTCTCAGGGCTTTGCTCTAAATTAGGAATTATTTTACATATTATACATATCTTTAAGAGAAGAAAAATATTATGACATTCAAGATGTACCTTAGCATGGGGATAAAAACACAACATATTTCCCAATTAAACAATATTTTCACATGTGTTACAGTCCATGGAAAATGGCTGAAAGCTGATTTCGATATTATAAAAGCAAACAAGCAGCACTTTTTAAAAGTTATGTAAATCAAGAAACCAGATTCAGAAAAGGAAAACATCTCTTTCCAGAGAGCCATGCAGTCTTACCTTTTCTGTAAATTAGACTTGATAGCCAGATGGTTGGAGAGAGCGGGAACAATTTTTGTCATCACATTTAATAGGCAGAAAGCATGCTTCTATTACCCATGTCCCCGTAACACAATCAAAAGCACCTGTTTTTACACTTGTACAGTACAGTCTGACTCTGTGACGCAGTGACCTATGCAAGGCTGAGCCTGGCATCAGTGGGAGTGAGTGATTCCCATCCCAGACAAGATAGACAGTGTACAGCCATTCTATCATTCCTCTGCAGGAGGGGCAGCTTCCAAACAACATGTTCATTTAGTACAAACCATGCAGTGCTTCTTATTGCTTTCTTCATCATTAATTTGTCTGATGGTCTTTATAGCACTACAGAAACAGAGCAGAATGTGAGACAGAGAGCATCTGTATCAGTGAAAAATGCAACTGATACTACTTTACCATCCTTCCACTTTTAACCACATCCAGCTTCATTCCTCACGTACCACAAACATGCCTCCAACAGCACAGAAGCACCTACTGACATCATGCATTTTTTTGTTGCATTAACGCTTTTATCTGGAAAAATAGCTTAGAGTAAGCAGTTTGCTTTTAATGTAGGCAGACATAAAGCACAGAAATGTTATACAAGACCAAAGACAAGACCAGTTGTGCCACTAGTGTAAGATCTCACAGTCTCTCACGTGGTAGCAACAATCTCCTACCATGCAATAAGATGCATCACCTTGCACTTATTATATTTTAAAAATTGCTTGTGACATCGCTACAACTTAATTCAGGGATTCAGATATTAGTGTAATGTTTTCTCTTGGAGTACAGTCCTATTCATCCTTATGTCATCCGGAAATAATTTGCAAATATTTTGTACCATTGTACCTGTGTAGAAAGTCCAGCTGCATAATGAGTGGCAATTGGAGTGGATAGATTCCACACTGGGGACAGCCCCTGCTTTGGCCAGCACAGGACTCATACAGTGGCTGTCTGTCCTATGGGGTGGCACAGCAGCGGGGCGGGATCACCACGCATGGCTCATGAAGCCACCTGCTCCTCCGGCACAAAGGCATCAGGCCAGGCAAAGCTGTCCTGACGCTGCCAGTTGGGCAGTGCTGGCCTATTACAAAAACTACCTTTGGCAAACACTTCTAGAAATAGTCCCATTCATCGTTCTTGCCTCAGAAACAATTAAATTCAGCAAGCTGCTGCCAAAGCAGATTTTTAACCCTGTTAATTCAAGAGCATGCAATTGTTTAAAACAAATTGGTATGTGTATTACACTAAAATCACTTCTTTTGTGAAAAGTAGGCCAACGTACTTCTCTTCTTTGACTGCCAAGACTTGCCTATTTACTCTTAATCAGCAAATAATTGTACTGTATGTACCTCAAGTGTGGTCCCGTGCACTGAATGCGCAACGGCAGCTGGAAAGCATTAGACAGTCCCTTTGAGTATGTCTCCTGGCTTGGTTGCTTCCAAGAGAAATCTTGTTTGTATGGTCCAGCTCTGTTCTGCTGTGTGAACCAAAGCAGGCTAGCAGGAGAAGATCCACAGATTCATTCCAGCCACTTGACCCATCCAACATTTAATGCAGCTGTGCCCTCACAGTACACATTCTTAAGCAGAGGAGCAAAGCCTCAATCTGGTAAGCAAGTGTATGGCTGTGCTGCTAAATAATCTGATTGACTGAAGAGTTTTAACCCTGGGCTCACAGTTGAGCATATTGGTATCTGAATGCACTTAGTACACGTCTTGTTTCTGAAATACAAATTTGAAACTTTGGGCCTCAGCTACTTATGCATTTAAACAGAAGTAACTAAGCACCATCACTTCATGCTGGCATCAATAGGATGTGAAAGCTAGATTGCTACAGCTTAGGTACCCCCAGAAAGGGAACAGGAAGCAAAACTCAAATTCACCACTCTGAAAATTCTTAAGTTCAAGGTCTAGTGGGACAGAAAAGCTTTGTGCTATTCAATTCATGCTACATGTTCTTTGTTAAATTTTGTCACTATTCTGCAATAGGTTGTAATACATGGGACTTCCTACCAGGGGAATAACAGCTTTTCTCAAGAAAATAATTTTTTTTTTTAAAAAGGTAGTTTTTTTCTTGCCAGTTGTAGCACACAGGCAGTATAGAAACAGTAACTAAACCTTGTACTATTTTCTATAGCTATGTCTCCAATCCAGGCAAAAAAAGCAAGCAAGCAAGCAACCAAACCAATTAAAAAAAAATTGCACAGACTAATTTTGAATCAGCAGTGTGTATTGGCACTAATATTGCAAAGTCATGATTTCAAAGTAAAGTCAGCTCTACAGAGAGGATTATACACACAGAAGGAAATAACTTCGTGTTATTTTTGGGCAAAAGAGAGAAAAGCATGGCAAAATAATCATATGTCAGTGCAGTGGAAGACTGGAGTAGATATTCTAGCCACTATAACTGTGATGTATGGGACCTGATCATACTTTTAAAGATACAGATCCATTCAACTCAATACTTCACGTACACTCCAATAGTCAGAAAGTTGTGTATAACAATATCTTACTGCAGAACAATGCAGAATAACACAAGCATTCACTAATTCAGTATGAAATAATTGTACAAGAAGTAGTAACTCAGCTTTTTCAATATCCTAATGTCACATGTTCAAATTTTACTAAGTGAGTAAACCATAGCTGCCCTGATGAAATGGATAAGGAAGGAGCAGGAATGAAAAGCAGTTTTCATAGAAACCTGCAGAAAGAGTGGCTCTGGTGAGGTGCGCGTACTGTCTGCACAGCTCCGTCCCTCAGCCAGCCTTGGATTCTGCCACTGCTGCTCTTCAGTGAATGAAGTCCTGTGGATGCATAGTCATGAGCCCAGCTGTCCACAATGTGTGTCCCTACAAGGAATACAATGGTCACACATCCTTCTCCACACATCTCCCTTGCACACACACGTGATGGCATTTGCTTCCACTTGTAAGATACTGCCTGCATACTTGCCGTGTTTTAACATGGGCACACACTGCTCTTTCCTCCTGATGTCAGGGGATCTGAGAGCTGGCTTAAATAGATTTGTTGACATGAGCCAGGTCTCCCTTATGTGTCAGACAGAGGTGCTATGGCATGTTTCTGACACCAGCAATTTTGCAGAGATCTTCTCCTTACAGAACATACATTAATTCAAACACCCTCCACCTACAACTAAAACTCCACCAGTCTGCAGAAATCTAAGTTCCTTCCCTGAGCATCCACACCTATAAACGCTGTTTATATCATCCAGCATAAGCACAGATTTTACGCAAACTTTATTCTGCGCAGTAGTTTGCCTTCCTCTTAATAATATACCTTTTGTTATCTTCCTTTTTGTATTTTCTACTCCACAGCAAAGAGAAAGCATTGTTTACAGCTGCGTGCCAGTATTCATACATATACCCTGATAAGATGATAATGCAGTTAGTATAGCACATACTAAAACTGTCGGTGAGCTGAAGAGATGGCTATCTATAACCACAAAGAGAGAAAGGTAAAGTGATGCACAGAAGTGTAACAGGAAGAAAACAGCATTAAGAGAAGGAAACCACATCTGAAGGGAAATTCCTGTCAGTCATTACTATTAGGTGGTGAAATAGATACACTGAAAAATGCAAAGTTATTGCTCAAAAAATTTGAAATGAAACTTTATGCATCAGTTCATAAAAAAATGTACCTAGAAATATAGTCAGAACAACACCAAAGCTGATGATTACAATATTGAAATACACAGTTTTTATCACCTAGTAGCACACAAATGAAGAGTTTGATGGAAAGCAAAGCCAGAAGCACCACCACTCTGTGACTCCACGCCATGTCCTGCACTTTCTGCCATGTCCCTTAGCTGGTCATGCCCTGAAGAACCACCTTTATTATTAACATCTATTAACTTCATTCTCCTCCCCAGAGCCCCTGACGTGGCCCCCATGGGACAGGACAAGCCAGCCCATGCACACTGTGCAACACAGCTGGGAGGTGGGCACCTTGGCAGAGGTCCCAGTGGTTCTGCAAACCCATAGTGCCTCTCTCCTGGGTACTTCTGTTTTCTGGGAAGGCAAAATACTCAGGGCATATTGCTCACAGACACAAGAGACTAGTGTCCCAACTTCCAGATCCCCCAGGTACTTGACAAAACATCCCGGACATCTGGTGAGCCAACCATCTCCCGACCAGCTGTCCCCGCTACAGTCAATAATACCCAAGCCTATTCTCTATCTTTAACAAATGTGTAGCTGCTCTTTGCACAGTTATATATCTGAGCATGTAAAGATGCAGATACCAGCTGCTGAATTTTTGCTACATTAAGTAGCGTTGATCATTGCAGATACTTGCAGCAGCACATAGCTTGCACGTCAGAGCTGCCTTTGGCTGCAGAGCCGTATCAATAACACTTGCAGGCTAAGTCAGTTTCATACAATTTGCATTACAGTGTATTTTGCACTGATCTAAAAGGGACTTCAGGAGAATTATACGGGTCAATACAATAAGAAATTGTGTACCTCCAATGGGGTACAGCTTACAGTTTCACAAGGCTGAAGGAGAAGGTCATCCTCGCATCTTACTATCAGACTAGAGAAAACATCTTCACAAGGGTATTTTGGTGTTTCCCCACTGATTTCATTGTTTTCTGCATAGTCTACTCCTTCCATAAAGCTGCAAAGTTAAACTTCCTACCAGGTTAACTTTGCCTACTGTCTCAGTCAACAGACCAGTTACACTCACTCTGCTATACTTTAGTGATCTATGTACTTGTATACACGCGTGAGAACTTCCTTTAGTCTTCTCAGGCTTGTTTAAACCACTCAAGGCTGTAAAGTACTGCTCACATTTCACATGAAAGTTGATTTCAGGACAGTCCACTTTAATCTGTTCTTGGCTCGGCATACCAATTAAGCCTCAAGCAAAGAGCAGAAATATGTTTCTTGGCTGTAAAATGAAGAAACCTGCATTTGCTAATAGAAAAATATAAAAATGTCTAATAAAGCACCCACACTTGATATGTTCTGTGTATCAAGGCAACTGCCTTAAAGGCAGTTTCTGTTATCACAGCTGCCAGAGCTGTTTATTCTCTTGCTTCTCCATGTGACTTTTCTCAAAGTCCTAGACAGACATCAGTTGCTGAGTGCAGGTTAAGTAGAAAAACAGGCTGTGCAGAAACTCCTGTAACTTAAGTGCAAAAACGAATGCTTACAGAGGTCTGAGGCCCCCAGAGTGTTTACTTCAGCCTAAGCTCTGATTATGCTGCCATCCTACAGCCTCTCATGACAGCGTAACAAAGGCCAAGCACTGCTAGATATCTCCTGCACAAGGAAGCATATTCCAGGAATGCTGCAGCTGAATTTGAACTTCCCTTATCAGGAACAATGAAACCAAGAGCAAGCAGCTTCCTTGCTCAAGTGGAAATGACCGCTTTTCAGCAAGTGCTACTGTCAATCACTGCAAGCCAGCCCAGAGGAAACGCAATTGTGATAACTGAGTAGGTTTAGTGCCTATAAAGGAAGTGAGTAGTTTAGCTTTCTTGCTCTGTGGAGAGGGGATTATTACTGTGCCATTTTAGTGTCAAGTCCCAGAGCACATGCAGTTTGTGCACAAAAATGGGGTGATGTTTTCCCTTTTAACATAGGGCCAAATCAACCTGCCCATATTAACTTTTCATGACAGTATCCCTAAAAAAAGGCCACACCATCCTTAAATTGTTTTGGACTTAATTTAGTGTTGTCATGCAATTAGGTTTCACAAAATTGGCTTCTGGACTGACAGCTTCTATTGTTACAGCATATGGCAATCAGAGAGCAGCTTGTGGCAGATGTGATGTTTATTCGCCATTTGCTAGTTTTAGATTTAATGATGTCATTCTAATCAAAGCTAATGTTAGATGTGCTTGACATCTAAGGAGTTTTGCAGCCCCCCATCATGTTTAAGCCACTTCTGTCAAGTGGAAACACGTCAGCTCTGAATGCATCTAAGTCATACTTAAGAACTAATGATGCAATTTACTGGAGGTCTATATTGCAAAAATCCATGTTTCTAACATGCATTGTGTTCCTCCAGTAGACTACAAAGACCTCCTATTACAATAAGTGAGCTCATTAGGCATGCGACTCCTTAGTCTTGCAAGCTGTTTCGATAAGCAGCTGTTGCAAGAGGGTAAAAGGTTGAATTATCAACTTGGACAGCACAGCACTTCATTCAGCCAGCCCAGGAAAGTATTTGAGCAATAACTCCATTACTGTGGAGCAGACCTTTGACTACAGCACACAAGCAAAACATCAGTGGTATTTCAGTGACATGCGTCCCCACACCCAGCAAGCAAGACACTCCCAGAAATTAATCGTCAAAAATTTATTCTGAAAGCTTCAATAGCAGCAAATATTTCAATAAAAGTTATTGCAGTATTAAAACAGATCTGCAGAGTGACCCAAGAGGCCTGTTGAAGTCTGTCTGCTTTGGAATATCTGCATTTGTCTTAATAACCAATCCCCAATACTCCATAAATGTTGATACTTTCGCCTGTGTTTTGCAGACAGCACCAACAGTTCCTAGTTACAGTACTCTATCCAGTCCTTCTGGAAAGTTCTGGCCCACTTCCCTCAACTTTCCCTCTCCCTTCTGAAACAGCTCCACATAGCCAAACTTGCAATACTTCTTTCAGTTCCATGGTATGTCAGCCTCTCCACGGTTGCAGCCTACTGAGGCTCACTGGTGAGATGAGAGCTGTTTTCCTCTTTCTCCTCTGTAAGAAACCACTGCATGCCAGTCTGAGGGACCTTAATCCAGTCTCTTGACCAGGCTAATCCATGGAATCAGCAGCTTGTTGCACATTTTGGTGAACGCACAGCACGTTGAGAATGCAACAAAGGTTTCAGCCTCCCCGGTGCACTAGGTGACCATCACTCAGGCAGCGTGATAGTTGGCACCCAGTCATTGACATTTCGGCTCTCTTCGCAAAACAAGTTCAGCTTCTCCAGAGCTGGGTCCTTCCAGCCTTCTTCATTCGGGTTCTGCAAGAAAGAAAAAAGTTGCACACCATGAGTGCTGCCCGCCAGCTGAGGTCATCATAATATTTACAGAAGCATTAGCTTAGGACTGGAGGCACTTCCAGACGGTTTCTGTCCTGACATAGACAAGACAGGAAGCAGAGATGCTGCCGTTCTGGACAGCAGAGGAAATCCACAGTTACGAGAAGTTCTGCCTCCTCCCCCTACTACTACTACTACTCAGCTGACTCGCTGTGTGCCAAGCGCTCTATCTGTGCCCAGCAGAGGACTCGACCACCCGCGGCAGAGAAGGGGCCGCCCCCGAGAGGCTCTGGCCGTGCGGGGCAGAGCCGGCAGCGCCGGGGAGACAGCGCTTGCCGCCCGCGGGACACCCACCGTGATGAGGATGCAGTGGAGATCCCGCGGCTCCCCGGAGTCCTCGCTGGGCGCCACGATGGCCGCCAGCTTGGCCACGTCGTTCACCCGCACGATGTCGATGTCGTTCTCGCAGCAGAAGGCTTGGATCAGAGTGAAGTGGATCTGCAGGGCGATGTCCCCCTCGTCTTCCTGGTCCGCGGCCAGCACGCAGAACGCGACGTTGTCGGGGTCGCTGCAAGAGGGGGAGCAGCGTGATGAGTCCCGCGGTCGGCGCCGGCCGCCCCGCAGCCCCGCCGGGCTGACTTACACACTCCCCCTGCCTCCACCGCCCTACTTACACATTCATCAACTTGGCTGACTCGTAGACGCCGGCGGTGAGGCAGCCTCGGCGCTGCGCCGACACCAGCAGCTCGTGGAGGGCCGTGCCGGCGCCCTGCATCCTGCGGGCCGAGAGAGGACACAGGGTCAGCGCGGTGCCGTCGCCACCACCGCCCCAAAACCGCCCGCTACCAGCTTTCCCCGGCTCCCCAGCGCCCACCCGCACGTACCAGTCGTGGCCCGCAGGCATGGGCTGCTGTCCGTGGATCTCCTCCAGAGTCATAGCAGTTAGTCCCCACAGCGCGGCGGCGGCTCCGCCAACCCTCGCCCCACGCACACCCTGAGCGCTCTGAGCCGGCTGCAGCCAGGCGTGCGCTACTTATAGCCCGCGCGGGCGCCTCCCGGCCTCCCATTGGCCGGCGAGGGAGAAAGGGGCGGCTTTATTATGCTAATCGGCGCGCGCCGGAGAGGAAGCGCGGGGGGGGCGGCGAAGGGCGGCTCGTGCCGGGAGACCACGTGAGGCAGGGACGGGGAGGGGGGGGCGCGCAGGCACGCGCCGGGCCTGGCCAGCGGTGAGCCTGCACGCCCGGCCCTCCCTGCACACCGCTCGCCGGTGGGCACCCGCGAGCAGCAGGGCGATTTGTGTCCAAAATTAGAACGGGAAATCCGAACGGTACAGGGGAAATAAAATTTTAAAACAAAAAAAAATAAACAAAAGGTTTTATTAATGTGGTTTCTGCAAACGTAAACGCCGCGAAGGGACAGCCCCTGTAAGCACCAGGGCTGAGGGCAGTTCTGTGGAGACGGTCCTGGGGCTGTACTGGGCAGCGACCTGGTCATGGCCAGCAGTGCCCCGGCAGCAGCAAAGCCCCCCGTGCCCTGGTCTGTGTGAACAGGAGCATGGCCAGCCGGCTGAGGGAGGTGATAATCCCCCTCTGCTCTGCACTCACGGGACATCAGCAATGTAGTTTGTCCGGTTTGGGCACCCCCAGCAGGGGAAGCGCATCGATGGACTGGAGCAAGTGCTGATGAGGGCACCGGGGTGTCCAGAGCTGCGGCGCTGTCCGGCTCTGCAGGCTGAGGGACCAGGGCCAGCTCAACCTGGGGAACGCACAGTTTGGGTGGTAAACTGCAGTCCCCAAAACCTGTGGAGCGATATCCGAGAAGACAACAGGGTCTTCACAGCAATTCCTAGCGGGGAGGCAGGAGACAGTGAGCCTAAGGTGAATCAAGAGGCTCAGATCGGATGTAAGGAAAACCCTTTCCCCCCGAGAACAGTCAAGCAGTGGAGCAGGCTCCCTGTCCAGGGAGGCTGTGTAGATTTCATCCTTGCAGGACTGTAAGCTCCGATGCGACAAAGCCCTGAGACACCTGTTCTGAGCTCACTGGTAACCTTCCTGCAGGCCCTATCGGCCTGTGGTCCTGCGGGGGCGGGGGCGTGTTGAGCGAACAGATTTGGAGTTTTTTTTTCAGTCGGGCTTTATTAAAAGTAGCTCCAATTTGAGCAGTGTATCCTTCATAATTAAATCAGCGTGAAGCGAGTGTGATTGCTGAACCCAGATCTGAACCTGTTTGTCAGCAAACCAAGCAATAATAAAACAATTTTTCCCGCTGTGAATGAGCACAGCCTAAATATTAAAAGGCAAATCACTTTTTACGTCCCTTCAGCGTCTGACACGCTTAGGCTTAGGCTCACAGCACTTGTCTCCACCAAGTCACCGCTTCAGAGCAGCCCCAAGTGGTTTCACAGAGGTTGTGGAGAGCCACCTTGCGGTGAGCTGTGCCACTGCGACCTGCCCGGACCGACTCCAGCGGGTTGCACAGACAGAGCTCTCTAAATTGTCACCCTTGCTGTTCCCTAGCCTGCAGACGCATCGTCCCCTTTCAAATGTGCTTAAACCCGAGAATGTCCTTTCCAGTACTTCACTGGGAGTCCTGGATCAAGCGCGTCTCGTCTGTGACTGTATATGGTATACTCTTCTCAGCAGTTTCATTCTCTTTGGGCACCACAGTTTCCAAAATGCTTCTCAAACTGAGCCACTTTAATGAGCTGCTGTGTTTCTACTTCCAGTTCTTTCTAGTTAGTGTCCTGGTGACACTACAGGTGACAGCATTGGACCTGGCAGTAATCACTTAGTGAGCTTCCATTTTTAACTAATGACAACATAGGCATGATGTCTGCCAAGATACACCCAGCCTCTCTAAGAATATTTCTCTGATGTCTACAGAACTGTCAGTACTGGGGAGAAAACTCTTTGTTGTAAACACCAATTCTCAAGCCTAACAATCTCTTTTACCCTACTAACATGCAAAGGCATTCTTGACTTGGAAACTAAACCAGTGACCTGTCACTCTGAATTTGCTTGAGAAGGGCATAAATTCTTAGTTTGCTTTCTTCAAAAAAGATGTGAGAAGTTGCCAGAAAGTTATCTCCTGGTCTGGATTCATGCAGGAGCAATTATCTCTGCTTGCTGGAAATAGCGTAGTGTATGTAGCATGTACCGTTCTTTCTCAAAAGATAAAAACCCTTGATGCATCTGCCTCTTTTTTCTTTCTTTTTCCCCTAGGTGTATAAATGGGGATGAACGCAGAAGAATAGCTTGAATGGTAAGACACACTAAATGGTATGTCTCTTAGAAGTATTCAAGGGCCTGTTTCTGATGAAATAGGTGGAAAGTCCAGAACTGACTCACAGCTTTGAAAGATGCTGATACCAGCTATGACTTGGATGACTTTGTCATTACAGTAAAAGTGAAAGTTACTTAAAATGGATCCAAATTAGTGAGCCAAAGTAACTCAGAGTGGTGAACAGTGCATATGTAATAGTAAAATACATATAATTGTCTAGATAATAAAGTGGTATATGGAACCATATTAACACCTTAATCCTTCCACATGCAAGCTTCCCGTTTCAGCTTAATGATGCAGCACCCTGGAACTAGGGCTTCTTGACATCCCACTTTTCAGTTTGCCCTGTTATTCCTGAGTCTCCAAGCACAGATGGTGCTGAAGGCCATGAAGCATTCGTTACTAGATACTTGATCCAGCTGATTTCAAACCACAGTATCAACACCAGGCCTCTGACGCAGAAGAGGAGGTGTAGAAAGGAAAGCTGTGCAAGCCCAAGGTCCCGTCCCTGGTTTGAAGGCATCAGCTCTGCAGATGTGATACCTTTGACGCCTAATAAGCAAACTGAACTTTAGTGAAGGTCGGTCTTCACTGAACTTTAGGAAGGTCTGCTTGCTTTCTTGGTCTTTACCTCCCATGTTTTTAATACATCCAACTGGTGGGCACAGACCTTTGGAGGATCAACTCTTGAGTGCTCGAAATCATCCTGTAGATCGACGGGTAGATGGGGGAGGGTGGTGAATATCGCCTGGCAACAGCACTCAGACACGAGTGAGTGGGTTTGGCCATGGTTGCTGACAGGCTGGTATAGCGCCAGCGCCACTTGCCTGTGCTCCCTCCCCTCAGCACGGCGAGGCACGCCTGCAGAGCCTGCCTTTGGGGACGGGACCGCAGGCGCGGCTGCCGCCCGGCGCTGCGCTCGCAGCAAAGCCTGTGCTGGCCTCTCGTGGTCACCTAGAGCATCGCTGCTGGCCCCCGCAGCAGTCACGGCCCGGGTGTGCGGCTCCTCCCGCTCCCGTGCCCGGAATGCTTCCAACGGAGACACGGGGGAAACAAACAAAA